>JAUTXW010003750.1:415000-842500 GCA_030620095.1 Kuschelorhynchus macadamiae
GGAACAGCAGGAACAAAAGGCTCTAACAGTGGATGCAAAGCTAGGATTAGCTCTTCATCTGCCACATGGTCTTCATTCCATTGAACCAGTTGAGCATAAAGACCCTCCACGAAATGGACAGCTTGCCTAAGAAAATCTTCAGTTGTGAAGCGGCCATCTGAAAGTTTTCCCCAGGCTTGATTTAACAGAGAGTGAAACAAGGTTTTCTTTCTCGCAACTCTGAATACAGTGTTTTCTCTTTCCAGCTGTGCAAGTTCAATGGATGCTGTATCGTGGATATCAATAAAAGTCTCTAAACAAACAGTAAAATATTAGTGCGATTATAGAAACTTTTCAATATTTTGTACAACCACAAACTCTGTATTTCAAGGAGTTAAGGACAAAATAAGATCTTTCACCATAACTTTTCTGTATTTTTTTAACGAAAAAGATACAGTGTTATAACATTTCCTCAAGAATTATTTCATGATTCAGAATGTATAGAAGCTCCTAAATAACTACTTTCTATGTGATCAGATTAGATAAATACGTTTTCGGTAAACTATGTTGACACTCTTAAATCTCGTTTATTTTTGTTTCTATTTGTTTTTATCCACCATTCTAGCAGTCCAAATTAAGAAAATGTGTGGAAAACTCTCATCAGCACTCAAAAATTATTTTGAGATGTGATTATTATACAAATTAAGAGTAATTTTGATTTCAAAAATTTTTCCGACTGTGCCCATCGCCATGCTTGTTTTTAATTTGATGCGTGACGTTGCCATATTCACAATTAAGAAATACCTATAAGTTGCTATAAGTTATGATACACGTAAAACCAAATTTTTTTATAACAAAACTTATAATTAATAAAAATGCGGATTAGGTTAGGTTAGGATTGGTTAGGTTTCCTGTAAAAAACGCGCGCCAACCGAATTCCGAGTCTATATTGAAAGGGGGATGTTTCTGTAACAAAAACTATATTGTTAGTTATATATTGTTAGGTGAATATGTCCCGTTACCGTAGGTTAGCCCTGGTTCGTCAATAAAACCTTCATTAAAACTATAATAATAACAACAAATTTTACAATTCTGTTGACCAAATAATTTTCAATTGGTCGTTTCATTTCCTTTAACAAATTGGTACATCTAAAATCTGGCAACATTGTTAAATGTTTCGTTTTAAGGCTGTCAAATAATGACCGAATGCGATTTTTAATTAATTTTTTTTAGGAAAACTCTTGCATATTCCGCAATTTTTATTTCTGAAATCTAATATTGCAAATGGGATTTTCTGGAAAAAAAAAATATGCAAAAATCGTCTGTTAGAATAGTTTACCGGACCCGATAAATACCAATCAAATCACATACTCCAGGATGCCTCACTATTTTACTGTTTAGTCTTCTGTGGTAAGACTCCATCACATTGTTCGTCCTGTGTTTCATCTAGAAAATGCTGAAATTTTGTGGAGTGACACGTTCTATCCGTTGGGTCCTTATGTACTGGTGCAAGCCTCTAAACATTTCCCGAAGTTCTTCATCCTCCTGAAGAATAATAGTAATAATATATTACTGGTATCAAAATAAAATACAATTTATTGGTAACACTAATAGCATTCTTAAATACACTCTTATTTTCCATCACCCTTGTATTTTGGTACCTAGAGGACTAAACCTTTCCATCTAAATGAACCGAATAACAATAAAATTGCAATAACAATAATAAATATATAAATTAAAATGAAATATTTAATTTCATTGCCTCTGAAAAATAAATTACCAGAAAAGATTCCATTGCAGGTAAAAGCGGGTAAAAAACGCGCGCCAACCGAATTCCGAGTCTATATTGAAAGGGGGATGTTTCTGTAACAAAAACTATATTGTTAGTTATATATTGTTAGGTGAATATGTCCCGTTACCGTTAGGTTAGCCCTGGTTCGTCAATAAAACCTTCATTAAAACTAAAATAATAACAACAAATTTTACAATTCTGTTGACCAAATAATTTTCAATTGGTCGTTTCATTTCCTTTAACAAATTGGTACATCTAAAATCTGGCAGCGGCGGGTAAAAGCAGGAAAGCGTAATATTTCCTGAGCAAAATGTTTCCAGCATTATTGTTCCGAATTTGTTGAATAACTCCCAAGGTCTTAGCTTTACGTGGAATAGCCTAGAATAGACATAAATATTGTAAGAAATGAAACAAACTAGAAATTTATCAATCACTGTTAAGAGCTGTGAATCATCTGGTACAATAGCCATTAAAATTATAATAAAACATATTTGTCAATTATGTATATAATACTTATTTTTAAAACTGTAAAAAATTAGGCAAACCTTAGAGAGGAAAAACTGAGCTGTCAGGTACCAGTGTCTGCCAAACTGAATCTCACCCTTTTGTACCAACATAATATTAGGTATTATCAACGACATATAAATAAATAGTATTTAATACGTCATTGGGTATTATTATAATATTTTCTAAATTTAAAAAATTTACAAATAGAGGCCTTTATTGTTACTGTTATAAAAGTAGTTATAATGAAGTAAAATTAATTGCTAGATCACAATGAAAGCCCCTTTTATGAAGGCATATAAATTTTCCTAGGTTAGGAGAACTTGACCCCAAGTATGGTAAATGTTACTCAATCCATACTTATCAATACATTTTTGAGTATTCTCATATTTAAATTTAGAATTTTTTAGGAGTTACATACATGTTACACAAAAAACATATATATTTGGTTAATATTAGGATATTTTATATACCTGGCAAAAATGAAAAAAGCAGCGATGCAATGATGCTTGTGGAAACCGACTCCGCAAAGCCTCTTATAATGGTGCTTCATAATCCGTCACTATAGTGCCATTAATGCAGTTCGGGAAAGTTTCCACGATGTATTGAAAAACTGCTTCATACAAGGCCTTCGTTCCTCTCTCCATAAAAACATGGGTAATAGGAAATGCCTACAGTAATAGTATTCGTAATAAAAATATTGAACTGGTTTTAACGCCAATTATTAACAAAAAAAAAATGATATAACAGTATATTAGCAAAACCAGAAAATCAACTTGATCAACCTAAAAGTACTGTAAAAAAAACTGTAAAAAGTGTAGGACTACTAAATTTGGTCTTTCTAACTGCTAATTGTAAAAAAAAACTCGAACTGTTTTTTTTTATAAGAAATAAATAAATTGGCCTTTAGTTTGCTCATATTATTATGGTAACAATGTACGCAGCTAAATAGAATTCTAGATTATTTTTCATTATCTTTGAGGTTAAAATATACAAATAAAATGCAGTTTATTCACACATTTTTCTGAAAAAAAGGAGTGTCATTACATTTGACATCTGGATGCAATAGCCTCTATTGCAGACCAAGCAGCCCGAAAAAATATAAATGGTATTATATTTACTTGACAGTTATGTATATTAGCAAGACTCTCTAAACTAAAGCTGGAGGGAAAAATACATTTAAAAAGAATTATCTTTTTGTTGGATAAACTCCGAACATCGAGAAAAAAGTTGCAAAAAGTGTTCTTATAAGTATTACTTTTCGGTGGATCATACTATACAGACAAGAAGCAATTTTTTTTAGATAATAATGATCTAGAAAAACCTACATGATTCATGCATGTTGCAAATATTGTTAGTATCTGCATGAAATGGGGTCTTCTAGGGACTGCTTTGAAGGTACCATCTATAAATGTTGCCTGAGAATTCCTGGAAAAATTTGACACAAACTCCGGGTTGGCAAAATAACTGCATGATGTTCTCTATTCATTACGATACCTGAAAAAAAAGAACCAGTTTGACACCTGATATACCTGGGCCACTCACCTGTTTGAAGTATTCGTCCTAGTTGCTCCAAATTCTCACAAACAGTTCCATCTATATTCCTGGAATACAAGTGATATGAACTATACCATACATTATTTGAAGCAATTTGGCTCTTTAGGTTTCTTGAAGTTGAGGTTGAAATACATCATGGCTTTTCAGATATAGAAATGTTATTTTAATTTTTATCAATTTTTCTTTTGCTTGAAAAGCCTAGATGTTTGTATTAAAAAATGTCTGGCAGGTGCTATCGTTCAATCCCTATAAATGTGACTAAGTCATTCCTACGAAGGCCCTTGAATGAGATAAAAACTTTTATGTAAAAAATAACATTTTCTATAATACCCCATTTTTAGCGCCATTTAGGTGAGCTCAGTTTTAGTGAAAAAACTGTGAATTTGTGTTAATATAAAGTTTAGTCATATTTTTGGACGTAGATTACCAATTAGGGTACTATTTTTAACTAGCAGATAGAACTGGCAAAAATTAAAAAAATGTTAATTTACACATACATAGTTCAATGACGTATTCATTTTTGAGATACAGGATGTTAAAGTAAAAATTTTATTTTTCATTTTTCTGGTGTCTCAAGGTTTTTAAAGAATTTTAAACCTAAATCCACAATAACCGTTAGAATACCCACAAAATAACCTTGCCAGGTTCTTAGACAATATACAAAGTGGGCTTTTTATAAGAGTGACAATCCCTTTTAACTCAGCAATTTTTCTAAGTAAAGACACTGAGCTAAGCTTAGTAACTATTGTGGACTCTTGGCATGATTTAGAATTTTTTTGTCCTGTATATATTCATACTATTTCACCCAATGGACAATATTTTTTAGGACAATAATAAAAAAATAAGATGGAAAATGCAACAAACTCATTTAATATATGTATGATTATCTTTACCGTTCATCAAATTTACAACACTTATATTAATAACTGAAAAAGAAAATCACCCAAAAGGTGAGAAAATTGAAAATCCCTCAGCTAATCCAATAAAATTAAAAAAAAACATTGGACCAAGCAACTTCTACATTCAATAATTTGTTTTAACTCTTACAGTCTTCTGAGAAAAAATTAAGTCCTTGATTAAGACTTAAACAATTGGTAAATACAGAATGGATTAATAATAAGTAAGATACTCTAATACTATTACAAAATATTTTTAAAAAACTATGTTTTTTGCTTAAATTAAATTATAGAAAAGTGGGCTAGAAAAGTATACCTTTTGCTCTAGAAAAGGTTGTAAGCAAATCTTAGTACAATTGTTTTAATGAAACAGTCTCAATGTTTCTGCATCAGACTAAAATTATATTTTAAGATTATTAAGGAGCCTTAGCTCACAGCTAAGTTCTCATAATTATTTTTAAGATTGCCTCTCTCATTAATACACGCCTATCTCAATTGCCTTTTGAACGCTAAAGCTCTAAATTCATTTCCTTCTGCAGTATGATTATGTTCTCCATTTGTCATGCGAAAGTCATCCCCTGCTACAGTGCTTCTTGCAGTTGCTCTACATAGTAACCGCTTTCGCTCCTTACGTACCAAATACCTACAGTATTTTAAATTACATAGCACACACAATTTTGTGGTTAAATTTGGCACTTCTGACTTTATCGAAAGAGTAATATTTTGACTAAGTATAACTGTCAGATTTGTAGCAGAAACTGTTAATGATATATATATTTTAAAAGTAAAATAGAAAAGTGCAAGCTATTTTCATCCAAAATCAACCATATACTTGCTATGGCTCACAATTCGCAAAATGCATAATTTAAAATACATAGAAAATAAAATGAAAATGATGTGTCCATGTCCATTTCTTTTTTTGTGTACTGTATAATTTATTAAGAATCAGGCAAAGGCTTTTGCATATTAAGAAGTATACAGTAAGTAGGGCAGCTATTTGTATATATTATGCCTCGCAGATCTATAAATAATTTAGAGGGTATACATACAATGTTTCATAAAAAATAAAAGTCGAGATCATAAGTATGTACCGAAGGGTATCTCGACCCATGCTAATTTCTTACACCATACTGCCTGATTTATGGTAACCATAAAATCACTAGAGAACCCTTAGTCTATACTTAATGTGAATTGGAAATCTTAATTAATTTTACATCTTTATGTACCTAGAGAAATTATAAATGTTGCCCCAACAGACATTTTTTCAATAAGTAAAAAAATATAATTACCGTTAACGTCCTAAGAATATTAATATACAATTTAGTATTTGTTAAGCAAGTTAAACGTAGTGTATTTTAAGAAGGTATATTACTGTAAAACTTATAAAATAAGGCTGCTGCCTAATATAGAGTACTCTTCCAAATTAGCTCATTTCACACTATTGAAGATTTTGAAACAGCCACCTTGCAGAGGAAAAAAAGTGGTAATGAAGCTGTGTAAAGTATTTTGCTCTACTAAATAAAAAGAACGTTCCAAAATCTCGGTGAATGTAGGCAAAATGTATTTTTTCTTTTAACTCATACTATAGCACACTTTTGCACCAAATTAATGAACCCTATAGCCTTTAAGGTTATTAAAACTGCTATGATAAAGCATTCAATATCTAACACCCTGTATAGTTCGAGATATTACAATATTTTATATCCATAATTTAAAAACAATCTGTTAGGAATTTGCCTCAAATTTAACGGATTAACATGAGTTTTTTGTTGGTTGCCCCAAATGACAAACTCGAAAATGGGGCCCATATTTGTTATTTGTTATTGTACGTAACTATATTAAAATCGTCGGGTCCATTCAGGCGGGATCGTAGGTTTCGGATAACTGAACATTCGGATAATTGTGGGTCTCCCTAATTTTTGACCAAAATTTGAAGTCAATCGGGTAAGTAATCTTTTAGCTACGGACCGACGAAGTTCATAAAACATATTTTTTGGCATCTAGTGACGCTAAAATTTAAAGATGTGTAAAAGTAAGAGGATAACTTTTTCACGATTCCAGACATTTTATTTGGCCGCCATTTTATTCGGCCATCTTGAATTAATACCACTATTTTACAAGTTGATCCCTATACCACAATTAGTTATGGTACACAATTTGAAATCAAACCATTAAGCGGTTTTTTCAGGCTGAATTTTTAAATATTTTATTAAGCCACCATTTTGTTCCCCCATCTTGGATTCGTATCAAAGTATTATCAGTTGATTCCAACATAATACTTGATGTTTTTGCAAAAAGTGGATCAGTAGTTTTTTAATAGTAAACATTTTACTAAGCCGCCATGTTGTTTCGCCATATTGGATTTATACCAAAATATTACTAGGTCATCCCCATATTACCCTTAATTTCTTACCGTTATTTAAAGTCAATCGGGTAAGTAGTTTTTTAGCTACGCCGCGAATAGACAGACAGACAGAGAGACCGACAGACAGACAGACAGACCGACGGAATTGAGAAAACATGTCTTCTAGGAAATCTGAAAAAATCTCAGAGAGTGATTTTTTCATGATTACAGTACTTCCCTTTTACGAGGGAAGTAAAAACCAAAACTCGGAGACATCAACGCTTGATTAGGAAACAAACCCAATGGTGTTTAGTCATTAAGGCATATTTCAAAACGCGACGCCACCGGGTGTCCCACAATCTGACCTTGAGAGTGGGTGCTGACCCATGCACACCTTTAATACTACATCACAATAAAATATCAGCCATTACAAAACTCTTGTAGTTTTTTTTGCGAGTTCTCCGGCTATTATAGCCATTTGTGCATCTTACCTGTAGTCCTCGCTCCGACTATTTCTGGATGAGATAATAAAATTAGATCAAATATGCTTAAAATTCCATACAGAATAAAAGGTAAAAGGAACACAGGTTGGTCATGTCGAATTTACTTAAATTTTTTCTCACTTCTAAAATTTTTTAACTTTTATTTTTTTAAAGTTATAGGGTACTCACTTGAATCACTCACTGAGAATAGCCCTCTATAACTGCCAAATTATTTTCTGATATTTTCGGAATAATTCAACTAGTGGAAAAAATATAAGTAAGGCAGTATTAAAAGTGGCACGATCAAAATCTTCCCAAAAATAGAGTTCCAGGATGTGGCATCGATTCGTAAAATTTATTAGATATAAATTTGTCATTATCTCGTAAGTATAGATCAAATCTTATAACATTATTATACTAATATATTAATTTATGTTCTAGTAAGTGTTAACAAAACCAAAAAGTAGGCTACTACAGTTCGAAAAAAAGCAACGCAATACTATAATTTATTCTAAGGTAATCCGGATCTAGATTTTGACGACTTATCATATTAATTTTAAAGATGTTGAACTTGAGACAACAATACCTAAAAAATCAATTTTTACATTTGCATAATTCATTGATCTATATTATAATAAATAAGCTCCTGAGCTTTTCGTTACAAACTTGACCTTCGGGAAGCAACATCAGCTTCTTTGTTATCGCTCTGATTTGCTGCTACTTTTTACGGAGCAGGAAATTGGTAAACGTATTTACAAGGACGTTTGACATTAAGAATTATATTTTTATGTAGGTATAAAATATACAAGCATCATACAATTACAATGTGAAAATGGATCACTGACAAAAAACATGTTTTCGGCAATTCTACTTCTCCGTATATGTACGCACTCCAGTGACGAGGTTTAAATGCAGAAAGTATAACAAATTTGACGTGTTTTGCCATTATATAAAACTAAGGTAGGTATTACTTCTGAAATAAAAAATATTTTTCTTTTTAAAAAGCTGTTTATTAGATAAAAACTAGATTTAAAAATAAAACACATTTGGCATCGTCCGCCGTTTAAAAAAAAACTTGCAAGTTTTAATTTTGTTTTTAAAAAGCTGTTCCATCTCTGATATATCTGCATTGATTTTATATGCCCTGTTTTATCTTGTTTTAAAAAGGCTAAAGGTTATGGATATAAAAAATATTTGCCTTTAGAAAGCGATACAAGAAAGATGACTTGTTTCACTATTTTTTTAAACTAACCGTTTTTAAATAAAATAAGTTTTATTTTTTGGATGGTTGTTCAGATTTCTAAGACTCCCCTCATAATGGGAAAACATGTATTTATATACCAGAAACTAAAAAAAGACTTTTTTACCACTTTTTAAAAAGCTAAACACTTTTGAAATATTTTTCTTGTTTTCAAGGGGCTGTTTTATCCTCCTGTCTAGTGGAAAAAATGGTTTTATATACAAGATGGTAACAAAAATTTGACGTACTTCACTGCTTTTTAAAAAGCTAAATGATTTTGATTTTTTTTATATTCGTTTTGAGTGGGATGGTTCATGCGGCTACCCTCTATATTTAAAATATGTTTGTGTCATCCGATATTCCATGGAAATCCATAATAATATTATATTAAATGTAAAAACACAGACACTTCCACACGTGACATGTTTCATTCGAGATGTAACGTCCGAAGAACCTACTGTGTAGCGAAACATAACAAATATATTTTTTTAAAAAATAGTTGTGTTCTTGCATTTTAGAAAATATTATAGAAATTTGACGCTTGACGTGAAAATATTTCAGGAGCGCTTAGCTTTTTTAACAAACGGTGAAAAAAGTCTTTTTTTTGAGTTTCTAGTATATAAATATATATATATATATATATATATATATATATATATATATATGTATATATAAATATATATATATATATATATATATATATATATATATATATATATATATATATATATATAGATGTGGGACTTTATTTTCTTGGGTTACGTTAACAAAGAAAAAAAATTCTCCCTTTATATCAACATTTCGCTCATTATGTTGAGCTTCCTCAAGATTTTATTGTCTCATTTGAGATTCAAGATCCTTTAGGAAGTAAAGCCGAGAGTTGCGATCCAACAAAACAGCGTATCGAATCAGGAGACAATAAAATCTTGAGGAAGCTCAACACAATGAGCGAAACGTTGATTTAAAGTGGGAAATTTTTTTAATGTCCCACCTATATATATATATATATATATATATATATATATATATATATATATATATATATATATATATATATATATATATATATATATATATATATATATATATATATATATATATATATATATATATATATATATATATATATATATATATATATATATATATATATATATATATATATATATATATATATATATATATATATATATATATATCCCTTAATTTCAAATATTGTAACGAAATCTTGTATTTCTGCTTGGGGTTTAATTCAAAACATATTTAATATTTGTGCTTTTGAGAGAAAAAAAGGAGCTATGCTTTTTACACAAACAACATTTGTGTATTTTTATGCCCACTATACAAAAAAATTTATTTTTGATAACGGGAACCATTCTCACTTATAAGGCAAATTTTCATTCCTTGCAAAATGAGACATTTATACTCTTACGCAAAATAACAAATAACATTTTCGTTTTTTTTATACTCCCTGTTTAACAAAATATTTTTTTTATAACGAGAGCCTTATTTATTTTTCAAGCAAAACCTTTTATCAATAGTGATTTTTTATCGTATTTTACCAAATAAGACATTTTTAGTCTTACTCATAGTAACATTTTTGTATTTTTATACCCTCTGTATAAAAAATTAACTTTTGATAACGCAAACTTTATTTATTTTTCAGGCAAAAGAGTGACTTTTTTTTATCTTTCAATTTTTAGTAAGTTTGTCCTCTTCTAAAGTCTATCCGCGGACATACATAAAAATATACTAAATATATAAAGTATGTTTATAAACATTTTAAAATTAACATTATAAATAAACTTATTTAATTAGATATTCAGGTAATGTCTCCATCCTTCACGAACTTAAAGCAGTAAAAATGGTCTAAAGCATCGACAGAATTTAGATTACAATTGTAATTATATTAAGTCCATGTAAAGGCCATTTTATCACCTAGAGTGTGTTATTGTTATTGAAGACTGTTTAATTATGTCCACCTTGCATATTTTGGAGATTCCTTTATATAAATAGATGATTGTTTCGTCTTTTATTATCAGTCGATTACTATAGTGATATCTATAGTGACAAAGTCTGTTGTGTATTTTGAAACTGTAGTTTTTGAAGAATCAAAATGTTCAAATTCGTAAGTATATTATTATAATAATACATTATTTTTAAACTCTTACAGCCCGAAGAATCAATATCTCAGAATCTTTATTAAAATTATTCAATTTACGTGCTGTGCATATTGCGTTTGTTTAATATACTGGCGTACCATAGCTTTTACCAAAATACTAAGAGGCAAATTTAATCAGCTTAAAGAGAGCAGCACCTCACTCTATGAGCAGCAAAACAGAAGATGCTGTATGTATTTCTGTTAGATCAAAAAATTTAAAATTGGTTTATGTGATGCAAAACAAATGATTAATATATTCATAAAGCCGGAATATTAAATAAAATTCCCAGAACAGCTGGGCATTGTTATAAATAATGTTGAATACATCATATTATCTGCACCTGTGAAACGCATTTTCACCTATTAGGCACTTTTTTCTCTGTTATAATTTTTTTGCACCTCACTCTAAGAGCAACACCCTCTTTTATTTCCGTTAGATCTAAAAATTAAAAATTGGTTTATGTAAGATGTTGTTATGTTAATGCATTGCAGTAAACTACTGTAAAATGTTAAATAAACCCATAGCAAGTTTTGCCCATGTTCCTCATTCTGAGCAATACAGGAGTTTTTTTTTCTTTTGCTACAGATGATTTAGTAACTGAATTTCTTTACTTATTTTTTGTTTAAATTGCTCAAGATATCCGCATTTATTCTAATACACTTTTTCTTTTATAATTCCCTTAAAAATTAATTTGGTGTGACAAAATCATGGCTCTTTGGGGACCAGAGGATTATTTTTATTGAGCCCACTACATTTTCTAAAGTTGTTTTTAAATTGATTTATCTGCTCACCACTGTGACTTCGAACACCGCAATACCATCCAGTTGAATTCTAGTATTGTTCACTTCAACTTCGGCGAATTATATACAACAATTTTGCATCATTTATTGGACCCAATTGAAATGTTGCCTTACTTCACAGGAACCCTGATCTTACCCGCTAATTTTTATGGAACTTATAAGCTATATAAAAATAGATATGAAAATACTGAGTAAGCAGGGCTGGGCAGTAACTAGTTACAGGCAGGTATAGCCGCAATAACAATACCTTTAATCAAACTTCGCTGGTTACTGGTCCTCAAAAAAAACGACTTCAACGTGGATAATCAAATTAGTCAAGAAGTTTTTCTCCCAATAGCTATTAAAGTTGCATCAGATGATCAGGATACAGAAGATAATAGTAACGACGTAGACCAAAAACTGGTTCAAAATGATTTTTTCGACTTCAATGAAACTCTCATATTGTCAATGACGTTATCTCCACCTGAATCTGACAATGACAATGACAAACTTAATCCCTTTAAAATACAAAATTGAATTACAATTTATAAAGAATTTGTCCGACAAAAGACAAAATCTTAATATGTTAGAAGATTATACTTTTATCAAGCAGGTTTTTTTGAAGTATACATCATTAGCGCTTTCAGCGCTTTCCGAAGTACTAAAAAATACATGCATATATAAAAAGTAACCTAAGCAGTAACTTGAAAAATGTATCTTAAAATGTAATAATGAAGTTACTTTTTTCTCAAGTAACTGTAATTTATAACTAGTTACTTTTTCTTGGTCACTTGCCCAGCTCTGTAGCAACTTAAGCAAAAAATAAGTGAACAATTTCTCAATTACATGATCAGTGTGTAGCAAAAGTAATAAAAAGTTGTGGAAATTTATACTACATTTACTGCTCAAAACAAGAGACACTTCATTTAAAGATTTTAATTTAAGTTTTTTTATATTGTATTAAGATTAATAACTTTAAAGTTTAAACAAAATTTAATATAAACCTAAACTAGAAAAAAATTTAACTTTCCTATGAGGCTAATGTTGGGTCAAAATAAATACTGGAATTATTGTGTGACCACATAAAACAAGTTTAAACAATTTTGACATGCAACTAGTTATAAACCATACAAAAATTCAAAGTTTTCATTATTAACTGATTCTAGTTAATAAAATATTTATGAAATAATGGACTAGGATGATTAAAGTATTATCTATAATAAATATTAGTGTGGAAATAATTATTTTTTCAAATTAAATTTGAAAGCTTTGTTATAAATTACCTACATGTTGAAGATTATCGTCAATAAGTCTGAAACGGTGAGGTAGGTTGATAATCGTTGAAACCATTGTTTAATGCTCTATTTAAACTTAATATGATACTATTAAAAAAAATATAATTAGCGAAACATAACCACGTTGAAACTTTTTTAGATTTTAAAATTTGAGCAACGGACTACAAATAGAATAAACTTCTAATTTTTTTTGGCTTTGGTAAGGATACAAAAGTTTAAAACTACTATAATTATGTTTATTTGAAAATGAAATGTAAAAAAATAAAGAAAAATGCCAATAAATCCGAAACGCTACCTATATACACATATATATATATATATATATATATATATATATATATATATATATATATACATATATATACATATCTATATATATATATATATATATATATATATATATACATATCTATATATATATATATATATATATATATATATATCTTATCAGCCCAAGAAAAAGGCAATACCGTGTATAAATACAAGCAAAATAAATTATAACTTAAAAAGAAACAAAGTAATATTTTTCTTCTCTTTTTTGTGGTTCTTCTTAAGGGAAACATTAGTTCACTTTAAGCGTACAGTTTTCTGTGCGTGTTTATAATGAGCAATTCCAACCCACAGACAGAACTGCGATTTTAGAATGGCCCTCTCCAACAGTTTGATTGCAATCCTTACCAAAAACTTACTTAAAGAACGGTCTAGTTATACATATCGGTAACGTGTCCATTCAGTTCCTTAACGATGTGTCAATGTGAGTAAAAAAGATAACGGTACCAATTACCTATAGTTTAAATGAAAATGTTTACACACGTCCGGTATAGAAGCGTTTATTTAGCTTTAGTGTTGCTTCATAAGCATAATAATAAAAGCATCATGGTCTGTGTCGCCACTGATACGTCACTGATATGTAGGAATACACCCTTAAGGTCGATTTATACATATCAGTGACCTATGAGTGCCGACACAATTCCGTAAAAATTTTATAATTATGCAAAATTATTTGTTCCATGGTTGTTCCATTTACTATTTGTTTCAGTTTATGTTAGCTGTCATCTTGGCAGTCGCCAGTGCATCTCCAGTTCCAGAGGCCAATCCAAGCCCCAAGGCCAAGCCCCAATATTTTGTAGACCCATACGTAGCTCCGATTAGTGCAGTAGCTCCAGTAGCTTACAGCGCACCACTAACATACGCCGATTATGTGTTGCCCTCTGTGTATGCACCTGGATATGCCTACTCGCCCTATGTTGCAGCTGAACCAGTAGTCGTATATTAAAAAATAAACTCTTTTTTTGGATATCTGTAATTATTATTGTACATAAATATTGTTATTGTCATGGACAAATCGGTGTTTTTATTTCACTGTATAGTCTAAGATCAATGAATGTTAACTTAATTACAAAATAAACCTAAAAATACTATTGCAATAAAATTATAATCATGAAAAAGAAAAACCACTAGTCTAATAGTTTTTAATTTCAATAATACATTTGTTACCATAAGCATGAAATTAACATACTTTGCGGTGCCTCACTTCATTAAACTTTAAAACTGTCAAAAGAGTATGATTGTTAACAGTTCTGCGTTATTCTACATGTTCTTGA
Organism: Kuschelorhynchus macadamiae; assembly: GCA_030620095.1. Lineage (NCBI taxonomy): Eukaryota > Metazoa > Arthropoda > Insecta > Coleoptera > Curculionidae > Kuschelorhynchus > Kuschelorhynchus macadamiae. Next base: position 429,635 of record JAUTXW010003750.1, read on the forward strand.
TTAATGGCTGTCCAACCTTACAACTTAAGAAAATCACGGGGAATTCGGCCAGAAAATATCTTTATTTACTTTTATTTTTATTTAACCAAGCGTTGGAAATATTTTCAATATTAATAATATATGCTTCTAGACCTACATATAATAAAAAGGAAAAAGACGAATTTTGGAAAAAATGGTAGATTGAATAAGATATTTCTACATGAAATGTTGATGTCGAATGTCAAATGACAACTATTAATTTGTTTTTTTGTTATTAGTATGGCAAAAAATTGAAAGCTTCAAAGACACCTAATATTTTGGAGTAGGGCATCAATATTAGTCCAATATTTAGAACTTAGTACACAAATTCTGTTGAAAGTATTGGATAGAATTTTATATTCTGATTAAAACATAGTTCTGCCTAAGATTATTCCTTTTACATTTTTTTTAATTGAATCATTTCGATAGCTTATTAATAAATTAGAAAAGATATGTGATTTTACTTCTCTAGCAAAAGGGTTTTTACTTCTCACGCTTTAGGGCCTCTAGATACCAAAAAAATATGTTTTCTTAATTTCGTCTCAAAAACTATTTATCCGATTGACTTTAAATTTTAGTCAATAAGTCATAAAGGGGTAAAATGGTTACATTTTGGTAACAATCCAATATGAAAGAACAAACAAACAAAATGGAGACCTAGCAAAATGTTAAAAATAAATATTACTAAAAAACTATTTATGCAATGTACCTGAGATTTTGTACAAATATCATTTATTAATAAAATATTATAGGATTAGCTTGAAAAAACTACTTATTAGATTATGAAATCATGGTTCTTGGGTTCAGACTGTGTCAAATAAAAATGGCTTTACGACGTTTCACCTGAGATTATACGAGGCATCTTCAGGGACTTTCACTGTACGAGCTCCGGTGAGCAGAGTTCAGGTATTTATACCCGACCTGTGCTCGCCGACGCGTCACTCACTAACATAATTGATCTGCACGCATCTTACACGTAGACCGAGTTTCTATTAACATCTTCAGGTCAGAATGCTTAATGATTTCAATAAATTCTCTATTTTTTCGTTTACAAATAACCCAAGACTGATACAAGAACCTTGGTAAGTTTTACATTAATCATGTGTCCTGTTGAGTGCTGGTGTTCAGCGACAGTGGATTGAACAATTTGTTGCTTACTCATACATATTTCATGCTCCTTAAGTCTAGTTGACACAAACCGTCGAGTTTCACCTATGTACACTTTACCTCACACACAAGGAATTTTATAAAATCCTTCCTATTGCAAGAGAATTACATCTTTTGGTGACCTTAAGCAAGATTTTGTGTATGTATTAAAGATTGTGCGAATGTTGTGGAACCCTGGATAAAATATCTAATACTAGTTTATGTCTGGAAGTATTATAAAACCTAATCGATCATCTAATACCTTCAGTTCAATATCTGTTTGATGTTAAAGCTTCAGTCAGTTTTTCTCTTTCGTTCAGAATTGAATTTGCATCACATGTTAATAAAGCTAATAGATTGACGACGGTTTGTTTTTTAGATAAATGAAGGTTTTACATAGCTGTAAGTTTTGGTGTTTTTAGATGCCCAAAAACATGTTTTCTCAATTCCGTAGGTCTGTCCGTGGGTATGTCTGTCTCTCAGTTTACGGCATACCCAAAAAAACCACTTACCCGATTGACTTTAAATTTTGGTCTAAAACACTGATTATTCAAATTACCACCAATTTTGCACAAAAATCGAGTGTTACATAGAAATAATATTTTAATATGAATCCAAGCATAAAGATAGAATTTATTACATTATTGGAAATTGTGTGTAAGCATCAAACGTGTTATAGAGATGAAATAGTAATATTGTGGTATGAATTCAAAATGGCGACCAAATAAAGTTTTTAAAAAAAAATCAACCTAAAAATAATGTCTTATTCAGCCCAGTCAACATAGGTCTTTATCTAAAAATAATTTCAACAATTTTGAAATTTGGCATCCTCAACCAAACGAGGTAGAAAAAAACAAATTGCGGATTCGGGTTCAGCGCGTGGCCAGTACCCCCAGACGATACTTTTTTCTCGAAATTAGTTTTTTTATCCCTTTTTTTTCTACATAAACGAGGTGTCAAGACCAATGAAAATTCTCGATATAAAAAAAATGTGGTATCGGAGGTGTTTTTGGACACTAATTTTGGGAAAAATAAGCCAAATATTTTATTTGATAAATTTGATTTTGACCATTTTGTATCTGACCTTGACCATTTTTTTAGAAGCTGATTATCATATCATATTTAGCTATTTCACAAGATTTATGGGTGTCATTAACCCCCTAATGAGGACCGTGGTGGTAACCCTTTTTCGGTTTTTTAGTTAGATCGAATAGTTCTTTCCATTTTTATTTTTTTGCAATTGTCTGCAGAACTACTTATTATTCACACTTTCTTCTAATAACTAATGTTAAATAACCTTTTTATTCTTTAAAGATTAAAATTTAGGCGTAGCACGCTGAGTCAAGTTTAGTTTTAGGTTGAAAAAGGTAAGGTTTTTCGTGGATACTTTTTATAATAACTAAAGTTGAACAACTGAATGAAACACACCTTTTATATTTGAAACTTTACACCCGTATTCACTAAAGAGGTTTAAATTTAGACCAGGTCTAACTTGACAGTAATAGGTTTAAGTTGACATTTTTAACAATTGAACAAATAATTTTTCTAAATGTCACAATTACAAAATGACAGTGACATAAGCAAAACATAACTGGCAAACTAAGAGTTTTAAGTACCATGGCAACTAGACCTGGTCTATCTCTTAAACCTTTTTAGTGAATACAGGGGATAAAAATTAAAAATTGGGATTGGCCCGTTAAGCTTTTCGGATAGATTTCATTAGGTTTTGTTAGGTTTTCGTACTTTTTAATACTAACTAAAGTTAAATAACTCGATGAAACTTTTTTATTTGAACCTTTTCCTGTATTTTTAAAATTAAAAACTATAGTTTTTTTTGACAAAGTTTTGATAATGGTAAAATGAAAAAATCGCCGATAATTTGAAAACTGTGTAAGTTAGGGAAAAAAATTATACTACTAAAAATGTAGAGAGTGCACATACATATTGTGGAGACAGTCCGTTTGGGAGTTATTGGACAAAATCTAAATTTTATTTTTTGGTTAATATCTGTCAAATGAAAGTGGATCCCGAGACCTACAAAAAAGTTTAGTAAAATTTGTTCATAAAACCCATAGGGAGCCAGATAAGCATCAACAATTTTTTTAAACCATTGGGTTTTTTGGCCATTTAGGACTTAATTTAAAATTTGCCTCTAACCCGTATCTAAAAGGATTTTTCGATCCGCTCATTCCATTTTTCATATCTTTGCATAGGAGCAATAGATTTCGAAATATTAACCATTTTAGTAATATCAAATAACCAATATAGAAATATCAAATCATGGATGTGAATTAATGTTAAAGAGATCTTTAAAATAATGTATAACAACACTTTTATTTTCACTTAAAAAAAATATTCAAAGTTGTATCCAGCCACCATGTTGAAAATTTTAACTGTAATTTTTATATAAAAAGGTAGTATTTGGTAACATATTAAACTCCTCCAAATTTTATTTCAATATCTCTCTTGGTTCAAAAGAGAAAGGGCTTTTTACCTCCTCACTGTATGACTTCATATTTGCTAGGACCAACAGTGACATGTTTCACGTCACTGACGCTAAAGCTCACGAAAGTGGGAGATTTTGGCAAACTAGGTGGACATTAGGGTGGGTCGTTTTTTTACTTTTTTTTCAATTTCAAGAGGCCTGTAGTTTGAAAAGTTGCATTTGGGTGAAATAATCATGTAGAAATTTTTTCAAATTTTTTTGTCTTGGTTTGACCCCCCCGCTAGCCCCCCACCCTCGAAAAAAATCAAAATTGAAAAATGAGTTTGCCTGTACCAAAAAATTGTTAATTATGTTTTTCTCATTACCCAAAAAAATTTTTTTCAATTTCTAAATACATTTAGTCCCCCCGCCAGCCATTGAAAAAAAAAAGAAAACGTTTTTTTCCTATTTGTCCACTTAACTGCAGCTCTTCGCTTATTTTGTATAAAAAATATACAAAATAACCCAGAACTCACCACAGGGAGGTGGCTGCCATCGAGTTCCATCCCTGCCCACCCTTTCCCTTAACCATATAGGTGTAGCAGTTTTTATTTTTCTACTTTATAATCTGATTTTGTGTTGAACTTTGGCATATTGCTCCTAGATGCTAGAGTTGTACGTATCCAACCATCCCTATTAGTGAACCCACATACGGCCGAAGATGCCTCTGTCACTAATTTGACACCTCTTTCAACAGCCTGTGTGTGGCAGGGTAACTTCCATAAATCCCCTTCTGGATAGCTGCCGATTTCAATAAATGTCTGAATTTCTTCAATAGTTAGATGTTTTGTCATTGGCGGCTCCGTTACTTTGCACTGGTGCCAATTTATTAGATCCAGATAAGATTCGGCTTCAGAATTGAACTTGGGAATTTCAAATTTTCTTACAGAGCTCGTCAAATTTTCTTTCTCCTTCGACCTGCAGCTCAGTATCCTCCTATATCCTAATTCTCTTATATGACGACGCGAGTCAAAGATCATGGTCAATATGATATTTTCAGGATGGCCATAAAAGCCATTTCGTTGAATCACGGGGTCAACTACGGCTTTTAATTCGTCACTCAAATATCTGGAATATTGGATTAGCTTCCAAAGATGGAGAGTTCCAGATGTGCACAATGGTACAGTTTTCACTAGAAACCAAATCTTAGCATAGACTCGTAGAATGTACTCTGTCAAAATTTTTAGACTAGGAGAGGGATTTTTAATCGCAATGTAAGTACGCAAAATACGATTTGCCGTAGTTAGCCATCTTGCATGGGATAACTTGCCAGGAGATTTATTTGCTAGATTGGGTGGACAGTTTCCAGTAGATATAGCGTTGCAAATCTGGTACAAATAATTCTGATCAGTGCTTAATTCTTTTGAATCAACCTCAGGTAAATCGACTTCGATTTTTGCGTAGCACACAACAGGTAACTGCTCACAAGTTTCTAACAGCTTGCCAATTTGACCCGAGAATGATCCTGGTCCTGTGGTTTTTCCATCCAGATGTCGGAGTAAATGCCGGAGTGGCAATTCGTTTGCATGGAGTTGACAAATTAGCCATTGTAAAGGTCGATTAAGATGTAATTCTAACAAATGAATTACTCCACCGTTGACTCCAGTATTAATAACTGTACCATCGCAGCCGACAGCAATCAAATCGCTAAGTGGAACCTCGTTGTCTGTGAAAAAACTTAGAATTGTCGCAGCTATGGTCTTTGCAGTACCATTTTCAGGTGTTACGTGCCCTATATAGTCGCTACCTGGTTCCTTCAATAGCACTATATGTTCTTCGACAATGGTCTTTCGCGATGAAGTATCTCCCTGTTTTTCTATATGAAGAGTTCGATCTTTGCGACCATCAAAATAGAGAGCTTGAAGCGTTGCACCATATTCCAGTATGTTTTTTTGTAAATCACACCGTTGCCTTTTCCTTTGTCGATCCAACTTGGACTTATCTATTACATAGGACTTGTCCTTTTGGGATATCAATCCAACATCTTCAAGAACTGCGCTAGCGATCATAGCTCCTTTTCTACTGGACAATCCAGCTCGGTCCATTGCTTTAGCTAATGCAGGGAATTTGAGGGTTATTCCTGTAGAAGTTGAGGGCTCTGGATTAAAGTTTGGATCAAAACTTGGTTCGCTACGTTCTGATATGTCTGATGGGTCGTCTTCTTCAATCGTTTTTTCTGGGAGATTACTGGGAATGTTTGGTTGAATTTTCTTTGCCGGAACATTACAAGTGAGGTCTCTATTTTTTCTTTTTTGTTTTTTCTGTAAAGTTTTACTTGTTTTGGCATCCACTTGCCCTATAAACATCAATCTTGTAGTTCTTTGGTCATTAAGAAAAGGCTGTTCCATTTTTGGAACTTTATTCGACTTCTCACAAATACAGAAGGAAAAATCGGTGCATTTGCACTTGGAAATATCAAAAAGCTTAGTATTAGCATCATCTCGAAATTTGTGAAGTTTATTTTTGGCAGCATCGCTTGTTTTCTTTAGTGACTTCTTAATGTTCATAAATTGTTGGTGATATTTTTTCAATAATGAAATACACTGCTGGTCTGATATAAACGGTAGACTTGCCTTCATCCATATTTGTTGAACTTTTTTAACAACAATTTTAATTATTTCGGTAACTGTTTTATTTTTACCTTCGCCACTACCGGCCACGTCATTCTGGATATATAGAAAATATCGCATTACGTCACCATAACACGGAAGCATTGTCTCACATAAATCGGAAGGTTCATCAAACACGGGATCACGAATTGTCTTCCGCGTTAATACTTTACGTACATTAGACATTGTTTTTCACAGGAACACTTTACTCGGAGCAAGAATTTAACGTATTCGACGAATATGGAATATAATACTGGCAAAACTCAACTACACTTGACGCTAATCAACAGTATACTGAAAATAAAAGCACACTTGGCCGTTGCCGTCGGTACCGTCGATACAAACGGCGCCAGACGGTCCACTAACGTAGATTACCATAGACGTGGCGTGGAGTGGAGATGTGGCGGCTGTTTTTTAAAAATATGCCTGGCGGGGGGGTTAAACGTTCTTCGAATTTAATAAAATTTTAATGTGGTTTATTTGAAGCTATTCTTAGTTGTTTGAAGCAACAGGCGTCACTAAAAAACGATTTAATTTTTTTTATTTTTTTTAGGGGTCGGGCGGGGGGGTCAAATATTAAAATAAAAAAAAATAAAAATAACCCTATTCATTCTAGACCATTTGGCAACTTTCTTCACTACAGGCATGAAAAAACTAGAAAATCGACCCACCCTAGTGGACATAACTCTTTTGAACAGTTTTTTAGCATTTTTATAAATGAAGTGTGAAACAGGTTTTTATAGAATTATTACTAAATAATTTAAAAGTATACCAATTAATTATGCAAAGTGTTACGAATTTGAATATACAGGGTTATGTAAATATTTTGGGCGATACGGCCAAATTACCGCAATTAAGAAAAATATTCTTTTGGCACTGGATATGGGTCTAATAGTGATGTATTTTAAAAATCTGCAGGGAGTTTGAAAAGTACAAAATAATAATATATTCTTTTGCCATACAAAATACGATGGTTAAACAATTAACAAAAAATTCTGAGTATTTCGCAAGGCGTCACAAGTGGGTACTTATTTGAAAAACCGAATGTCATGCCACACAATCTAGTCCAAGAAAATATTAAAACGAGGAGAAATAAATTATCTTTTGAAACGAACTTGGAAAAAATTGAAAAAGGTTTGCGATTTTACAAATCTCCAAATATTAGCGATTACGAATTTTTTGCTAGTAGCATTTGTTGACAATAAATGGTTGAAATTTGACTTCGTTTAGACAATTTCGTAACTTTTACAATTTTCGAGATCTCTATGCAATAATTCGAATTTGTTGCACTCTGTACTTTGATATGAAATATTTTCAAAAACTATTTTATTTTATAGCAGTGTACGCACATAACTGAAGTAAAAACAAATGAAATTCATAAACGGAAGAACTCACAAACAATTAAGCTATGAAACCGATGAAAATATTGTCTACATCTACTATCTATTACACAATTATTTGTTTGTGCGACTATGTTTTATTGCCAAATTTATTTATGAAAATTATAATTATCATTATCATCATCACTTGTAATATCGTTATCGTCAGAAAGAGCAGAAGAAGTAAATATATTAATATCAGGACTTTTCAAAAACGCTAACACCTGTTTTGAAAATACATAAACGGCTTCATGATTAGCCCCATTTTTTGATGACTGAACCGTTAGCTTGTAACCGATATGTAGTAAGCATTCAAAACCCTAATCCACCCATGTAGAGTGGATATGCCAAAACTGCAGTATTTGGGTTTTTTTCTAAATTTAGATCCACATCTAGATGCATAGTCTTTTGGTTAGCTCTGTATATTTTTGATATATTTTAAATACCTTCTCAAAAATTTGGACGATCATGTATAATCGAATTTTCCTTTTTTTTTCTTATAAAATGTTTTAGATAACTAGTTATCAAACCGTACTTCTACCAATTTGAAAATTTCTTTTTAAAATTTACCTGCATCTTGTATATCAGCTGACCTAAGTCAAAATAGATTTATTATTATTAGACGTCTAGAAGCTATCTAGCGTAAAATTTTTCCCAAAACGTTGGCAATAAAAAATAATCCATATGTTACAAACATTAGGGATGACACGATGCACAATAATACAGATAGACTGCAATGCACCGATTTCAGCAAGGCATTTGATAATGTAAGCCATAATATTCTTCTTACTCGTCTGGCTGAAGTTGGTGTGGGTGGTTGCCTCCTAAAATGGGTAGACTCTTACATTAAAGATAGATCACTCTTTGTGTCCCTTCAAGGCTACTGCTCAGACTCGATTAGTCCTACCTCGGGTGTCCCACAGGGATCGAATCTCGGGCCCCCATTTTTTCTTTACATACATCAATAAAATTAAATCTTGCTCTCATAATTGTAATTTCCTGCTTTACGCCGACGATTTAAAAATATGTATAAACATACAGTCCCTTGCTAATTACAAGAGTGTTTAGGAAGATCTGGACAGACTGATTGAATTTTGCGAACAAAACAGTCTATTTTTGAATTTAAATAAATGCTCGTCAATAACCTTCTCGCGTAATAGGGATGAATATTTGCTTGACTATAAGGTAGGCGGCAAAACCCTTTCCAAAGTTGATTATGTGCGTGATTTGGGTATTACATTTGATTCAAAATTAATGTTCGATCGACACATCGAAATAATGGCTTCTCAATCATACAGAATGTTGGGTTATGTTCTGCGTAAGTGTGTCAGGTTTATGAATATTAAAGCAATCGTCTGTCTTTATTATTCTTTCGTTTTGAGCAAATTGAATTTTAGTAGTGTAATATGGAACCCGAGATACGCTGTGTATATGAAACACTTAGAGCATGTACAGAATAAAATTTTACAGTTTATTTCTTTTAAAGATAATCATCAGTTTGTTGATATGTTGTTGGCTTGAAGACATTTCAATATATTATCCTTATCTAATAGAAGGGTCATCTCGGACATATTGTTTTTATATAAAATCATTAATTGTAAGATAGATAGTCCGGATGTTCTTTCGCTGGTATGTTTAACTTAATATCTGGGAAATAACTGCGGACCAACGTAGTAGGTATGTTTAAATGTTCCCCAAGTTAATCTTAGGTCAAATCAATTGTTTTGTGTACCATTAAAAAGTGCAAACACTGAAGGTAATCTAATAGATATATTTTATATGTCTGCAAATGTGATTAAACTTACTTAAAAATAAATTGTTAAATAATTAATTATACAAGTGATAATATATAGGTCTATATAGGAACTATTAGATAGTATGAATGTAGCTTAAATATTACTAGTTTATGTAAGTCTGTGGATACTGTATTTGGTACCTTTGTATCTGTTTGTATCCCGTATATCTACCAAATAAATAAATAAATACATAAACATTCAGTAATCGTCGTACCCTGTGTATGCCTATCTACATATACTTACATATATATATATGCCACTATAAATTTTATTATCGATATAAAATTATGTGAGGCTATAAGTTTATATGCCCGAAACTGTAAAGATATTTTGTATTTGCCAGCATAGCCGATTAACGTTAAAACTATGTTACAACAGTCACAGAATGGTTCTCAAAATGTTCCTATGACTTGAGTAAATATGATCATGTGACTTCATAGTTTTATAAAGGTATGGTCAAAGTTCACCGAATAAAATATTTATTCGGTAAAATTTGATAGGCTTTCGTTTGATCGTTCGGCGGTGGTGCGGCGGTTATGCGGTAACCGCCGCAGACCTCACTTCGCTATATACTTAAATGGCTTAGGTCTAGAACTGTTTACATTAATGCTATCAATTAACCGATTAAGATTTGATACCAATAACCGAGAAAACAGCATTTTGAATAACCGGCGTTCGGTTAATCGGTCTGATCGGTTAAAGAAAGTTCTATTAATCGCTCTGCCTGATTAACTATTGTTTAACGGTTCTGGACGTTTAACCGTTGTATTGTGTTTTAAAGAAGTTTCTGTTTTTCAGGTTCACTATAAGATGTCACTAGTAAGGCAAAAAAAACAATAATTTATTTCTATTATGTGTTTAATATTTTCATTATACAGCTTATTTATTATATGAAAAATATTTATATTTTATTTATCCATTGCAATTTTTTATATTTTCTGTCACAAATTCTACGTAGTATAAATATTAGAAAAAGTGTTATTTTCTATCTTCAATATAAAATATATTTCTCAATTTTAAATACTTGTTACTCGATTCCTAAAATTATCGATGCTTTTTAATACAATATCGAGTAGCATCGATACCGTTTTAGAAACACTTTCGGCTACAAAGTGTCAATTCTTTACCATGTTTTTTTCGTTTTTAAATAACCGGTCACTATTAATAATTTTGATTACGGGGCAGAAACGCTCACGTCTACCCCCGGCGGTGCGCGACTGCGTCCGGACATACTCTTAAAACAGTGTTACTGCGATCGACGCATGGCTGCCGGGTACTTAATGTCGTTGTCTATAATAGGTTAAAACATACGCCAAAGTTTACTGAATAAAAATATAAGTTGCCGCACTGGGCGTCGGCACGTTGAAAATCGCAGATAAAAGGCGAGCTGTCTAGTTTCAAACCCCGTCGACACTGCCTCCTGTTACCGAGCTGTTTAAAAGTAGTTTGGCTTCGCGCTATGAATTTTTATCTACCGGAGAACTTCAAAAGTATACATAATAACTTTAGACAAAAATTATTGAGTTGAATTTTGTCGTCGGACTAGTTTAATATTTTACAATTACAGTTTTGAATGTTATCTAAATATAGTAAATTTATTATTAAATTGTTACGTACCTGCTAGTCAAATTTAAGAATACAATATTTTTATTATATAAATAAAAAAATCATTAAATTTCCTTTGCCCGCAACTTCCCTCCTTTTTTCCATTTGTTAGGAATAGAGAAGTGTGACTCAGTTTACTTCAGTACATAGTAACGGTATATAAGTATTACATATACTTTTCATTTTTATCGGGCGCCATTTGTTTCATGATATTGGATTCCTACCAATATTTTACCATTTTCTTTCTACCTATGTCACACTTAACTTTTGGGCATAATTTAAAATAAATTCAATAAACAGTTTTTACATTGACCCATAACGCCATTTTGTTACGTTATGTTGAATTCGTACCAGTTTATACCATTTGCGCATTTCATTTTTCTGCAAAATTTAAAGCCAATTGCACAAAATTTCTTTACGATGATTTAAAAAAAAATTTATTTGGCTGCTATTTCGTTTTGCCATCTCTAATTGAAACATATGTTATCAGTACTCCGTTGGTCCTCAAATATTTCCTAACCCCAAATAATACACTACTTTAACATAACAATGTATATATATATTTATATATATATTTATACATATATATATATATATATATATATATATATATATATATATATATATATATATATATATATATATATATATATATATATATATATATATATATATATATATATATATATATATATATATATATATATATATATATATATATATATATATATATATATATATATATATATATATATATATATATATATATATATATATATATATATATATACATATATATATATATATATATATATATATATATATATATATATATATATATATATATATATATATATATATATATATATATATATATATATATTTATATACTTATATATATATATATATATATATATATATATATATATGTCCCGAGGATGCAACAATAAAGTTGCGAAACGTCGACAATTTAAAAATAGAGAAATGTTTTTTTACTGAATCTTAACCCCAAATAATACAACACTCTAATTTAACAACAAAATGATCGTTAACGAAAACCATTTAGAAACTTAATATCTGGGAAATATCTGCTGACCAGCGTAATAGGTAAAGACTGATAATATGGGTTATAGAACTTATAAATATGTCCTGAGGATGCAACAATAAAATAGCGAAACGTCGACAGTTTAAAAAGTCTGTTGTGTTTTTACTGGATCCCAACCTCAAATAACAAACCAGTCTAATGTAACAACAAGAAGATCATTAACGAAAACCATGCAGACCAACGGAGTAGGTAAAGACTGATAATATGGGTTTCATGCAGGATATAGAATCTATACGTGTTCTGAGGATACAACAATAAAGTTGGGAAACATCGACAATTTAAAAAAAGATTTGCTTTTTTTACTGGATCTTAATATATAATACATCACTCTAACAATTTTTTTAACATATTACTAGGTCATCCTCATATGACTCTTTATTTTTAGTCGAAATTCGGAGTCAATCGAGTAAGTAGTCTTTGTACTATGTCGCGAACTAATAGACAGACATACAAACCGACAGACGAAACGACGGAATTGATAAAACATGTTTTTTACAACCATCTACAGAGCAACATTTAATAGGCATATTGGCTCATATTTATTAAAGAAATAAAAAAAAATTGTCTCACTATATAGCACATTAACGAATTGGCGCGATCACGCCGACGCGCGGTACCCAGAATGTACCAGCCGGGGCGGAACGATCGAGTCGCGTGTTCAAATGGCGCAACTTATATTTTTATTCTGTAAATTTGGATAACGCCCTCCGGTACTTCGTTGATCTTCGGTAAACATCGGTCACGGTCGGTTATATTACTTAAAGTATCACACTCGCGCGCCACGTTTATATCCGTCAAGCCAGCTCCTTGAAGCTGGCAACAAGGAGCCAGCAACAAGCTACAAGGAGCTGGCTTGACGGATATGCCACGTTTTAGGTTTCTGTGGTAGGTAGGTAGAATGGAAGGTAGTGCGTATTTTCCCTAAACTACACCTGCCCAAACAGTTAGTGGACCGAAACTTCACTGGCCTTAACAGTCGAAATCCCGACAGATTGGAATGTGTGGAATGCGGCGCTAGCCCGACACTTTAAATAGCGAATTGGCGAGCTACGCTACTGGCTAAAAATTCTTTAAATGGGCCTGCTATGTTGTCAAGTTTTATTGATAAAAATAAATATATTGTTTATTCATTGTTAATCAAAACCACACCATGAAAAAATGATGTTAGCGTATTTGCCTGCATTCTAACTTTGAAGTGAAGATATTTTGACTGTTTTTTTTTTGTTTATTATAAAGTATTTGTTTATCACAGGATAATTTCTATTTAATGGAATAATGGAGATTGAATATTGAAAAAAAAATTGTTGGAAAGCCCAGGAAGAGGTTATTACTTGTTTGCATTCAGATTATTTTAAACCTTCTACTTTTAAACTGGGTATGTAAGATAATCTTATTTGTTAGTATGTAGGATTGAGGCCCCATTTGTTATTAATGTGGATGTTGTTTCCTACCTAAAGATAAAATAAAGTTTTACTCCAAAGATCATATAAAAATCCACAAAAGCCTTGAAGCTTGAACATATATCCTTTAACTAATTTGTTTTGTGAGCTTTTTGAGACACACAATTTCAACTTTTTTTAGTGTTTAATTTTTTATCCTGATCCTAAGCAAATACCTATCTAAAAATCAGTTTTTATCAGTCACATATTGATTAGTGTTTTATAAGATTGTTAATGATTTTGCCTAAGCTTATTATTCATGCAGGTACTTTATTAATTGTAATCTGTTTTAGGACCAATGCAAGTCTTCTTGAGGTTTCATATAGGTATCGTAGACAAGGCTTAGGAATTTAGTTCTGCTCATATGTGCATTGCAGATATTAGTGAAGTGTATATTATAGTCATTCTTCAGTACTCTTTGTTGCCCTATTTGTATAGGAAGAAAGAAAAGACTTTAGTTACGTGTATTGATCCGAGTGTCATATAGCCCCAATTATAGCCCATTCCATCAATGTAATAATTGAGCCTCTTTATTATATGGAAGCTTCAAATTCTGCACCTTTAAATTTACTGAATATGCTTGTCACATAAAGTGGTTCATTTATAATTACTGTTGCTGAGAAAGTGTTTAGTTTGAGAATTAAAAAAGATACACCATATGATAAATGTAGTGTCAACTTTATTTTTAATTCTATGTTGAATAAATTTTTTTATTGCTGTAAAGTGTATCACATATTTTGTATATTGATTAAAGATATATAGCTAAAGTTTAGAAACTTGAATAATTTATCCCCATATTTTAAAAATATGAACTGTTGCCTATTTATATATTTTCTCGAGTTGGTATACACAATTCAGTAATAAGTTAATTTAGTAAGTATACCAGATACCGCACATCACACCTTCAATTTTTTTTTAAATCTAAGTATGGTTTAGGAAAAAGATAGGTACATGATATAATTATAAATGACAGAAGTCTTTCGAAGATATCTTCAATTAATTTCATGCTTTCAGATTCTTAGGTTTATTAACTAGTATAAAGCTTAGATCTTGTAAATTATTTTATCAATCAACTTTTAAAATACAAACTTTTATAACCTAATCTTATAGAATTTCCTAAAAATATCTTATCGTTGACTTTACCATATGTTGACAACTGGCCGCCAACTTATAAGACTGCGTATTGTTAAAAAAAATTGTGGTGTATCTTTTAGAATCTTTATTCAAGTAAATGTTAAGTTTTCTAAATAAATAGTTCCAAACCAGAAAAAGGGTATCCTACAATATCTTTATATATAGATTCCGGCATATCACAATTATCAGCTGTACATATAAGGTATCATATTATAAGGCTAATAATACCTAAGGTTGAGACAGTGTTTCAAGAGGGATAGACATTGACTAAAAGCATTATCCCTTATAATACCTGTAGTGTTTTGTTTAATGTCTGACTAAATAAAATAATTTTTAATTGAGAAAAATCTAGTTTAAACAATATCTTATTTAACTGACTTTGGCAAAATGTCAAAATAAACTCATAGTAAATTGTGCCAAGGATATTTAACCAAATCCCATTGGAATTTAAGAACAAATCATATTATATAATTATACAAAAATCTTAAATACTTCAAAATGAAGTAATCGTTTTATGATCGCATACGAATTTTGATTGATCATAAATTAAACCTCCATTTAACTTTTTTGTTGAATGGGGTAGAAAAAATTGGTAAACGCAGAAGTTGTAGATTTTTAATCCATTATTTTCTATGTATACTGGGTGTTTTTTCAAATTCTGAAAAGATTAACAAGATAGATTGTCTTGTTTTTAAAATACAGACAACCGTATTTTTGCTATGATAACTTTAATTAAGTTTATGTAGAGTTTGTATGAATTTTTTCTGAGTCCAGTCTGGAGTTAGCCTAACCCTGGATGTAATAATAATAGCTATATTTTAAAAAATGATATACTTTAAATGATTTTCTGTATTTAATAACAAATATTTGTAAAAGTTATACATCTCTATACGTTTCTAATTATTGTGAGGCATTTGACACAATCCCTCAGGCTATGCTACTGGACATTGTGGATGGCTATATGATGTGGAGGATCCATGTTGAATGTTTTCAAAATGTATCTAATTATGTTAAAGTAGGAGCTTTGAGTCAGCCTAAAGAAATCAAAATTGGAGTACCATAAGGTACAGTGCTGGGTCCTGTGCTTTTAAACATATATATCAACACTCTTTGTAATCTTGGCACAAGGGGGTAAAGTGGTTGCCTATGCTGATGACTCCATTTTGATTTTCCCCAGTAATACATGGGAAGAAGTGTAGGATTTATTAATTAAGGACATAAATAAGTTTAAATGGTTTTTGGATAATTTTAAACTGACTCATAATGTAAAGAAAACTAATTTATTCAATTACATCAATTAATCGTCCAAATTTTAATTAAATTAGCATAGATTATTTGCGTGTAATATTACGGCTAGGAAATAAAGCAATAAAAAGTTTTAAGAAGTAAAAGTCTATTCATAAATAAGTCCGACACATTGTAAATGCATAACTAAAACCTACTTCACAAAATGGTGAATGAGTCCTTATATAGCTTATTTTCAGAATAAATCTAAACCTAAGATTATATTAAACATAAATTTTATTTAAAATACAATACAGCAAATATTATCTTTTTATGATGTAATCAGTTTTCTCAACTCACTAAGGGGTTGTTTTCACTTGCCTCGCCCCTGGCAATAACTGAATCGGTGTAGTTGGTAAGAAGGCAAGATTTTAACCAATGACACAGTCCAAGATGATATCATTTTCTTACTTTCTAGAGCTTACATCTTGTTGGTGATCTTATTACATAATGGTCATCCTTGGGCATACTAAAAATAGAGAAAAATCCTAATTATTTTCAAAAACATTTACACTTAATAAAAAAGAAGAAATGAATGAAATAGATATGGCACTACTTCGAACAGGACTGGTGAACTTATGCTATTTGAATTTTAAAAAGAAAACGAAAAAAAAACTACATATTATATTTAAATAATGAGCCCATATAATTTCAAAAAAAAATGACCAGACTAAATGCTTAATTGTAGAAGTATATTCCAGCTTTATCTTACACATGTTATAAATATATCAGAAATTGTGCCATCCATGCATTTTTACATTTCGATAAAACTTTAAATTCTATGAATGTCGGTTTTTAAATATTTACAATTGGACAAAAAATGGTGGATCTACAGGCATTTCCTTTATTTTGTTTAGCTTGCCATGTCACAAATATGAATGCAACTTTTAACAGACTTCAAAAAAAAGGAGGTTATCAATTTCACCCTATGCATTTTTTTTATGTATGTACAACGATTACTCTGCGATGGTTTCGACAATTTCGATGAACTTTTCAGGGAATATTCGGGATATTGCCCGAGTGGTCCCACAGCTAGCATATTGTAAACAAGTATGACGCTATATTAAATATTTATTCATCGTAAAAGAAGCGTTCACCATTTTATCAGGAATTTACATAGATATTATATATAGCTATTTGTTAAATATGACTTTTAAAATAAAACTCATATAAATAGAACTAAAAAGGATGAAATAAAAAAATGTATAAAAAATAAAACCGACTTCAAAAAATGCACCTAAAATTGGAAAATAATATTATATTCCATCTGGGAAATTTTAGTCACCAAACGAATAGAGATAGTAAAACAAAATACTCATTACATAAATATATTTTTGTGATTAGGTAATTAAAAATAAGTTTGGCTTTGACTTCACAGACACAGGGTATGGGATTCTGGGGAGTTACTTCACAATATCTACTTCAGAAAGCGTTGTTATCCAAATAGATTTTTTTATAAAAAATAGAACGGACTTCTTAATAACTTAAGCATAAACAGACATTTATATAATGAGTACCTACATATATGGGAATAAAATATTATTGTTTACTTTTTGTTGTTTATTATATTGATTTAGTAATTTTTATTTTTTTATTTCATCCTTATTAGTTTTCTTTATACAAAGTTTCAAGTTATAAGGTCTAAACTTAGGTTAAAATTTTAGACTCCCTGAGTCCATTGCATATGAAATTTTGCCAGAATCACCATATTAACATGCATACTTTTTTCCTGGCAATATGGTGAACGCGATATAGATTGCATTCCGATATATTGAATATATGTTTGCTATGAGACCACTCCGTAACATCCTGAATATTCCCTATTTCATCCAAACTGGTCATACAAGACAATCACATACCATTGCTCTTTCCACTCATTTAACCTCTTAATTGAGCTCAATATTTTTACTTATATAAGCAAATTTAATTCAATATCTAAATCAGATTTGTCAATAAGATCGAATTCTTAGACAATAAAGAATTTAAGTTACTTTAAAATTTCAATTATATTTGTGCCATAAATAAATTCTTATGCATCTCATAGAAAACCTTGTAGAGTGTAGAGGAAAATTTAAATGATTTTAATTATCATAACACTTCCTTTTTGTTTGTGTATTTTTTTCTGTTTTTGTAAGAAACAATATTTGCTGTTTTTCAAATAAAAAAAAATGTATGAACAGAAAATAACCATTAATATTTTTAGACTTAACAAATTACAAAATCAAAGTGCAACCTATCAAATTCTGTGGAACTTAGTCCGAAATAATGACTCCTGTCTTGTTGATCTGGCAGAAACATGAAAGTTTATTTTACATAAGAGAGAAGATGACTTAATATTGTTATAAATAATTATAATTGTTAAGAATTTTAAATAAATTACACGAGTCCAGATGGCACAGTACAAAATACCCTATTAGAACATACACATTGCTGAAATGTCAAAGACATCTTAAAATAAAGCCTAATAGTTTTATTGCCCTATTCGTGATATTATCTATGTGTTTGGCAAAAGTAAATTCGGAATTCAATAGCACTCCCAAGTTTTCAACAGTATCAACTCTTTTCAAGATGCTTTCGTTCAGTGTATAAATAATGTATTGTTTAAACAACGGAAACTTAATTTCTAGAAATAGGGATATCTACAATAATATCAACACAGGGGTAGGAATGATTTGGTTATGACACTTCACCAAATTTCTTTATTTCATAAGGATTCTCTAGTCGGATGTATAAAATTATATATATTACCATTAAAAATAAGATGTATTCAAAGCATAAAAGTAAACCAAAAAATTCTTATTGAAAGAGAATTCTGTTCCCCAGATGATTCTGTTAACTTTTATATACAGATTACGTCCTGCTTATGTGTAGAGCCTAGTATGAATGAACTGTTCATTTAAATCACTCAAGAAACAGAGAACATCAAAATACCTTAGGGTTTCCGAGGGGTATTCCAACATCGAAGACACAAGTGTTTAAAATTTTGTAAACATTAACAAAATAGGTTGCCTTTTTTGAAAATACTGACCCAAATAAATTTGTCCCAGGCCAAGTCTAGGGTAAGCACGGCCCTGTATGAGAGTAATAGTTATCTTTTTAAAAATTATAAGTATATGGATCTCTTCATGTCATATTTAACAAATTTTTCTAAAAGTTATCTTTGTAAGAAGAAAATATTTTGAAAAGGAAAAATGCCTCATTATTAAAATATCTAATTACTGTGACATATGAATTACCTCAGCAGTTCTATATTTATTTTCAGATGGACCATGGAACTATTCCTCACTGCTTTGTCTGTCTACTCATAATTTTATATGCAAAGCTGATTTTCATTTTTTATTGTTGCCTGAGATTCATACCCCGATTTGCCAAGATGGAGTCCACTGTGGATGATACATTCATGAATTTACTTGGTTTTCCTAAAAATGCAAACACAACTATATATCATAATCATGTTATCAACCGAATACAAATGTTTTTGTCGAGTTTTTTCTTTTAACTAACATTTAGTGTGCACTATACATTAAAAAACCGATAGATTGTAGAAAATCCGAAGAGGAACAATTAAGGAAATAGATGTATACGCAAAAAAAGAATCTAGGTGGCTTACCAATATGAAATTTGTACATTACAATATACTTTCTGCTGTCCTAATATCGATAGTCCCTTTAAATTGCTGAATCTAAGTTTCTAGTAATCTCGTTCTTGAAATTGCATTTAAATGGGCGAAAAACTGAGAATTCAGGACATATCGGGAATACAGTAAAAGCTTGCATATTATTTCTGCACGTTTCACAACCGAACCAACTAACAATTTACAGGCGTTTTTCATCATGTTAGTAAAACTTATTTTATTGTATCCTAACACTGATACGGTCGCAGTAGAATTAATACGTAGCTATTTGCTATTTTTATAAACTAGGTAATTCTTTGAGAACATTTAAAACTTATTATTCAGGAATATTATTAACATGTTATCAAATATAAATAAAAAAACAATATTACTAATATTGTCTGAAATGTACTTCATTTGAACAATAAAGCACTTTGGCAACAGTGACAGAAGTTTCTTACGTCATTGGCGTGCATGTGTATGTATTTCGACGGTTAAGGCCAACGACGAATTCCATGCATTCCAATGTGTCGGGATTTCGACTGTTAGCGCCAGTGACGGTTATGTGTAATGTAGGTTTGGGCAAGTGAAGTTTAGGGCCAAATACATCTATCCGAATGGAAAGAAAGAAGTTATCCTATGTATTAATTAACACAGCTGTATTTTGCCAACAAAACTAAAAGGTTTACAATATATTTGAAACACCGTGCAGCTGACAGGATGCATGGATTGATTATTTGATATAAAAGATAGTAATTTGGGAGCACATTGTCAGGGCGTATAACGAAATAGAAACAACACTGTCACTGTAACTAAACAGTAATAATTTCCGAGATAAATTGTTCGCCCATTTTTGACTTCACAAGACTACACACAGCTATTTTAGTTTATTAATTTCCAAAACTTATAAAAAAAAGTATTATAAAAAGTTAAAGCAAATGCTCACTTAAAACACAAAGCCAATTTTGAATCAATTTGGTTGAACTTATGTAACAATGTGTTATCTTCTCGTCGCGTTCTTCATTTGCAAACATTTTGAAAAGCACGCTACATATTTAAACTTGAACTAACACAAAACGCTTTGTAGCTGCCCAGAAAAACAAACCAACTGGCGTTCACTGAATATTGAACCGTGTTTAAAGGTAAACGATGTTGCCGATTGTTTTAAGGTAAAAATTGCGTTTTCAATACGGTTCTTCTTCTTTAACTTTAGATCGTGTAGATATTTTAATTTAAAAAAAAACATTATAGATTAAGTAAAAATAATATAAATAATCGTTTTACCCAGTAAAATACAAGGCCATTTACCTCAGAATTCGTAAGGATATAAAACTTTTTTAATCAAAATGTTCCAGAATATCACGTGTTAAAATACTGGTGGTCCAACCCTGACACCCTGTTTAACCTTAAGCCTAGCCCCATAAATAAAATATATGAAAATGCTAATGAGTAAGAGAAAATCCTAATGAGTAAGCAAGAAAAAGAGAATATATGCCTTAGACAAACGCGGTTTCGGCGGACATGCGGAACGAAATTAAGATTGAATAAAACGGGGGGCGATTTTGCGAAGAACGATCGTACGGTGATACGGCAGTCAACGCCGGTTCCGACTCATTGATACACGTGCGCGGGTAAAATTAGGAAAGTGCTGGCTATATTGGTCATACTGCTATGCTTACCAGGTTACATATCTAGGGCAACTTCGTATAAGCACTCTCGCATATAAATAGCTTATATATGTACGTACAACATGACGGGAAGGTCGAGTCCGCAATTTTTTTTGCCCAAAATCTGACCGCAGAAAAGAAATTGTGTATAAGACATGACGGGAACGACCAGTCTACAATTTTTGGACCCCGAATCTGGCCGCATACACATATGTATGTGTATGAGAGAACAAATCTGCCAGCAGGAAAGGAATTATGTGTGTGAGAGAGAAAACCTGTAACCACATACCAGCTGTTCTTACCTTTTCTATACATACGTATATCCTGGTGGCATGACAGTGCGTCGCGACGGCTGCGAGTGTCTGGGAGAGGCGACGGCGCTGGCTGGTCCCTCTATCAGGTCTTAATGTGGTAGCTTACCTTCCTGATGCTGCTGCTATCCTGGTGCCGGATCGTCGATTGATCCGGAGCTTCGAGTTGATCGAACTGCATTAACTGGCGACCCGACTGGCGATAAAAGGAGATGCGAACATATTTGTAGGTTTCGCAGACCCAGAAATTCTTACGCCAGCCGGCGCCAGGACTGATAGTTTCGCGCACCCGACCCAAATATTATGCGCCAGACAGAGCCGATGAAAGTACTACATGAATCTATCTTGACGTATCACGTCTATTACCTGGTGGTTACAGCGTATTTATTAGAGCGACGCGTTTCATCATACTCCGGAGAATTGGGACGTTTCGCAACGCGTTTTACCATGTAGAATTAACGGGCGTATTTTTCTGATTATTTTCCCGGTTGAAACGGGATCTTATAATGTTTAATAACTAAGATATGGTTTTAGTATTGCGTACGAGGCATATATCCCTTGAACTTCGTTACAGACCTTTTCGGTATTTTGTGCTTGATTTAAAGATGGTTAATTAAAATTTTTGATTAGCTTCCGTTTGTTGGGTTTTATAAATGAGACACACAAATGAAACAATATACCTTAAATCTTGGTGATTAGCCTAGATTCTAGGCTATTGATCCATATTATTGTAGAGATCTTTTGCATATAATGTTACTAAAGTTTATAATTGTTTGCCCACATGGTAGCTTTGATAAAGTTGAAAGCTTTAGGTAAACTTGAGTGAAACATACTAAAAACTTATTTAACTAAATTGCAGATTTAAATATCAGTCAGATTGAAAATATAATTACAACATTACAATATGTATGGTTCTAGTGCAATTGCAGTAAGTGGTGCAATTCTTAGCATTGTAACGGATCAAAATACCAAAATATTATTTTAGTTTAGTGTTTAGTTTAGTTTTAGGTCAAAGCCAGTGCAATCCATCAACGCAACTCTTACAGCTGTAAATATCTACAAAATTAGCATGAAATGAAAGGCACATGTAAGAAAATAAAAAGTTTTATTTACATAATTAAAGTCGCCATTTGGAACTATTAAACATTAATTAAAATTTAATAATGGTAATCATCACCATAAGAGTCATAATGACTATAGCTGCTGTATCCACCATGTCCTGGATACTCATAGCTATGATAACTGTAGCCAGGGTATTCATAGCCATAAGAGTAGACAGGTGCTTCATGGTATAACTTTGGTGTGTAACTGACCACTGGTACTGCAACATTTTTGACTACAGGAACTGTTACACTGCTGGTTAGAGGTACTGTTACATGTTTCGTGACGGGAACCTGGACGTTTTGTATTACCGGTACACTTTGATATCCGTATTCAGGTTCGGTATGATAATGATAGCCTCCAATGGATCTCTTATCTGCTTTTTTGGTAGCTGGTTTATTTTGGACAGGGCTGACTAACGAAAGACCCAAGATGCAGCTAGCAATAATCAACTGAAAAGCAAAAAACAGTTGATCTGTTTACAGAGAACCTAGGCTTTAAAAAATAAATCTGCTATGTCATTTTGGGACTTTTGCATTGATATCATATGAGATTACAAAGAGATATAAAAAAGAGACAAAATATTGTATTTTCCATTTATATTTTCAGATCTACCTTTAATTTTAACTACACTAGATACATGAAACTTTAAATACAAAAGTTGTATGAGTTTTTTATTGTAATGACTTTTAAAAAGTGGAAAAAGAAACAAATTATATTCTTAAAAGGTAATACAAGAAAAATTCTACATTTGCATTTAATGTTTCTTTGTATCTCTTATTGTAAAAGCTAGAGGCAGGCATCAAAGTACAAATCAAAACCCTGCACAGGGTGAGTCAACGACAAACTGTATCTGCTATGGTATACATATGGAAGTTGCGCATATTTTAAAATATTTTCAATTATACAGCGTGTATCAAAAAAGGAGAGCAATTGAAAGTTATATTTTTTTTAAATGAGACACCCTGTATGTAACTTGATTGGTAAATTCTACATACAATTATAAGTTTTTTGTATAGCATACTACATCGCTGAAGTCGATAGTTGTTTAAATACTTGGCTTTAAAAAAAAATAGTCAAATTTGATGCACAACTGATTAGCAATATACCGCCTATTTGTGAAAATAAAATATTTTGCTTCTGCACATAATAATCATGGAATAAAAAACTGCTTTCGTAATAATGAAGATATCACATACAGGATGTTCAAATTTAAATACCCAACTTTAACATCCTTAAACTAATTTATTACAGTTTTTTAAATGGCACTCACGTCTATTTCAAAAATAATTTATACCAGAATGAAACTCCGTCCAAAGTCCAAGAAACAAGAACATCAAAGATGTTCTGACTGTTAGGGAAAGGTCATATTGTCTTCCAGAGGTTCAAAAAGCGATTAAAATACCAATATACGATTTATTTATGCCTTAATTTTCGACTATAAAGAACGCCAATCATCTGGTCCCAAAATCATTAAAGAAAGTTGGAAATACATATTTATATATTCCTATTTAAATATATAAATTTTATTTGTCATCAAAGATATTTCGAAAAAAACAAATTTACAATGGAATAACTACAATACGTTTTTGACATTTCATTGTTTTAGTCGCCATTTGCTAGTTTTCTAACTTACGTAAAAAGGGAAAATTTAAAATATTTCGAAAACTATTGAGGATGGGTTTAATGTGCTTAACTAAAGTTGTATTTTTTACACTCCGCAAAAATAAATAAATTACTTAACAGGAATGCCATTTAAAAAACTCTAATAAATTAGTTTGAAGATGTCAAATTTGCAATGGAGAAAAGAAAATTAAATAAATGTGTTTGGTGTACCCTTAATGATTACGTTCTTGCCAACCTGTGGGATAAATAATATGTACGAGTCTAAATCTTCTTTATAAAATCAGTTTTTGTTTATAAAAACAACGCGCGCCTCACTAAAAACTGATCTCAAGGAAAAAAATCTAGTTGTAAAAAATATTTTTATTTTTTAAAGACCAAGACAGTTGTAGTTTTATTTTTGTTAACTATTAAAGCACTTGTAATTTATTTTATTCATTTAAAAAAATACATATACAAATACAATCAAAAAGAATTATTAAAGTTATTAGTGCTTCTAAATCAAACTTTCAAAAAAACTCTCTAGGTTGGCCTAAATTAGGTCCAAGGAAATATTTTCCTTTCTTTCTTATTATTCAGTGCTAAAAATAGTTTTCTTAATTTACCACTCCCCTGACAGTCTTTTTTGTAAAGCCACAACAAAAATTATTTGTGAAAGTTGTAGGATTTTTCCTAAAGATTTACATGGAGGTAAATTTAAAAACAAATGACGATCGGAAAATCAAGAAATAACTATCAACTTGGTTATTTTAAATGGAACACCCTGTATTTTTGACATTTTCCTTTCTTCTTATTCCCGTCTTTTCAAAAATATCTGTATAGTCGAAACAGTAGTTTTTGATTTATTCGGCTTTAAAGTTGCCACATATGACAAATTCACCGTGATGCAATTCGAGGATACTAAAATCGCTTTACCCATGAAAAACAAATAAAATTAGTAATATTATTTTAATACAATATTTTTAATGAATACGAACCAGTAATTAACAAAAAAACAATACAACATAATAATTTTTTTAAATGAACCGATTGCTAACAGCCTTTTTATAAGTTCATCACATGTCACTTGGCCCTCTCCATTATTCAAGCAATTTTGAAAACTCTTTCCAGATTCCTGATAGCATTGGTAATTAAAATAGGACAATCTGTAACTAAAATTGCAATTTCGTGCTCTATTTTTTGCCGCAATTCGACTATGTTGTCCTTTCAATTAAGGTAAACTTTATCTTTTCCCTAAAAAAATTATCCCATGGTGAAAGGTCCGGACTATTGGCTGGCCAATAGATATTACCATGTTTACCGATCCACAAACCTTATCGAGGGTTTAAAAAATTTGTGACGTCTCGGATGTTGTGAGGTGGTGCTCCATCTTGGTGCCAAATTATTTGATTATAGGTATTTATGTGAAGCTTGTATTATATGAGCATTCCTTGTTGCCCAAAAGTGTGTTTCTTTCTATTGAACATGTCGGCTATGGTAAAAAAAGCTTCATCTGAGCGAGCACAAAATCCAGCCAAAACAAGAACCTATCTTGTCCCCAATCTCCCCAGCATATCCTCACAGAATTGAAGGTGTTGATTAAAATGATTGTCAGTTAAAAACTACACCGGTCTAATTTTATACGAACGGTACTGATGGTTTTTAAGCACTGAACGGATATAATAGCAAGATTTTCCTTTTATTCTAGAGACATCCAGAATCGATCTGCTTGGATTTTAGTTTTAATTAATCTTTTAGACTACTTCTGGAAATATTTGTTAACCTTCAAAATGTAATAATATAGTTAATTCCTTGTCCAAGTTTAATTTTGCTTGCTTTCTTTGTCTATGCAGTGATGTTCTTTGAGCATGTTTTTTTACTATATATAAAACTGTTTTTCTAGAGGGAACTCGAGCTTCAGGATACAGCATTCCGCATTTCCGAAATACAATTGAATTATTTTAAGTTTTTCCTCTTCAGTAAAAAGCATTTTATTAATAATTATTTGATGTAATTTACCGCCGTGTAAATATTTAGGAAAAATCCTACAACTTTCATATAAACATTTTTTTGTAGCTTTAAAAAAAGCCAGGGGAGGCAAATTATAAGAGAGAACTCTGTACATTTGATATTAAAAGACTACACTTCTTCTAGGTTCGTACAGGACTTGTAAAGGACCTACAGCAGTAAAAGAGGATTCATTAATATTTGACAAAATATAAAATAGCGGTTTACTTTTTACTTCTTTCACAAATACAATATAAAACTTATTTTACAATTATATAAAATACCCATATTTATAAATTATTATAATTTTATTAGTGACGACCCATGAACTAAGTTACCCGGTGAGGGGTAATGTCCGCTATGATATTTTTTATAATATTTTTTCGCAAAAAAAGGTCGTCGTCATTCCCTTCTTCTTGACCGAAAATTGGCTCATCAGTTGGAAATTCCAATGAAGGACCTTCTGAAACAAGACTTACCGGAGAGATTAGGGTGTTATTTGTTAAACGCATATCTTGTTGAGGATTCATTGGTATATGAGGCACCGTATTTTTTTTGAGTGGCTTTTGCAAATTTCGGAAGTAACCACTCGAAAACCGGTATGGCTTAAACTTATTATTTATTTTATACGGTGTTGATATTTTTAACAAGTTAACCAAAATCTTATGAAATCACCACGAAGTAATTAATAATTGAGTGAGACACCCGCGCTACATGTCCTTCTTGCTACATAGTTCTTTCAGGATAAAAATCCTTAATAGTACATAATCACGGTTTTTATGACTATTCGCCATTTTTCGCCTTGTTTTACGAACCTTAAGGTATTTGTTTTCAAGAGGGAAATAATTTGGTCAAAATTATGTAGATTTAGTCCTAATTAAGATCGGCCTATACACTGGTAATTTGAAATTTGTCGGGCTCGCCAAAAGGCTGAACGAAACAAAATATCCAGACCGACGCACGCCTTCTAAAGTGGCCTTTTAAAATCCTATAGAAAGTTTTGATGCTAGTGACAATGTGACATATTAGAAGAGGACACTTGTCAACAAAATTGCTACAAATCAAGATAAAGGGTGAGAAATTTCTACTTCATATAGAAGAAAATCCTAATTTAGGTAGTCGACAAATTGCTAATTTAACTAAGACATCACAATCTGCTGTAAGCAGGACCACAAGAAAATATAAATATCATCCATGTCATATGAAATTACACCAAGAGTTTTATTTTATGAAGATTTTGACAACTTTTGCAACTTAGGCAAACAGAGGCATACCTGGATTTTTTAGCGAATATCTTGTTTTCGTATGAAGCTACATTTAGAAACAAAGGAACCGTGAACAGACCTAGTATGCATTATTATGCAATAACATATTCCCACTGGTTAAGAGAGGTAGAACATCAAAACCATTGGCTATTAAATTTTTGTGTGAAATCATTAAAAGCCATATTATAGGTCTGTATTTTTTAACGAATCATTTAATGGACATAATGGACAATGGCATTTAAATGTTTTGAATGTTGAGCTGTCTATTCTTCTCAGACCACTCAAAATAGAAAAAAGAAGCAACATATGGTTACAGCGAGGTGGTGCACCTGGCCATTACCATCGAGACTTTCGTAAATTTTGGCCCAGACAGATTTTGCGATATAACTCCATTAGATTTTTTTGCGGAGTTATATTAAAGATCGTGTTTACACCCATCCACCTACAACCAGGAAGAATATGCAAAACCGAATCAGGGATGTATGCGCAACCATATCACCAGACATGTTACTTAGAACTAGGCAAAATATTATTAAAAGGTTCAACATGTGTATACGGGCCTTTATTTGAACATCTTTTAAATTATATCAATTAAACCACCTGCTTAATCTTTAAAAACAATTTTCTTAGTCTGATAACAGTTTTTTCTCTATAATTTTGTATAATGTGTAAAACTTAATATGCTTTTCAAATCTTTAAGGTATAACTCTGAGTGCAATATAAAATCATAAAATATAAATATTTATATTTTCTTGTTTACTGTAGATTATGATTTGTAATCTTAAATTTATATCATTGATTCATTTGTAGCAATTTTGTTAACAAATTTTAGGTATAACTATCTAATTTATTATAAGTATTAAATACTTTTGTTTTACTAACAGGTTTTACTATGGCTACTTTGATCGAGTTGACAATTTTCTAAATTATCTAGGTAAAATTATGGAAATTTTAAAATATTTCGAAAACTATTGAAGACAGGTATATAATATGTTCAACAAAAGTTGTAGATTTTTTTATCCACTACAAGAATAAATAAAAGTGTACAGGGTGTGCCATTTAAACAACTGAAATAATTTAGTTCAAAGATGTTAAAGTTTGGTTTTAAATTTTGACACATAAGTATTAGGAAAACAATATTTTATTCCATGCTTATTATATTGCTAATCACAGATGTGCATCAAATTTGGCATTCTTTTTAAAGCCAAGTATTTAAAAAACTATCAACTTTAATCATATAACATCTTATACAAAAAATGTTACAATTTCATGGGGAATTTAAGATTTTAAAAGAGTCAGATACAGGTATCCCATTTAAAAAAAATATAACTTTTAGTTGCCATATAATTATATGGTTAAAATATTTTTACTTCGCTTGTTTACTTTTTAGATCTTGACGTTTTAGTGTCACAAGTTTCAAAAAATGTTTTCACTTCCATCGGTGTGTCGGTGTCTGTTCGTAGCATAGCATTTTACCCAAATGCACAAAAATCAGTTGATATATGGATGAACTAAGATACGGCGAAAAAATTGACACTTAATAAAAGCTTTTAAAAAGCTAGAAAGGCCTTTACACGGTAATGAAATCTTCTACACGAAAGTAAAAAAGTATAATTTATCTTATTTTAAAATAAACATGAAATTAATGTTAAAAATTCAAAAACAATGAAAAAATAAAAGAATGATCCAAAGAAATGTTAAAACAAATTAAATGAGTAGAAATAGAAAAAAACATTTAATAAAAATATAAAATTAAAATACAGAAAAATATTTTAAAAAATTCAAAAAAATTGCCGGGTTTTCGAAATTTGTTTTTATGTGTATACCTGTCTAGCTGCCTAGTTACTCGTCCGTATGTCTGGTTGCTTCAAACTCATAGTCTGATTTTGGAAATGGGATAACCTTTCTTTTTTTTTTTTCATTTATTAGTTTGTAAGTCGTTTCGGATTAATTTTGTATCATATATTATAGTTTTTTACCGAGAATATTTTCATTTTTTAAGGAAGGTACAATGTAGAACATGACGTACTTTATTTGCGAACCTATTACCAAATAGCTGCGTACAAAATGAAACAAAGGACTGATTTTTTTATTATAGGAGCCCCAGGGGTATCGCTTGTTGTTGGAGGGGGGGGGGCAGAATAACCAACTGATGACTAATGACTAAAAAAATAGGTTCACACTTTTGTATTATAGAAATTTCTATATCGATTCCGGTTCTGCTTGTTCATAAATGTGTTTTACAATTTGCTGACTTGGTCGCCATTTACCCAATTCAACCCCAATTTAGACAACTGCTCAAGACTTTACCCCCTTTAGCGCCACCCCTGAGTAGCTCCCGTAAAACTGAATTTTATTTGAGAAATAAAGTTTAAACTTCGTGCTCCTTTGTTCAAGGAATTGTTTTACGGCAAAACTCAAGCATATCTATAAAGATTTAAAAATTATTTGGCATGCAAAAACGAGTTAAAACATTTCTTACTTTTTTATACATGAAATATTTTCTGAGTACCTGAAATAAACGGATGAAATGAAATATTTTTTAAATCACTATTTCTAGAAAAAATATACTAAACAATTTTGCTCCTTGGTTTAATTTAAATAACAAAGTAATAACAAATAATTTATGGCCAAATTTAATGAATAGTTATTTTTAATCTCCATATAAATTAGGTGATTTCTATCGAAAACAAAATACTATGGGATTAACATGCAACATAAATTTGCGCATTTTCAAATCAACAAAAACTTTATAATACATCGAGGTCTGTATCTTAATTGATCTTAGAATATTCTGACACACATACTGTATCGGGAGGCTAAAATATAAATTAGATCAGGAAAGGCTTAACTCAGGTCATGGCAATATAGTTTGTTTATTTTTAACAGTAGTAAAATATTCGAGTAAAATGTGCTTTTGCCTTGCCAGTCAAACCAATTTTAACAAAAAAGCATGAAGAGCTATTGACTACAGTAAAGACTATCCTACAACAGAAAAAATAATGCAACTTAAGTGAGTGAGTCGATTTTTATTAATTTCAAAACGGTTCTTATTTTAATAATATTCTTAAAATGGTTAGCAATACACAGCTAAGAAAACTCTAAAGAGGGCATAAACTGAACAAAACACAGCTTTATTTTCTTTTTGGAACAAAAAATATCCTTAAAAATATTTTGATAAAGTTCCCAAAAACACGTCAAAATCACATCATTTTTGATAATAAAAATATTTTGTTGAGAATGTTTTTAAAACCAACTTAATTTTACCTGACCTAATCTAACTTTCTTTCTGGGGCTTTTTCTCAGAAAAAATATCGGCAAATGGTTTTACCCAGAACTTCCCACGCAGCAAGCAAGACCTATTTCTTCTTTGTTTTTCAAACATTGTAGTAGGCCGCTAGATTTGAATTCGTACCAATATTTTACCAATTTTTCTCTATATCACACTGGATTTTTGGCCAAAATAAAAAAAATAATGAATAAGCAGTTTTTTCAGTGATTTTTAATTTTAAAATTTTATTAGTCCGCAGTTTTGTTCCGCAATGTTGATTTGATTTCGTACCAAAATTTATCGCTATAACAGTTCTAGTTTTTGAAAAACATTTAAAATTAATTAAATGGAAAGTTTGTTTACACTGGTTTTTTAAACACTTTATTAGGCCGCTATTTTGTTGCGTCATTTCAGATTGCTATGGTTTCATCAACTAAAGTGTGAGCAATGTGAAGTAAATTTACGTTATGTCAGTTACGAAGCTCACATTCAAAGAAATTGCACACGTGAGATATTTTGCGTGAGATTAAATAAAGCCCCCAGAACTTTATTAGTAGATCCCTGTGTTACTTTATTTTATATTTGTGCAAAATTTTAAGTCACTTGAATATGCAGTTTTTCATCATTGATTTTTCATCATTTTATCAAGTAGCCATTTTTATTAATTATCACATAAAATGCAATATTTCTTTTAATGTACCTTGTTACCTTTTGTAATTGCATTGATTCTGCCAAACTTTATTATATAAGCCATATTAATTAAAAAAAAACATTGATTTGGAAGGGTTGAAATTACTTATCAAATAATATGCGTATATAATTAAATGATGTAAGATATTTAATTTTATTATTATTTTTATTAGTTTATGACCCCCTTATATATATGACTAGTTTGTGGTACGGTACAGGGTGGTAAACTAAAAAGTTGACATTTATACTAATGCAATTAAAAGACTATTTTTACTTCAAAATTAAGAAATAGATATCAAATTTAGAAAAAATTAATAGATATGACTTTTCTTGCTAAAATATCATGGTAATAGTAAGAAATTTGATGACGGAGTTCACCACACACATAACACAGTTTTATATACATATATAATAATTTGGTAATAACTTTGTATACTCTTAATATTAATATTAATTATTATTAATATAAATATTAACCATTTTTTCTGATTTAGAAAAAAATTCATTACAAGGAAAGTTCTGTTACAAGGGCTTTACATATTTTTCTATCCAAGTGTCAAGAGCTTATCTTATAATAAGACTCTTGATTTATTACAATTTATACAATACCTATACAGTTATTGCCAAATAAATATATAAATATATAAGTTGTGGTATGTGTGTGATAATATACCTGACAATTAACCGATTTTTAAAACTTACTTTTCTTCATATTCATTTTGTAGATATTTTCTACCGTTTTTGAAACATTTTTATAGTGTGTTTATCTAGCCACCAAAGTCACCATTCCCTTGAATAATTATGGCGGACACCATTAAAAATATATGACAATACATCAGTTTTATTTATCTATCTGACAATCATTCATATTGAAACAAATATATATTTTTGCACTACAACTTTTTTTGCCAAAATCTAATATTCGTACATACATACATACACTTACGATATCTACTTAAACAATACCACTGCTTCGATACTCCAGTATACCATTTTTAACATTTTGTTTTTATTTCTTAATTTATTATTATTTTTATTATTTTTATTTTTGCAAGTTTATTCACATATTCTGTAAAAAAATCAATTATCACATTTATTATTTCCCTTACAAAATAATATTTTACCAAATTTTTAAACATTTAGTTGCTATCATTTTATTTTACCATCTAGGACTGACAAACTTTTACCAGTTCATCCTGGTTTCGCACTCGATTTTTGGCAAAATCTCAACTCAGTTGGCTATATCGCACCTAATATTTGTGCAAAATTTAAAGTAAATTGGATTAGCAGTTTTTTAGTAATACTTTTTTACATTTTATTAGGCCGACATTTTGTTCCGCCATATTGAATTTTACCAAAATGATACCGTGTCATATTCATATGAACCTTAGTTTTTGACCAAAATTTGAGGTCCATCGGATAAGTAGTTTTTTAGCTGGACGGAGGGTGATTTTTTCCACAATTACAATATTTTTCTCCTACGAGGAGAATAAAATACTATTTTTTTACTTGCTCACATTATAAATGCATATATCTTATTTTTACTTCCCTCGTAAATGAACAACAGGGAAGTACTGTAATCTAGTAAAATAACCAGCCGAGATTTTTGCAGATCTTTGCGTTTTACAATACCTAGATCCCAATTTCGTTGGTCTGTCATTTTTTTTTTCAAAAATCAAGGGTCATATGGGCATAGAATGTTAACATTAGATATGAAATCAAGATGGCCGAACAAAATGGGGGTCAAATAATTTGTTTAAATAACTAGCGTATAAACCTTTTTGGTTAATTGTCACCTGACAATTAAATCTATCCTGAATCCTCCCTTTTTTTCAAGAGTGAAAAAAAACAAGGTTTATATATGTTGCTAAATATCTTTGTGTGGAACTAAAAAGGGCCATACTTCATTATTTCTAATAAAAGCAGTGATTCATAACGATAAAAGTTCGGTAATGAAATTTACCGATTTTTTCACCTAGGGATTTAAACAAAAAAACAAAAAATGTACCCGTTTAAGCTTTTCGCCATTAAGTGACAATTAAAATATACCAATAATAACTATAAAGATGATGATGATACTATCATCATATCAAAATCACATCATTACAAAGAAGGTGACTAAACAATCAATAAAAATTCAATAAAATACAATTTAGATGTTTTTAATTTAAATTTTTGGACATATTCCCAAAGTTACTGAGGGCTAAAATAAAAAAATTATTGATGTTCTAAAAATAAACCAGGGATCTGATTTTCAAAAAATGTACGTCGAGTACACATTATGTAAATGAACGTATTTTATGGTTGTCAGATAATGACGAAAACACTTAACGGGTAAACCAAAAATGTGTTTTTGGTTCATAAAGATAAATTTTAAAAAATAGAAAATTGCTGATTCAAAATGCGAATAAGATAAAATGGCCACGCTATACTAATACCAAAATATTATTTAAAAATATACGGCACTAAGTAAAAAAAAAATTTTTACTTAAAACTTCCACTAAATTAAAGAAAGCAAACTCGTGACATGTTTGGCCAACACTGTGGCTTCTTGGGATGATAAAAACAGAATGAACGAACAAAACTTTTTTTACTTGTTTTAAAATGGATTTTTTTTTATATTTGCCTAAATTTATATTAATAAAAAATGTTTATAAGAGACGAATTGTTCAGGTCAGTTTGATCGTTAAGTAAGAGACCTGTGTTTTTAAGTTTGTTTATTTCACAAAATTCTAGTATTTTTTTTTCTGTATGGAAAACTTTAAACTTTTTATTAAAATGATAATTACAATTTTAATAATTAAATGAGAAGCATAATTGGATATGTCATCCCCCTTGACAAAGCAGTTACAATGTGCATTTATCCTTTTTCTCCTAAGGAGTTTTCTTTTCTTAGAAAATTGCCTATTTTGTTACTGAAATAAAAATAAAAAACAAATTACAAGTAAGCTACTCACTGTGCGTGATAAGATGCGTCTGTGCGATTCGTTTTTTGTGTTTCCAATATGATTGTAAAAAATCATAGATATCATTATTAAAATTAAGTCATTTCGATTTACTGAGAGTTTTCCGTAATTATTTGCTGTATGTTTTAAATATACTAAGGCAAAAAAACTGATTGTTATACATTTTTAATCACCCTGTACTGGTGTGAATGTTAGTCGCAATAAATATATTTTATGACTAAAAACATAATAAACAAATAAATATCTTAAAACCCCTTGTTAAAATCGGAAAATCTATATTAGCATAAATTACAATACTTTTTAAATCAGACTTCCTTCATTTAAAGATATATAAGCTAATAGGATTAAATTTAGCTTATTCAAACTTTTGATCAGAACCAATAAATTTATTTTTTATACTTAGAATGTACTGGTAAAAATGTCTTATTATGTCTATAAAAATAAATAATATTGTCTTATTACCATACAAAAGATTAAAATGTTTTAGAACTCTACAGTATAAAAAGTAATATTGTCTAAAATAAAAAATGGCTCTAAAGGTATTATTAGTGCTCTGGAAGGATATGGTGGATTATATAATTATTTTTTTATAACTGAAGAATAAACGTTTAATTATAAAAAAGTAGTTTTTCTTACTTGCAGGCAATAAGAAAGAACAAAGTTTTAGTTTCTGTTTTCTGTGGTATTTGTAAACAATAAATTAAATTTCCCAAGCAACTTTATTTTTATGTTAGATATATATAAAATATAAAATATGAATTTACAGTTTAAAAAACACAGATTTGTATATTTAAGAGTCTCTTAAATGTTAAGTTTGACTTAACGCAGATTTTCTTATAAAAGCAGTCCCTAAAGGTGCTAAGAGATATAAGATAGTAAGTGCTGTAAATAAAGTGTCTGTCGACAAATTGCTTAATAGCCCCCTGCAATTTTTAATATTAGTCACGGATGCATTGCGAAAATGATCTTAATTAAATCCTTTTACCAGTACCCATCTCTTCTTTTTATTATTTCTTTATTCCGTTATATATAATCTTACTAAATACATCGTTCTTTAGTACAAAAACCTTGTTCCAATCTACTTATCAAAACCATAGTTTACGTTTACAAAAAGAAAAATTAAATTGATATTATTTTACTTACGGATTTGTACATTTTAAAGTAGATAGTTTTTGTCTAAATCTGAAGTTATGTATTCAACAAGCATTTAAACACTGCCGCCGCTTATTAAAATTTCTTTATATTTATACCAAAATATGTTCAAAACAACTTATATTATTTATGTTCCTGTTCCAAATCACTGATCTATCTCAACTTATCGGCCGAAAAAAAAATTAATCCAGCGTAAAACACGCTACTGGCTGTAACCTTATATAATTTCCAAAAGATGCAGATAACTATAATATTGTGTCATCTGTTTTACATAATGTTTATAGGTATCTGTGATTTTCTTTTAAAAATATTGAAATAAAACAGGGGACTGTTGGGCAGAACGGTCACATCTTCTAAAACAAATAAACTACCTTAATACTTTATACCGAATATCTCAAAAATAATGCTTGCAGATTCCTTACGTCACAATAACAAAAAAAATCGTATAAACATGCGTCCGCAAATAACTCATTTCTTTGAAACGGCTCTGTAAATGCGTCATCAAAAAAGTAATTTTTGCTATTAAGGAAAAACTCCTAAATATAAACTAACCTAATTTTTACCTCGTTAATTTGGCAAAAAAATAACTCTTCAAAAAACGGTAATTGTATGAGCAGTTTCTTAAATTACAATAATTGTTAATTAAAAAGGTTACTCTAGAACACGCCAAAAGTAACTCTTGGGGAGATATTTTGAAATTTTAATTAATCGATTCAACTTTTTTTAAATGACTTAAAAAAAGAAGGTTTTCAAGTTGATCCTATGTATTTTGTACGTATGTACATCGATTACTCCGCGACGGTTTGACCAATTTGAATACAATTTTCAGGGATTATTCAGGATAATACCTGAATGGTCCCACAG
Source organism: Kuschelorhynchus macadamiae (assembly GCA_030620095.1). Taxonomy (NCBI): domain Eukaryota; kingdom Metazoa; phylum Arthropoda; class Insecta; order Coleoptera; family Curculionidae; genus Kuschelorhynchus; species Kuschelorhynchus macadamiae. Next base: position 466,144 of record JAUTXW010003750.1, read on the forward strand.
CAACCATATTTCAAAAATGTAAAAAATGGCGGAATGCCGCCATTTTCAATTAGCGAGCGCCGCAGCCTATATATGTATATTGCGTTCACCATATCCTCAGCCAAAAAGTAGGTACGCATGTTAATTTTGTGTTTCATATGATTTTCTAAGTTTTTAGTCGCGCGAAATTCAATTTTACTCATCTTTTTAAATTTTGTCAATTTTTATATTTATACGGTGATTCTGGCAAAATTTCATATGAAATGGATCCAGTAGCTACCTATTTATTTTATTAGGGACCTCCAAAACTTTAACCTAAGTTTAGGCTTTAAAATTTAAAACTTTGTATACATGGAACCAAAAAGGAGAAATAATATCAAAAAATTTAAAAAATAGTTTTTTATTTTACATTGAGAATTTGATTTATGAAGTCGGCGTCAAAGTAATAATATATATATAAATATATATATATATATATATATATATATATATATATATATATATATATATATATATATATATATATATATATATATATATATATATATATATATATATATATATATATATATATATATATATATATATATATATATATATATATATATATATATATATATATATATATATATATATATATATATATATATATATATATATATATATATATATATATATATATATATATATATATATATATATATATATATATATATATATATATATATATATATATATATATATATATATATATATATATATATATATATATATATATATATATATATATATATATATATATATATATATATATATATATATATATATATATATATATATATATATATATATATATATATATATATATATATATATATATATATATATATATATATATATATATATACATATTTTGTTAATTATTTTCTTGGGCATAGGTTAACTCATTGAGAAGCAAAACTACAATTTAATCGACGTTTCGCTCATTATATTGAGCTTTTTCAAGATATTTTATTTTCTACAATAAAAACACGTATAGTTAGTATTTAAATTGGTTAAAACATTATAGAAAAAACATCACTCAAAAAAACATTACATTTAAAACAAACTATGATCATGAACACAAAAATATATTTAAAACAACATTAATATTATACAGAGTACGTACCTTGGAAACATGTCAGGTGTACGACTGTTTTGCGATTGCAATAATTTCGACACGTCTGGAATTCTGGTAGATAAAAACGAGACAAATTTTTTCTATTTTTTTTATATTTACTTTGATTTTTATTGCTGTACAGAGTTTGGGTTTATGATCTTACTGAAATGTACAGAGTTTTATGTATGGAGTAGTTTATTTATTTAAATTAATTTACTTAGATATCAGATTATAATAAATTTGGCTTAAGTTATTGATGTCTTTTTTATCGTTGACGGCATCTTTCTCTTTTTTAATTTGTATCATTTCTTTTATTGTGAGTTTTCGTTAATTAGTTTCTTGCTCTAAAATTTTGGTTTGTTTAAAATCGAATTCATGTTTTTCTGTATGTTCGTGCTTGTGGAGTGCAGTTGATGCATTTTTTGTGTATTTGTGGCCGTTTAATCGACTATCTAAGTATTGTGTTGTCATTCCTATATACTTTTTTGGGCAATTTAAACATGGAATTGAGTAAACTAGGTTTGATTTCTTTTTTTTAATTACTTTGCTTTTCAAGGGAGTGAAAAGACAGTTTAGTAAATTCTGTGCTTTATGACAGACAGTAATGTCGTGTTGAGACAATATATAATTTATTTTTTCTGATAGACCGTCTGTGTAGGGCATTGCAACGTATTTAGTATTACCATTTCTTTCTTTTGTTGCTTTCTTTAAGTTATTATAAAAAACATGAGTTCTTTGTTTAAAAACTCGTAGTATGTTTTTTTCCTGATAATGGTTATTTATTAAAGTCTCTTTAACCTTCTTTAAAATCTCAGGACGATATTCTGGGGAAGTAAGTGAGATGGCACGATCGGTTAGACCTATAATAACGCTATTTTTTTGATTCTTTGGATGGTTGGAGTTAAAGTTTTGGTACCGCCCTGACCATGTTTTTTTTGTATACCACTTGGTTTTTATATTTTGATCTTTCTTGTTTCTAATTAGGGTTAAGTCTAGAAAATTAATTTTGTTTTTGTCTTCAATTTCCATGGTAAACTTTAATTTGGGGTGAAAATTATTGAAAGCATTTAATAGGTCATTAATATGGTTTTTTGAAACGGCAGTTAAACAATCGTCCACAAATCTTTTAAAAAAGGAAGGTTAAAATCAAGTTCACTTATCACACTCTCCTCCAGATATTCCATAACTAATTGTGCAACAATGGAGGAAATAGGAGAACCCATAGCGCAACCATCTAACTGTTGATAATATTTGTCCTCATACTGGAAATAATTATTATTTAGAGTAATGTTAATAGCTTCTATAAATTCTTTTAATGGAAGTGTTGTGTGACCCTTTAATTCGTCCCATTTTTGTGTTATTATGTCAGATAAAAGTTCATTCGGAATATTTGTATATAGAGAAACATATACATATATATATATATATATATTGTTAATTATATATATATATATATATATATATATATATATATATATATATATATATATATATATATTTTTTGTTAATTATTTTCTTGTGCATAGGTTAACTCATTGAGAAGCAAAACTACAATTTAATCGACGTTTCGCTCATTATATTGAGCTTTTTCAAGATATTTTATTTTCTACAATAAAAACATGTATAGTTAGTATTTAAATTGGTTAAAACATTTTTGAAAAAACATCACTCAAAAAAACATTACATTTAAAACAAACTATGATCATGAACACAAAAATACATTTAAAGCAACATTAATATTATACAGAGTACGTACCTTGGAAACATGTCATGTGTAACAAATGTTTTGCGATTGCAATAATTTCGACACGTCTGGAATTCTGGTAGATAAAAACGAGACAAATTTTTTCTATTTTTTTTTATATTTACTTTGATTTTTATTGCTGTACAGAGTTTGAGTTTATGATCTTACTGAAATGTACAGGGTTTTATGTATGGAGTAGTTTATTTATTTAAATTAACTTACTTAGATATCAGATTATAATAAATTTGGCTTAAGTTATTGATGTCTTTTTTATCGTTGACGGCATCTTTCTCTTTTTTAATTTGTATCATTTCTTTTATTGTGTGTTTTCGATAATTAGTTTCTTGCTCTAAAGTTTTGGTTTGTTTAAAATCGAATTCATGTTTTTCTGTATGTTCGTCTTTGTGGAGTGCAGTTGATGCATTTTTTGTGTATTTGTGGCCGTTTAATCGACTATCTAAGTATTGTGTTGTCATTCCTATGTACTTTTTTGGGCAATTTAAACATGGAATTGAGTAAACTAGGTTTGATTTCTTTTTTTTTAATTACTTTGCTTTTCAAGGGAGTGAAAAGACCGTTTAGTAAATTCTGTGCTTTATGACAGACAGTTATGTCGTGTCTAGACAATATATAATTTATTTTTTCTGATAGACCGTCTGTGTAGAGCATTGCAACGTATTTAGTATTACCATTTCTTTCTTTTATTGCTTTCTTTAAGTTAATATAAAAAACATGAGTTCGTTGTTTAAAAACTCGTAGTATGTTTTTTTCCGGATAATGGTTGTTTATTAAAGTATCCTTAACCTTCTTTAAAATCTCAGGACGATATTCTGGGGAAGTAAGTGAGATAGCACGATCGGTTAGACCTATAATAACGCTATTTTTTTGATTCTTTGGATGGTTGGAGTTAAAGTTTAAGTACCGCCCTGACCATGTTTTTTTTGTATACCACTTGGTTTTTATATTTTGATCTTTCTTGTTTCTAATTAGAGTTAAGTCTAGAAAATTAATTTTGTTTTTGTCTTCAATTTCCATGGTAAATTTTAATTTGGGGTGAAAATTATTGAAAGCATTTAATAGGTCATTAATATGGTTTTTTGAAACGTTAAAGTTAAACAATCGTCCACAAATCTTTTAAAAAAAGGAAGGTTAAAATCAAGTTCACTTATCACACTCTCCTCCAGATATTCCATAACTAATTGTGCGACAATGAGTTAACCTATGCCCAAGAAAATAATTAACAAAATATTTATATATGGTTAAAGAAAAAAAAACGAAAAAAAAAAAATATATATATATATATATATATATATATATATATATATATATATATATATATATATATATATATATATATATATATATATATATATATATATATATATATATATATATATATATATATATATATATATATATATATATATATATATATATATATATACATATATATATATATATATATAATTATATATATATATATATATATATATATATATATATATATATATATATATAATTATACATATATATATATATATATTTTATTTATAAATGTTTGTTTGTAATTAAGTAATTAAGAATCAGTTTGACGCCGACTTCATAAATCAAATTCTCAATGTGGAATAAAATATAATTTTTAACTTTTTATCACTTCTTTTGAAGTTGGTTCTATTTTTTTGTAAAATGTTTTATTAGAGCACCTGTAAATTAAAACAAATTAAGTGCATAACAAAATATGTTTTTATCGATTTTATGAAAATATCTAAATTGATAACATATTCAGTGTTATTTATATACACACATCTTTGGTTGGTACATTTTGGATGTTTTCAATAATGGGATTGATGAGAAATCAAAGAACCAGAAAAAAATGAATATCCCAATTGCTAAAAATAACATTGAGGATATAACTAATAATAAACTGATATATTTCAGTATTTTACTATTTAGCTGTGTTTTATTTTCGTCGAACTGCGTTGTGACAAATTTTGTCAGAGTACAACTAATATGCAAGTCATTGAAAACGATCTAGAAGCAAAAAGGTTATACAAAGAAGCAATCGTAGGAATCCTAGCAAGATTTGAAAGGACTGAAAATACATTGAGGGAACCAAGCATCTGCTTTACTTTTGTTTAAAATTGTTTATTGTTTTTCAAAGAAGCTCACATCGAATTGTTACTGCTGATCAAGTAAGCCAGAGAACCATGCTAAATTTTCCATATTAAGGCATATTTTCTAAGCCTCGAAATATTCCAAAACTTTAGCCACTTTTCGTAATTAAAGTGCCTTTTCCGGAATAATTTTGGGCAAGGATGACCAAAACGGCATCGAAAAAGATTCACCACACTTGAAACACATCTTACTCAACAAAATTTAATAGTTATCTTTTGATTATTCCGGTAAACTTTTGAGTTACTGTGTTTTCGCGAGTGTTTTCGTTAACCGCCGGCGCCGCCGCCTGCCCTTTTGGAATAGCCGCAAGAGTGCAGCAGTGATTCCCAGCTGATGTCTCGTTTGATGGTGAGTTAAATTTATGCTTCGTATACCACGATATTCTGTATAAACCGTACTTGTGTTTGTGCCTATCTCTTTCTGCGAACTAGGCTGCATCAAAAGTGAGTAAAGCTTGATGGAAGTAGATTTACCTTCATATCTACTTTTAATAAATTTATGAGGGCCAAAACAAACTGTATTTTGTAGCGTAGAGGATTTTTTTATAATGGTGGCATTGGGACAGGTTATCAATCACTGACAATAACAATAGTTTGGAAGCTACGTTGCTTTGAAAGGCGTATCAAGTCGAGCCCGGCCGTAGTACCATCCTTTTCTAGAAGCCATTAAAGGCACTTTCGACCCCCCTGTAATTTCGATATGGATAAATATTCAGAGACCAGGAAGATATACTAGCCTAGCTATATTTGCAAACTAGCCACTACTTATACCCTATAGTTTAGTTTACGAACCATCGCCGGAGGAAATTCTTCAATTTTGTCACTCACTGACATACATATCATCCAAATTCTAAAGCCCTTCTAACAAACACACAAACTTCAAATTTTGATTTTAAGTAGTTTTTAGCCCACAAAGAAATGTAAAATTCAAATTTCCCGTTTTCATCCCAGCTTGAAAAATAACGTTTTTTTGCAACTTTATTTATTTATGCAAGTCGAGAATGAACGACACAAACAAAATATTTGATAGAAGTCTTTTTTAGTTTCACTTCAACAAATAAAGTTCCAGATGACAAAACTTTCTTGAGTGATGGTGATGATAAATAACATCTCCAGATACATAAATTATTTTATGTTTTAAAGCAATAAATGAGTAATTTCCCAAATTTGTTTACTCTATAACTTTACTCTTTCTCCTTTGTTTTTATCATCCTTAACTGAAATAATCCCAGGAGGGACCGACCAACTACGAAAATAAGTCAAAACTTCTGGATTCTTTAAGACTTGATAGACATTGTAAAATCGGCCTAAATATAAAAAATATAGCATGCTTTTGATTCACAAGGTCATTTTTAATATTATTGCTCTTATACTTATCCTCGAAAACCTCGAGAACGACACCCCGAACGTCAAAATCGCTTCCAAAAAACAGATTGTCTGAATCTGGCTGCTATTTCGAATATTTGCGCCTAGGGAACCAGTGTACGAAGTGGCACAATTCTAATACGAAATACCTTCACGAATAGTTCCTTTACTTACAATACAATCAAGGCGTGCAGACTACACTTTTCAGAATATTTCATTCAGCAACGTAATACTGTCCGAAATTTTCAAAATTGTTTACAAGTGAGGCTGGATGATAATCATGGCTGAGCTGGTAAGAATCCGCGTGTTATTTGGAATCTCGTTATCAAAGCCAATTTTCAAAAAAAATTTTTTTTTTAAACTACATGGAGGGTATGATGTTGTTTTCTGTTTGTGTCTAAGCAATATATTTCGTTTTATATTTTTGTAATTTGACATGAAATGATTTCTACCTTTGTGTACACAAAATCATTGAAAAAGGCTAAAAAAATAGCCGAAACGTTTGGATTTAAAAAAAAATACGGAAAAAAACAAGGATATGAAATAATTTTGTTTTATTCTTTATATGGACCTCATCCTAAGAAATCAAGAAATTTGTTTTTCAAAAAAATATATATAGAAAAAGGTTCCAAAAACATTCTACAAAAAAAAAAAAAATATATATATATATATATATATATATATATATATATATATATATATATATATATATATATATATATATATATATATATATATATATATATATATATATATATATATATATATATATATATATATATATATATATATATATATATATATATTTATGATAGTATGTTTTCATTCCACTTACACCAACGTCATAACAAGAAAATGATCCTTGTTTGGAACATGTTCTGCATCACAGCAGACACAATGATACATTTTAGTCAAACGACATAAACGATATATATATTATATGATATATATATATATATATATATATATATATATATATATATATATATATATATATATATATATATATATATATATATATATATATATATATATATATATATATATATATATATATATATATATATATATATATATATATATATATATATTGTTTAAGTTTTTTATATTACTTGGTGTGTGGAATGTGATTCTCTGATCTATATTATAAAGGACCATTATGGAAAATCAGTTTCGGTGAAACAGACTGATTTTTTATATATATTTTATATTATATTATTATTATATATATATATATTGTAGTTCTTGATCTCCTGAGCAAAAGATTCCATGGGCACAATCTAATCTTATGGCTAGTTTTTAATGTACAGGGTGTAAACTTTGTCCAAACCCCATATAACATACATAGGGAAAAGAGGTTACACCAAATTAGTTTTTTCAACATATTTAGCGTACTAGTACTTTTCAAAATAAGAAAAAGTTTTATATTTTTATATGGTCTGCAAATGCTTAATTATGGATATATAGTAAATGTGTATCTTATTAGTCCTATATCTCGCAACTAAGGGTTTTCAAACCCATATTTATTTTAACTTTTTTCTTATTTCAGGCAGTACTATACGTTAAATATATTGAAAAAACCTATTTGATGTCGTCCTGTTGTCCCCATGTATTTGATATGAGATTTGGATCAAATTTAACACCCTGTATAAAACTAGCCATAGCATTAGATCGTGCTCAGGCTATTTTTTAATCAGGAGGTCAAGAACTCTAATGAGGTGTGTGTGTGTGTTTGTGTGTTCCTTTAACCGAATCAGCTAGCATTTTTGTACAGTCTGGAAAATGTTTTTACTGCAACTAAAAGCCAAATATTTATTTTTTTCAAAAATTATAAAAGTCACTTCGCCAAACTAACTTTTTATTTTTGTAATGTCATTTTTGACTTCCCACCATGAGATACCAGTAAACAATATTACAGTATCATCTACAAATGATGATGTCTCCACTTATCGACAACTTTAAAACACCATTTATATAGATGGAGAATAGGAAGCATGGTGCCTTGTGACACTCCAGATTCCGCATTTGATGTGTCACTGGCTCCTCCATCAAGTATTATAATTTAAATTCAATAATGACTTAATAATTTCTAGGAGAACACCCCTGAAACCAAGGTCCTCGATCAAGCCAATCATTTTTTCATGATTCACACTATCGAAGGTCCTGGCCAGGTCCAAGAAGACACCCAGTATAGCTTTACCCTCGTCAAGTGCCTTATATACATTGTTTGTTAAGTGAACAATGGCGTCTTCTGTCGAAAATTTGACCTGGAACCAAATTGCTTTTTAGATAATAATCTATTTATTTCTATAAAAGACATAATACGCTTTTTAATAATTTTTTCAGTTACTTTAGTTAATTCCGTAATGGGACGATAATTAGAAACCAATTTTGGAACCCTCTTTTTTTTTTAAATAAAATGGAATTTTTCCTGCTCGAACATCTCGTTAATTATATAAGATAAGGGCTTTGTAATGTAGGTGATACAAATTTTAGAATTTTGGCCGATTTATCATCGTAACCCGGCGTTTTAGTGAGTTTCAGTTCTCGTATAGATTCTTTTACTTTCTCTTGATCTGTGTTGTAAAAAAATATATTTTTTGTTATATCTCTTTTTACGACAGACCTAGTTGGTTTTTTAATGTCTGACGCCATTCTACTCCCCAGCGTCGTCTAAGACTCATTGAAATGATTGACTATTGTTTTTTGTCATTTACACAGTATCCATTTTCAATAGTAATCTCACTTCTGGGATTTTTTCTTGACTTATTTTTCTTTTCGCAATATTTTAATTTAATTCTTAGTGTTTTTATATTGGTGATACTTCAAGGTAACAAGTATAAATGGTGAATGTGTTGAGTGTATAGCTCTCGGTTCTCTGAAAGATTTCCTGATTACGAATAGAATTTTGCCAAACAAGAATCCTCTCGGCTATTATCCGGCAACTTCTCATATTTGATAAACAAGTTCTGACGTAAACATATTTAAATTGTACGTACTAGTTATTTCATACATATTTTTATTTTTACGTAGGTAATCGTAAATAACCAAAATTTGTTAAAAGAAACATTATATTTATCGTTACTGATTTAATTATCATCAGTTATTGTAAATTTAGATTAACTGGAACGAAAGACAGTGCGTTTGATCAGATTAAAAATTTAGCACAGTAAAAACATATTTTGGCACTTCTGAGTTTTACTGTGCTATCGAAATCATCGCTGAAAAAGTGTAATAACTAGTAACCTATAATTTAGAACCTTTTAGCTCTTATCTAGGCTATTCAAATAGATGCGATCCTTCCTAACAATAAAATAAATTACCAGGATTATATTCGTCTGGTCTCTGGTTGTAGGTAAGATTCGTATAGAAGTCCCCTACACACATACACCAAGACACCGTTGTTTTTATTTACTTAGCCTTGATTACAGAAGGCTGTATAGTCAGGTATTTTGAAAAAATTGAATATTCCCCAGTTTTCGTGAATATAACAATGTCAAAGCAAAAATCGATGTGATTCAAAACAATCAATATTTCATCAAACATTTTTGATGCATTTCGTATATTACTAGAAAATGTTGAAAAACCTTTAAGTATATCAATTGTTCTTTTCTGTGACTAAAAATTCTATTATATCCTCTATATTTTTCGTGTTTATCTCTGAGTCCTCGAAATTTGATACATATGAATTCATACTAAAAACATTAACCAAACTACACGCTATTTATAAATATACGCAATAACTTAATATACCTAAATACTATTACTATAATATTTGAACTATAAGTAAGATTTTGGCAAGTATGCTACATTTGCTAGTGCATTGATTCAACGCTAAGTTAAAAAAGGAATAAGTGAACAAATGTTCCACCTTGCTATAGATCTGCTAAGACTGTTTCTTTTTAGATATTTTTTTTTCAATTTGTTGTCTCGGTTCTTTTACTTCCCCTGTTTTTTGTTCGTCACCTGGTTCGTTTTCAATGTCGCTATAATACTCACTGTCCGATTCTAGTTTTTCCAAATCTTCTGCACTGTAAGTATGACCTTCTATTTCAGTGGTCATTTAACTTTTTTATTTTCGTTCTTGCAAGTTTTAAATATTTCACTAAAACTTTGTACGTTTCTATATCGGTGGAACACTAGTCGTCGGCTAGGATAATTTTGATCCCTTAAGTTTCCATAAGTTTTTAAATATCTCTTGCTTTCTATACTTGATTGATACCTATCGATAGTTTTCGATATATATATATATATATATATATATATATATATATATATATATATATATATATGCATAGGTAATGTGCTAAATTTCTTACCTTAAACAAGATTTTCCCTTAAAATGATTGGTTTTACGGAGTTTCAACCGTTCTGCGGAAAACGCATCTTAATATCTCTTCTCATTATAAAAATATTTACTATGAAATATTCACTAAAACCTTGGTTATTCCGTCTAGGAGTTTAGATTATTAAAATAGTTGGGTTCATTCAGGGCCGTTCCGTGCCGAGGCGAGGGTGTAAGATCTAGGAGATGCACAGTGGTGTGCTCTTATGGGATGGCTCTTGGCCAAAATCCTTACGATACCAGTTCAGATTTTTTTCATAATATTTTCTGTTTCTTTATATTTAAAAATGGTAAACAAAATATTAAGCAGCAATTATACTTTTCTCTTGATGTATAAAATGGAAATTGTAGAGACTTAATTATATTTTATATTAAATAATATCAATATACATATAAACAAAATTAAATATAAAATATAATCTTTCATATTTTATCATTTGAAGGTACGATATTAAAGTTCTTTAGCTGTTTGTACTATTTCTAAGTTTATAGATGTCTTTCATTAATAACAAGCTAATCATACACGAAATAGGTGATATAAGCAGAGAATGCAAAATATCCTCATTTGTAGCTGTTCGTGAAAATTTAATTAATTCGACGAAGCCTTTAAAACCCTTATTTCGAGCTTCTACTGCATTTTTGCTTAACCATCTAATTCGAATACGATCTGATTATACCACTTCCATGGAACAAAATTTTATGCACGGATGAATGCGTATAATCAGGGACGGGCATATAGGGCGGTAGTGTCCGCCCCACACTTTATTCGGTTGGCAAATTCTTTATGTATTGTTGGAAATATTTCAATTTTCCTTAAAGCCGTAGGGTCCAGACTATCCATACAAAAGTGAGGTAAGAACTTTTTTTTTAGTTCTTGTTGTTCTTAGTTTGTCCCTGCATATGATGCCAACTATAATCTGCATGTATTATTTGGACATAATTATCAAATTTATTTTCGTCTATAGCTCTTCCAATTGCTTGTCACTTCTGCAGCTACCTGTAGTCTATTCCAATTCAAGGTGCATGTACGTGTAAACAAAACTGATTGAATACGCCGTTCAAAGTTTGCAAAAAACTTATATCACCACCACCTTTTTTAAAGGTGTATTGCTCGCACAACCATTTTTGTTACATGTGCTGCATCTTGAATTTGAATAGACTTTAGGTATCTTTGAAAAATCTCTTGTCAGTACTACCATCATAGAGCTTCCAGTTCCTTGACGCGGCACATCTGCAGAAATCCCTAGTCTCTGGTCAAATTCAGTTTGAACTATTTTCTTTTTCATTTTTCCATTAACTTAATCTATACGCTATATGTAAAATTCATCCCATGCAATAATGTCTCAATAAAAAAGATGACAGTTTCTTTTTGGAGACACCCTGCATAAACAAAAATAGTTTTAATTAACGTTTTGAAACTACTTAGTTTATAATTGAATTTAAAAAAAATTTTAAAGGCGATAGTATACGAATTATGTCTATTAATTTTGCACACCCTGTATATTGTCTGCCTATCGTAGGCCTTACAGACGTTGAAAGATTTAAGATCTACAGACTTTTTAATAAGAAAATTTTACCTCAAAAGATTAATAAAAAGTTAAAACTTAATATATAGGAAAAAATCTAATTAAAAAATATTGAAAAACCTTAAAAAAATTTTCAAACCATTTTTACAACTTTACCAAGAATTAAATTGATCTAGTAATTAGAAAATAGAAACCGTTTTTGTACATTTTCGTAACAAATAAAATATTGAAAATGTTGCAGTCTTGTTTAACACCCTATATAAATAACATTTAGCTTACGTAAGCTTTAGGCTGAAAATCGTTAATATGCGAAAAATGCAATATCTCTTTTTGCTTCAAAAATATTTTACCTAAAGATCCGCTTGTCCCGTTTGATCTGTCCAGCAATGTCAAATACAAAACGAAATACAAGTAATCGGAAAGTAACTAAACTAGACACCATGTGAAACAGTCAGAAACAAACCTGGAAAGGTGGGTTGACAATGTCCGTATGATTGTTGGTAAACAATGGTTTCATATAGTTGTTCTTTATTTTGTAACATTCTATCAGTACCTATTTGTCAAATGTAATTCATAAAGAACAATAAACAATATTTCGTATTTGGCGCAAGACTCGAATCTTTAACTTTTTAATGTAGTAATGTGTTAACAGAATATTAAATGCGTAGCAGTGCCATTATTTTAGGAAATTTTACTTACAATTTTGCAAATTGCTTTTTGGTACCCTGTTGCCAGTGGCAAAAAAAATTTCCCCAAAATATAAATTATTAAGGAAACCATGAGGCAGCAAAGATTATCAGATTTACTTATTAATAACATAAAAAGAATCATATAATATTGACGTAACTGACATAGCTGATGACTTTGTTTTAAAGAAAACGAAGAAGAGTTTTTGTATATCATTTAGATTTTTGTTTTGTAATAGGAACTTTGGCTTTTATATTAGTTTTATCAATCTTATTGATGTTTTTTTTTGCGTTTTTTTAACGCAATTTTTATTTTTATATATATATATATATATATATATATATATATATATATATATATATATATATAAACTCTTACCTATATATATATATATATATATATATATATATATATATATATATATATATATATATATATATATATATATATATATATATATATATATATATATATATATACATATGTATATATATATATATATATATATAAAAACAATAATATTTTAGTAATACGAGTAATTAAAATTATGAATATAAATAGGTAATACAAATACCGTATATATTTACGTGAATTTAAAAAATACTAAAACAGAGTATTTGTATATTTGTTAAATTTATACAATTAATAATTATGCACGCGGGCGGCATAATTATGATTTAATTATTTTATGAACGGCTCTAGATTTATTGGCTATTTATTTTTTTAATCTTTGTTTAAGTGCCTGTTTTGTTAGAGGAATGTTGCATATTTCGAAAAGGTCATCAACTAGAAGGTTTTGTAAACAAAAAAAAATTAAGTTTGTCTCTTTTATTTAAATTCATTACATTGGAATATATTAGCGACATAATAACTGTACATTGCTGTCTGAAGAACATTTTTTATTTTCAAAATAAATAGTATATAAATTTTACCTATTATTGTACCATTAAAAAAAAATCTAAACATTGTGGAAATAATAAACATTTTTATTTTTACTCCTGTTTCCCTTAGACCTACCCTGTGAAAAAAATGTTTTATATACAAAGAAATAAAATACATTCGATATGTTTCGCCGCTTTTTGTAAGATAACCGTTTTTTTTTGTGGATCTGTTTCTCTAGTATCATTAGGCTTAGCGGGATAAAAAAAACCAAAACGCTTTTGATTTTTTATTTTTCGTTTTCAATGGGTTGTTTTATCCTTCAAGAATTCTTTCATCCTTCTAGGACTACTCTGTATAATATAAAAAACGTATATACGAAATAAAGTGATTTGACATAGAGTTAGATACTCAGGTGCCGGTTTTATCCTCCAGGGTTACCCCTGCATGGATCAACAGGTTGTTGCTTAGAGGTGCCTGGCAGTATGATGTGGCAAATCGCCTTAATGTTACACAAAGTGTGATTTCTGGTTCTGCTAGCGAATGGTAGAAAAGGTAGATTAAGGTCTAAAGTGTTAGAGAAGACACATTATTAATTAGAGGAGCATTGAGGAAGCCTACGAGATCCTGCACTTGACTCTTTTTATCGCAAGTAAAGTTTAAACCACGCAGGTCTGCACTGTTTCAGACCTATAAGACATTCTCCTCTGGCAATTCAATTCGTTTATGGAGACCACCAAAGAGACAGGTCCGTTCAAAAAGTGTATCCATTCAGAGGAGGATCTTTTATGATGTGGGATGGAATTTTCGATGGAGCTTGAACAGAGTTGTATATCTGCGAGCGTACAATGATTAGTGACATTTATGCGAGAGATATCGTACATAATTTGATAAATTAGTACCGTTTGAACATAAAATATAATTTTACGTTCTTGGATAACAATGCTCGTCTACATATAACTAGAATAGTCCTAGAACAGCTGTAAATAGTTGAAATTATTCATTTGGCCTTGCTTCCACTTTCTACTGAAATGAGAGTTTATATTAATAAATAAAGAATCGTTGAGGCAACTACTTAATGGCAGAGAAACTTAAATAATCAAAACAATATAGAACATGGATATGTTTGTTTTAACCTGAATATTTTCGTTATAATAAAACTACGGATAAAGTAATAAACAAAATTAAAAACACATTTAATTAAAAATAATATAATTTTATTAGTTATTTATTTACTTTTTATTTTAAATTCAAACAGCACGTTCGTTCGTTGTTCTTTATAAAATTCATAATAATGGGAAATTAGCTTTACCCGGAACTTCCTTCAATATGAGTCCTCAAACATATCAAGGAAAGTAAAACGTGGCCCAGTTTAGTTCCACGCATAATTAGTTAGTAATATATATGTTTAAAATTTTTACAAATTTTTAATAAAGAAACAATTCATTACGAACGAGGTTCCGCTTAAAATTCAGTTCTGTCCAATTACCTAGATTTTTTCTCATAATGAATCTTTCCTCTAATCTAAGAAAGTTATATTAAAAGAAAACGCCGATTTAGATATGTGCATTTAAAGTCCTAACACTGGAACCTGTGGTGGAAGATAGATCAAAATACAAGAGTTCTAACTACACTACACCACAACTTGTTACATTCTGGGCGCGCGTTTCACTTACCAAGTTAGCACCATCAGCAGATGATATAAACTGTTTATATCATCTGCTGATGATACTAACTTGGTTACCGAAATGCGCGTACAGAACGTAACAAGGTGTGGTGTAGTGTGGTTAGAACTCTTGTATTTTGATCTATGTACATTTTACTAAAAAACTACCTTCAAAATTAAACTAAAAAATAGTCGAAAAACTTTTATATATATATATATATATATATATATATATATATATATATATTGCTTTTTTGATTTGCTTAATATGTTAAATTTTTATAATACACCCTAATAGGTCCTCGGTCGATTGCTTGTGTGGAAAGTATAAGAGATATTACGTATTTATCAATATATATATATATATCAATGAATAAATAGTCTTTAAAATAGCTATTTAAAGGGAGAGAAATTTAAATATTCATCAATTAAATAAAAGATCGATAAACTGGTTTTACCGCCAAATGTGCCTTGATGGAAACAAAACTTTAGATTTAAAAAATTACAACGTATGTCCAAATATGCTGTATTTGATTTTGTCCTTAATTATCCCAAGAATCCCAAGAGCTGGTGCTCTTGCCGCGGGCACCATTAAGCTAATAACGAAAACGTTTCCAATTTAACCGTTTTTTTTATTCCTTTTACTTAGTTTCAGAGTTTGCAATACATGTATCTCGAATTCAATCCACACTGCATATATTTCAGCAATGCACCTAATACGCTCAGAATATTTATCATATTTTTACATTATTAAGTACCTACTAGATTTGCTATTACATTTTTGCAATACCCAATATAAATAAGTTAACGTTTTTATTTTTCAAGCACGTGCCAGGCAAACCGCGGTCACTATACGGTTCTAGGTAAGTCTTGTAACAAAGTGCCAACATATAGGCACGCAATCGATGTTGTAAGATCGTGATCGGGTACTTATAGTTCTTATAAATAACAACACAAAAAACAGAAATGTGACTATTGCACTGCAGAATATCTGTTTGACAACATAGGAATTCAAACTGCTTAAAATTTTATAAATATTTGATTCTCGTTACAAAGCAAAATAATAATTTTGTTTTCAGCATAATCCTTTGTGTTGACAATAAAACGTATATGTTTACCCGACTAAGCATGTAAACGAGGGTAATATATGTAAAAATCAGTATGAGTGTTCTTTGCTACGTTATCTTTGAAAAAATCAAAATAAGGGACGCACTGCCCCATTTTGTTCAACATAAAAAACTTGAATATTTTTATAACTTATATAGAAATCAAATCAAAGAGCTCAGGAAATTCTAAATGTATTTATTGTGACCCAAATATAAGTTAGATTTTTTTAAAAACATAGAAGAAGAACCCGTAGAATCCAAACGACTCCAAAATAATTTCTTCAGCGTCACTAGCTATATTGGGCCAGTCATTCTATATGAATAAAAGATTGAACATCAAAGTAATTTAAAAAGTAAGGGTTTATTATATAATATTATATTGTGTTTTTAATCGTGAAAAAATCACCATGAAAGATGTTTGCAGATCTTTGATTTTTGGGTTTCCTAGATCCTGAAAAACATCTTGCTACCCTTGCTCTGATTTATAACTGTAGGGTGCAAGATTGCCATGCTCTTATTTTTTTTTTTTAATAATAAAATAAGAAATATTTTATTTTATTTATTTCCTGAATAAAAAAAAACTCGCAAAGTTAATTAAAAAAAAACATATGTATCAAGATACAAGCTCGTGTCAACAGAGCGTGCAATATCGGTGCCCTAAGCTCTTTTATCCCTGAGAGTGGGCGTGGGAAAAAATTAAAAGTTAAAAATAAAAAATAGGTGAGCGCCACCAATTTATTACGGCCTAAATTGGAAAACTCCTAGATGTTTTCGGCACTCACTTGTTCTTGATACATTTATATATAAAAAAATTGTAATTTATAAAGAAAGTTATTTAAAAAGAAATTAACCTGAAAGAGAAAAGAAAATGTGAGCTAAATTGAACACACAGGCCTAAAACAATAGAATCTATTAAATAAAAGATTAGTTTTTTTAGAAATGCCTTTACAAAATAATAAAAAAAATACTGCTATTGAATACGTAGTGAAATAAAAAGGTTCACCAATTGGGCAAGCGTCCCAACGTGATATGTCAGTTGCACTCGGTAGAGGGTGTACCAGTAGACAAGACCTGAGATGTTGTTGGACGGAACATTACTCGTTCACGTCAAAGGGAAGCCTTAAAGCTTAAAGTATTTTCATAATAACACAATATTAAAGAATAAAATATAACCCAAGTAAAACTCAATTAATAGAAATTTTAACTTCCAATCAAGTAATTTATTTTATATTATTCGCGAGATAAGAAAAGAATGTAAAAAAATTACCCTGAACCCAATTGAATCAAAGTTAAAACCTTACCCAAAGTTATTGAAGGTTTATCTTTAATATAACATAGCAAAATTTAAGTAGTTAGTTTTCAAAACATGAATTAATTTTTAAATCAAGAATAAATTAAATTCCTAAGAAACGATATTTTATTTAACTTTAGACCTCGAAATCTTTCATTTAATAGATTTTCCGAAGGAAGCCCGAATACATTAAAATATTTAGTACTACAAAAGAACCAATCAAAATATATGTTCAATAAACACTGATTAGTCAAACTTAATCAAAATAAAAACGAAAATATAAATCAACGCAAACTTTACAAGTTTATGAATGAGATGAGGGACCCTGATGAATACCAAGATTCAGTCAAAACGTTGTATCGTAAAAATAAATAAATAAATAAATAAATAAAAATCTTTACAAAACAAAGGCCCTAACGTACCTGAAGAACACGTTGTAAAAAATGAACTTTAAAAATTAATTCAGAACCATATGAAATATCAAAACTGCAAAAATATATTTAAACCCCAATATAACAAACTTGCACGGTAAAATTTTCTTTCAACAAATTATTGTCAGACGTTCCCAAAGTCAAAAATACAAAATACTATAGATTTAAAAACTAGGTCATATTAAAATATTGAAAAGCTAGGCAAGATATATTAATTTATAACTCAATATATAAAAAAGAACAATTAATTTAATTCAGCTCTGCGAGCTGCTACAAGTGTTGCCTGATTTCTATCGAAAGTGAAGGCATGAGTCTCAAATATAATACAAAAATTAACTAATATAGCAACTATAATGAGCATCAAAAATTTAATTTGCAATTTATCGAAAATCTCCTTTCTCTTTTCTCTTTTTTTTTGCAACCCCATGTTCGGGGATTGAAAAGGAAATTTATTATAAAAATTAACCTCAGGTCCCATACAAAAAATACATTATATGAGTAAAAGTTAATTTCGGAATATGTCAAAAAATTACCAAATAACTTAATATAAAACCAGAAGTATTCAAAAGGAATATACACTTTTCAAAATAAATTAAATTAAATTACCTATTCAATAGGGTTTAGTTCGCCTCGGACAGGAAAACTTTTTTCACAACGTGGCAGAAAAATGGCGGCCTGGTCCAACTCCACCAAAAATCCTCTCTTAGAGAGATTACTTGAAGGTTACAACAAGATATTATAAAATTCACAATTACAAAACCCCCAGTAAATTAGTTTGAAGCTGAGGAGAAATCCCACTAACGGAGTCCCAAGAAAAACTTGATTGTGTTTTCGCCAGTTTGCGTTGAAGACCTTTTGTTGTGATGGTGACCAGAAAATTGAAAGTGAAAAAGTAGTTCCTTCCTGGAACCAGCTCCGTTTTACCTTCTAGAATTTACTCAACTCGGATGCCGAACTATCATTGGTTAGATTGCCTCAGGTGACTTCAGTGTTGTCAAGAGGAACTCAGAATGATTTAAAATATTCATTGGTTTAAAATTCAAACGAAAAGCACCTGGGAATAAACTTGGCAACAGTTGGGATCTTAACATGCGCCTACAGAATGAGGGCATGTCGAATGCAGTGAGTGACAGCGCATAGGAAGTGACACTTCCCATAACCCTAAATTATACTGTGAACTAGGCAAAACGAATAGTAAACAAACACCTATCTTCCAACTTCCCAAACTTTGATAATTAGAATAATAGTTGAAAAGGCTATCCCGAAAAATCAGCTTAATTTAAATGGAATTTCCCTACAATACAATATAAATAAATGTGTTATTTTACCATTAAAAGAGATTTATTCATAACGAAATATTTTAGGCAATTCACAGAAGACAAATAATTGTCGAGTAATAATTCAGGACATAAGAGGTTCTAAATACTCATGCAATTAGGAGAAAATGATTGAAAAACGAAATATTTAAGAAAGTTAATTTGGATTTCTAAAACACTACACAGAACCGATTTTGTTTTATTAATATGCAACTGGTACCTGGTCCAAAAAAAGGTGTAAATATTGATTTCAAATCCAGACATTTTATGTGTTTATAGGCCAAAAAAGAATACAATTAACATAGGGTAAATTTCAAACAAAGTAACAAGCATGTATTGACCTAAAACAATCTTATATACCTAAAATAGAAATATTTATAAAAGTAACCGTGCTTCATAAATATAAATTTAGACATCTAAGTATTAATACATTATATCGACCTTATATGCAAAACAAAATTCGATGCGTTAATGCTTGTATTTTATTATTTACAGCAACAGAAAAGTTATGTCTGGACCCAAAAATAGTGGTTTGAAGTCGAAACTGCAGCATCCTGACAAGAGTATCGAAAAGCCAAAACTCGCATAAAGGAGGAAAAACAAAATTGTTTTTTGAAATACGGAACACACCATTTCCTGGAAGGTTTCCACACTAGGGATACCATGTTCTATTTGGACAGGTTTTGGATTATTTTTGTTTGAAAGGTTCAAAGAACCGTCGCCTCTGATTTTTACATTGTGTCCTGTAGCTTGAGGTGCCTCAAAAATTATTGACTTGCGGTCTTCTGAGAACACTGATCGCATCGCAAATGGAACTCAAGTTGACTTTTGTGTAGTCGAATCGATCTGGTTCTCTATCAGAGACATCCATATCGATCAGAGATACTGGTGATTCTAGTTTTCTATTTGTTTTTCTAAGTTCAAGTGAACTGTCTACAAAAATAGTTTGCATTGGATAGCGCTGACGGCTGGCATGATCGAACAAACCTGATGCTCAAGTGTTAGTATTTATTATGTTAAAAGAAGTATTGGTTAAATTTATTAATAAATCGTGAATTGGATTTTCCCTTCCTCGAAGGATGTCCATTGAAAACTGCCCCTGGAGGTATGAGAGCTAGAGTATGACGTTTGTTGATTTTTTATTTACAAGTCCAAAATTATGGACAAAAAATTAGAATAGCAACCGGCAAGTGTGTCACAGGGTAAAGTCAATAGTCGGTGCTTCCGGGTGGATTTCCTAACCCTTAGCCTAGTTACAAAAATCTTAATGATTTATGGTAATTATCAACTTTAGTCCTTGACTTTGTTATGGCTTTACTAAGTCCATTCACGGACGGCTTAAATATTTTATTTAGTTCAAAAGTTTCTTTTTAACGTTCAGCGAAATTCATCAAAATGTGCACTTCAAATGTTCACTAGTTTAGTCAATTTTCGTACAGTTTGTACGAAAGTTCAGTCAAAAGTTTGAATTTAAATTGTTGTCACAATCACAAGTAATCAAACAACAATCACTTGTATTAGACTTTAGTTTCTTTGAAATAGAGAAGCCAGTTAATCACTCGTATCGACTAAGTGAACTGTTTCAAACGTTAGCAAAGTCCTTTGGATGCAAAAACGTTTTGTTGAAAAATCTAGAGCTTATTTACGATAAAAACAACAAACAAATTTAACTAAGTTAACCTAACCTAACCTACTAGCTAAATTAAAGAAAAAAAACTAAGTAATATTTTTTTATTTGTAATTAAAAATATGTATGAAAACTTTTAAACTTTAAAAAATTTAAACTCTTAAAAAAATTAAAATTTGAATAGACACTTTATGTAATAAAAGCAAAAATCAAAAAAGATATTATGATTTCAAGCTTGTCGTAGTCATAACTAATCCAGCCGCGTCACGCTGCTTGGGGATTGACTACACATATCTTACGAGTTAAACAAAATTTTAAAAATGCTCAAAAATTATGATAGTTAGATATTTTAAAAATATATGAATATATACAAATTTTCTAATTGACACGGTTTTCTAATTGCCTCTAGAACAAATAACCCTCCTCACTCAGGAGAGGCTGAGAGCTTCGGTAGCTGACGTTCCAGTTGGTCTCAGGGATAGTTAAAAGAAAAATTGAGGACGGATTCGCCAAGCGTAACTTAAAATAGGCCCTATTACTACTTTACAATATTTTATCTTACAAAAGCACTTTACAAAATGTTATTTTAAATTATTATCACTCAAATCTGAAAATCAAGAAGTGGTTCGCCTTATCAAAGGTAGACCACTAATATTTTTATCACAAATCAAAAGTTTTTCAATCAAAAGAGCTGGAGGTTTACTGCTCAGACTCTTGCCAAAAGTTAGTAAAATATTTTCAAAAGCACAAATAAATGTTACAAATTTAGTCAAAAATAGTAATATCGCAGACAAAAATATTTTATAAAAATTCAAAGTATTGTTATCAAAAATCAATATTTTGGAAAAGCAGTGAAAGTAAAAATTGCAAAAAATTCTCAAAGTCGAAAACTGTGATATTTAAGCCAAAAGATTTTACAAGAAAATTAATACAAATTGAAATACTAATTAAATTAACGCGGTGGGTAAACTTTGCTGATGTCATTGATCTGGAAAATGTGAAAAAATAGTTTATTTGAGAACGCTTAAGAAATTTACAGAGAGAGACCACTGGCTCGCGTGACTTCTTCCACACGAAATTTAGGTAGCCAATTTTCAGTTTCTTCCAGATGCCCCCTTGTGAACATAAACCAGGTTTAATTTCACGCGGACGATCTTCACAGTCAAAGTCCTTCTAAGAAGCAAAGTGCAATGGCAGTTTTCGTACAGTGACCCGACGCAATCCAACGTTGAAAAGAATAGTGCAATGTTTCTCTAAGTTGTCTTCGGCTATATCACTAAGAAGGACTTTATTAGAACGCACAAATAATATCATCGGTATTTAGGGAGGACCCTTTATTTAGCTCTTTCACTTGCGTAATAAATAACGGCTTTTTCCTTTTCATTTTCTTCTCCCTGGGGTCATGGAGGACTTGTGCGTGAAGTTCTACGTTGTGTGTTCGTTATAAACTGTACGGGTTGATTTCCTTTTGACCCTGCGTACTTTTCATGGGATCCTAGGTGAGCCCCTAGGTCCCTCCGTGCTTCGGCTAGCTCTGGAGAAGCATGACCCAGGGTTTCCTCAAAGTTTATCGGGAACGGGGAACGTGATATCCTCCTAGTCCCCGCCTGACTGCCAAGGCATGCTACTTTCCTCTCAAAATCTGGTGGGACTCAGTATCCGATTCTCGTCTGTTATTTAAACTCTTCTCCCTATGGTTAGGGTTTATGGGCGCCAGTTGGAAATTCACGGTTGCAACACCATCTTCTACCCTAACAATGTCTTGCTATACCAACACGAGCTCAATTTATACTGTAATTCGCTTGTTTGCCGTGATGTATCTCGATTTGGCTTCTAAACCAATCGGAGCAAAAGTGGGCGGAGTCAGTTGAACAAAACTCATGCAGTTTTGGTTCATTTATTTCGACTGTTTGATACAGACAATATCTGTAGAAGCTGTATTTTCGTGTTTTTTGAAAAGGTCTGATTTTTTCCGTAATGCCCAACCTTAATTCTGTCATTGAGACCTGTTTCAGAATTTTTGGACATAGTTTAGATTTTTTCATAAAAAAATTACTTGCGCAATTTTCGCATTGTCAACCCGACGGAGATGACTTCCAATTACTGCGTTGTTAATCCGAACGAAATCTGCCGAGTAGTTTTGTTTTAATGAAAGGTTTTAGTTTTGACCTGGCCAAAACTTTTCCAAGTCGTTTTCGCAAATTTCTGATTGTTTTTTCCAAAAATGTTATTCTTGGTAATAAGTTTATTTTTATATTAGAATCATTTACTGAAATTCCCGAATGTTTATTTCAATAAAAGGAACGTTTTTAGTTCAGTGACTTTTTTCGGTATCTTTTTTAGTTAGTTTAGTTAGTCGATTTACGCGATTTGATTGGTCGTTGCCTTGAGACAAAACTATTTCTCGGACGGACACGCAGATATGATTTGGGTCGCATTTCCAATAGTTTTAGCATAGGAAATTGATTTCTTGTGTTTTAGCGCTATTTTTACGTAGTTTTTAGATAGAAATAGTTAAGATTTGTTGATATTACGGAACTGCTTAGACAAGGCACGCACACTCCTGCGCTCCTTCTTGATACTCCCCTGTCCAACTGACTTGAAATTTGCACAAAAATCAAGTGTAAAACGGAAATAGCCTAGTAGAATTTTAGTGCGAATCTTTTAATATTCGGTAAGATTCCACTTTCTGGAAGCAAATCTTGTTTTTATGGAGGAAAATAATAAATTACATAATTTACATATAGTAAATTAAAATAAATCAGTAAATTCGCGTTTACATACCACACAGATAATAAATTTTATGTACATAAATTGTTTTATTTGTAAGTAGTGAAATTATCTACGAAGAAGGTTCTGAAATATATTTCTCAATAACCTATGAAAAGTCTAGAAAATTCTAAGTAGCAAGCGAAAATAGAATATGATATTTTTTGATGGGTTGTTTTTTTAAATCAAAGACAAAGCAAACATTTTATCATTAAATAGGCACTGATTAAAAGCATCAACTATCCAGTAGGGTGAAAAAGACTAGAATTCAGAAACAGAGCAACAAGTATGGGTTCATTCTTCGATTCCCTGCAAGTTTACTACTCTCATGTATAAGTGAAAAACATATTTTGTTATAAGCTTCTTACACGACGCTGTCAATGGACTGTTTAGCCCCCATATAAATCTTAACATTTATATTGGATCAAGGTCCATTCACGACTGATAAACCTGGTACATTTTGACATCAGGAATGGTTGCTCATGGTAATCTCAACGTTGATAAAGCAATAGAAGCTGACGACCTAATTCTCTAGTTCATGCATGGTCAACACGTTTGGGACTATTTATTGTTCATTCATTCGGTTACAATGCGATCAGAAAATATTACGGTAGGTTAAAATGTTGTCAACATGGACTCACAATTGCTATTGTAAAGACTTGCTTCTACTTTTGAACAACATGAGTTAGATAAGTGAAGCAAGTTCAAGTATGAACTTAGTAGTGGTTCAGCATATTTGTTTGCCTATTGAGTCCTTCCAGAAAAATAAAATAATTTCTCTCTGGCTAATGCCACTTGGGTCAAGATGAAAAAATGTCGGACCCACTGTATATAATGCATTGCATCGATTATCATTGTTGGTTAGTATGCAGTTTTCAAATCGCGTTCTTGCAAGGTATGGTGAATCAGTTGTTATAATGTTTAATGAATATTTGGATGGTCCTTTAATTAAGGACGCCACTCACATTAAAAAAAGCAAGGATAACTAACGTTTTATTTCCTCTAGACATGCAACTATAGAATTCTGTCAAACAAAATGAATAAACAGCGGCTTGCTTTGTTTAAACATTGATAGTGTTGGATATCACAAAATACATGTACGTGGATATGCAACCTTCTAATCCCCCAGACAGTAATTAAAATATAATGAAAAAATGGTGTAACAAAGTCTCCAACGGCTTGCTGCCTGTTTTCAACAATGCAAACAGCATGCAAGAAAAAATAACGGGTAACCAACTTCGGCTGTTAATAACTTCCGGATCTACTGCCAAGTTCAGGAGTATCTTCTACTTGTGAACTGTGGTCGGAAATGTCGGAAATTGTCGTAAATTAATATTGACAATTACAGGGTGGTCAATTCCTATCGGTACGCACTGACCTTCAGCCAGCTCCACCAGTTCTGCTTGATATCATAAGATATAAATGCAACACAGAGCGTAGCAAGGCATAATTAAAGTACATTTTGTATGTCCATGTGGATAGGCGGACCTTTAATGTGGAGACAGTGTAAAATATACACGTAAAATCGGAACTGCCCTTTTTAGATGTTTTTAAATATATCATTTAAGATATAAATATGTAACAAAATTAAAGCTAAGAATATGTATCAAAATTAAAACTATGAATTAACAGGGTTTTTTATTAAAAAAACTGCATAAATAATAATAATAGGCTTCTGATTTTTTTTTGGAGTCTCGGAGGAACCTTAGAATCTTTTGTAGCATCACCTTCATTTTAAAGTTTTATATGAGAAAAATGCCATATGCCTCCTGAATCACTTCTACATATTCGTTATCAAAAGCTTTTAAATTTCATACTATCTTTATAAATTTTATTTAAATTAAAATAAAATTGTTTAGGACACTTAAAATTATTAATCGTTCCAATTGCCCTTTTGCCCTCTCTGAATACGCCAGTGTTTAAGAGCCTAATAAGAACTAAGGCACAATGTGAAAAATCTCTAAAAAAATTCCCTGGATTGTAGTTGAAGGTGATCATGCATAACACATGGTTTATCAGCTTGCAACGCTGTCGTGTCTTGATATAGTATGCAGTAAGTCCTATATAGAAGAGGAATATGATGACGGTGTTTTAATAGAGAGTAATACATGTTGGGAATGAGAGTAGTGTTTCAATTTTGTTAATATTTATTCATTTGTTTACTCTGAAAAATAAACCTGGCAAACAAAACCCTAGCTTTGACACTTAAAGTTTTTTCTTTAAAAATAAAAGCTGTAGGGGGCGCAAAAAATAAAGAAGCGATAAATGAAAAATATTTTATAATTATTTTTACCAGTGAAAATGTCAAAGCTTAAAATTTTTGTTTTTACAAATGATTTTGTATCTTTCAAGATATTTAATTCATCGATATAAGTAATATCGAGTACAATGGTTCTAGGTTTACGTGAGCTATTTGTCGCAACTCCGGGAATGCCACAGGACTCTAACTTGGCATTTTTGTTGATATTAATGATGTATCTAAAATAAATTACTGTTGATCTCAAGCTATATATAGCAATTGAAAACACAAAGGGTTCTAAAAAATTATATGTCTCTGCTTAGACCTAGTGTAAAAATAATAAATTATTACTTAACATCAGTTATTATATATTATTAAAATATATAAGGGAAATTATAGTAAATGGAATGGAGCGTGATCGTGGTTCTGGACTTCAAACTAACTTACAAAGTTATCTCTAAAACTTTAAAAATATGTTTTATCTACAGAAACTGTAAATCTGTCAAAAATATTGAAGTTTGAAAGTTATTAGTAAGAAGCAAACTGGAGGATGTATGGTCTCCAAACTATGGCAAAAATATAAATGCCCAGAACAAGAAAGTTTCTGAAATAGAAGTCTATTCATAAAGTAGGAAAAGATGTCATAGTTTTTACTAAAAAATTGTTATTAAGTTTTTTTAGAAAAAGTAAATTCTTATATGAATTTATATCAGTTTAATGGTGGAAATATACTTTATGAGTCACTCAGTATTGTAGTAGCCAAATGTTCTAATAAGGCAGTGAAATTTTTATTTATTACTATTACTGCAAATACCAACCTTATGTTTAACATGAAATGTATTCACTATACAAAAAGGAAGCTATAATTTATTGTAAGTTTTGTAGTAAGTAAATAAATATTCACAAACACCTACTTGTAATAATAAATAAAACCATATGCAGGAGCTACTCTAATGACATAACATTTTTCATTTTTCATGGTGGTTTTGCTAAGCTCTAAAAACACTCATTTGAGTTACTGAAGAAAATGGAAGAAATTGTTAATTAATCTGCTAGTACAAAGTAAGGCGATTTTTCTCGAACAACTGATACATTCATAAATACCATTAAAAGCTTTGGTGACAAAAAACCGCAAATTTCAACAGAAAAGTAATACTTTTGATCAATGTTCTGGTCAAGAATATGCAAATGCAATTACAAAAGGGCTATCTAGATAGTGTACATAAAATTAAACGTTAATAAAATTCGCATGCGGGTAATGCTCTAAACATTGTAATATTCAATACACGTTGACTGCGAATTTAATATTAGGTGCCATTGCAATGTCTATTTATTTCCTCATAACATACTCTTTCAGAGCTGTTACACTGCTGTCCACTACTAGAAGGATTAAGTATTCTAAAATCTCATCTAGTTATTTTTCACTGCTCAAGGTTCTTCTCCTTGAGAAATCCCTAAACATTTGTATGGATAACACGGATATAACACACAATATTAGAATTTTTTAATAATTCACTAACCAGTTTTATGGTATAACGATCGACCTGAAATAAAGAATGGTGAAGTGCACACTATATTAATTAATTACACTAGTTTAGACCCATTTTGTAACTGTGGTGTGAAAGGCAATTTTGTGTTAATTTTTGCTGGCCAAATGCGAAAATGATAGTAAAAACTTCCTAACACGTAGGATTTTTGAGTTATGATTTTTTCAGCAAAAACTAATAACTATTTTATTCACATATTTTAAGTGGAATTAAAAAAAAATTCAGTGTTCCACCGCCGTCGGCAAACTGGGAGGAAGATTTAGAGAAATGTATGATTATAAAACAGAGCAATAATGTATCAGAAAAGGAGCGTTCTTATTTTCCCCAAAGTAAAGAAAAAGCACCATATTTAATCAAACAAGCTGAATTAAATGATCTGGTTCGGGACCTCCACTTGTCCAAAGAGCATGCTGAACCATTAGGTTCAAGATGACAACATAGGAGTTTTCTAGCCACTGGAACCAAAGTTACAATAGTTAAGAACAGTAACCATGAGTTATTCATCTTTTTTACTATGCAGAATAAAATGTGCGCTTGTGTCAATCGAAATAAAGTTATGGACAAATTAGGCTTTGCACATAAACCGGACGAATGACGCTTATTTCCTAATAAGATTCCTCTAAAATAAGTTTAAGCGCAATTCTGCTCCATAATTCAACAAAAGACCCTCTATTCTTCTTGCGCATGCAGTTAACATGAAGAAAACATATGAAAGTATGTCACTTATTCTAAATGCAATAGGCTTTGATGCGTAGAGTAGTGGCAGACATGTGGTGACCTAAAAGTTATAGGACTGTACCTAGGGCTTCAGGGGATTTACCAAGTATTGCTGTTTATTTTGTCTGGGACAGTAGAGCAATCAAGTAATAGAATGACTTCAGAGATATTAACTTATTCCAGGCTAAGCGACGTTAAGAATAATCCTCTTGTTGATTCCAGAAAACTTCTGTTACCTCCATTACATATTAAACTGGGATTGGTGAAAAATTTCGTAAAAGCATTAGATAACGAAGGAGATACATTTAAATAACCTAAACAATTTTTTTCTAATCTAAGTTTATGGAATTATTTTGTTGGATCACAAATTAGAAAAATACTAAGGGATGAAAAAGTTTGATCAAAAATCAAGTGATGTTGAATTAGCTGCGTGAGGGCCTTTTAAAATAATTGTTTCGGAGCTTTTAGGAAACAATAAAAGTAGAAAACTACGAAAAACTGCTTGAAAACCATTACATAATTGCTCTTAAAATACACTTCAGGCACTCCCATTTAATTTTTTTCCGGAAAACTTTGGATTCAGTTATTGACGAGTAAGGAGAAAGGTTTCACCAAGATATGGAGCAAAGCTACCAAGATAGATGCGATCCAGCAATGATGGGGATTATTGTTTGTTTCTTATGAGAGAAAGAGATCAGGAATATAAACGAAAGTCAGCTTTTGCAAAAAAGTTATTTACAAAAGACTTACTATAAATGAATTTTTATGTGTATTTTTGCAAATAAAACCTGTTATCCTTAAAATATCTTAATTTTTTTCTTGGTTTGACATTAAATAGATATAAGAATATATAAAAATTGTATACATATTTTGGGATAAAATAAAAACAAACTGATGCATTCGATAACTCAAAATATATATGTGGTGGACAATTTTGGTTGTTGAATTCGTAAACAGGATGCTTTAAACTCCCCCGTACAGCCTTTATGACATCGGTCATTTTTCTTTTAGTATTTGTTGACTAGTATTGGAATGGAATATTTAAAAATGCAAGTCAACTTCAATTTTCAGTAACTTTTAATTTTTTTAATTCGTGAACCAATTTTCTTTTTTTTTACTGATAGGAAATGTATTCCAGTATTAAGAACCGTTTAACTAATTTCTCAAAAACATAGAATAACCCCAAGAACCATAATTTCTTAATTTCTCAAAAGTTTTTCTTGCGGAGGGTGAGACAAAAAGTTTAAGCATATGTCAAATTCATAAAGTTGAACTTGGCGGCGCGGCGTAGCAAATACCATCTAAAGAAAACTGTATTTTTATAGTGTCTAAGTTCGGGGTCTATCTATAATAATTATAGGGACAGGTACTTTGCCATGGAGTTTCAGGCACATACGATAGTATACAAGTTTAATATAAAATGAAAGAATTATCGATTTTCTCTAAATAGAATAAAGCTATTGTAACGAATGTTCTTGCCTAGAAATAATGCGACACGTCAAGATCAAAAATATGTCATTGACATTGCTACGTTTCTAAATTTTTGTTTATAATTTAAAATTAACACGCCTTTTGATGCAATCGTTCATTCGTATCTGTTTAAAAATAATCAAGGGCGTAGATATGTGAAGGGTACTGAATACATATAGGGTTAGAGATATCAAAAATGTTAAAACATGATTTTTTTTAATTTAAGGAAATAATTTGGGTATGATATTATCACAGTTTGTATGTACTATAAGGACATTATTTGGGTGTATTGCATAAGAAACGTGTGAAGTGGAGTATTCGTTATCGGTAACATCGGCGCGTGTAACGTACATAACTTCTCTCTGCCTAGTGCTCAATGCTCATTATTCATGTGCTTTCAATGTATCTATTGTTTGATCTCGGACAGCGATCGCTTTTCCGCATTCAGTTACGTTAAAATTCATAGTTCTACTTTGCTGGATCTATGGAAAAATAACTGGAGTAATTTTAAAGGGGATATGCTTTCTGACTCTGCCAATAAGTGTAGCTAAGGTAAAAAGAAGTTTTTCTTCTCTAAGAAGATTAAAGACTTAGATACGATTTACAACGAACCAGGAGAGACTTGTGGACTGATGCATATTTATAGAAATATATATAGCGATCTTATTACATTTCTTTTGCTAATTAAACAGTATAAAAAGTAATAGTAATAAAAAGTTGCTAATAAATAATAAATTATATGTTTTTTATGTGAAGACCTCTCCCAGGAAAAAAGTATCTACGCACTTATATAAACTGCTGGCCACCTCAGGTGCATAAAGCAAAATCTTTATATAAATTTAAAGTAGAACATCTCTGACACGAACCAAAAATCTTAAAGCGGTTTTTAGGATATTATCGTGCTTTCTTTTCAGATCAACCATAAGATCCAATGGCTTCTGTAGCTTTAGCAGTTTTGATATACCGGGTGATGAAAGAAAACAACCATTGAAAAAATTAATAAAATTCTAATTAATTTTACTCGATTGTTTAACAGAATAAATGCAAAAAAACAATTTGGTGGATTTTCTGATCTCTCCCCTAAATTTTGAGATATCAAGTAGTATTAGTATTAATTAGTAACATTTTGATTAATTTTATGTTTTACCCTGCAACTTTATTACTTAAAAACAAATGAGGTTTCTTTTTTACACAAATGTGGTAAAATAATGCGTCTATAGTATATGTTACACAAAATTGATGCACGGTATCTAAAAACTTCAAAATTTCGAAAAAGAAATTTTTTTAAGGAAAAATATCCCAACAACAAATTATCCATTTCGAGTTTCATATCAGAAAACTAAAGCAGGCTATTAAGAAGTTAAGTGACTTTTAATATCTTTGAGGTATTATCTCGAAACGGTTTTCGAATTTTTTTGATAACTCTTTTAATTATGAATTACCATGGTAATGAAATTTGTAACACGGGTATCGCTTTTAAAATCCTAAATTCAATGGGAACAGTTAAATCCAAAAGCTCCCTATAAAAATCGAATACGAAAATATGTAAGTTTGGTATATAATAAGTTATAAATCGGTGTGTCAGTGTGTAAAAATCGTAGATCTGAAATGAGTGTGCATGATGTAAATAATGTACATATACCCAAAGCTCTAGAAAATTATTTAACTCAAAATCATAAAAAAAATTTAAACAGAGGTTTGCAAGCGCTTGCTGTTTCGAAATAAAGGGTGTTAAAATGTTAATATTTGTTTATTTTTTTGATACAGCTCAAACATTTCTAAATATTTTTAAATGAAATGTGGTACATATTCTACGACAAAACATTCAGAACTTTTTACTTCAACGTCACTGGTCATTTTTCGTAAGTTAAATTCCTCATTTTGCAATTTCTCCTTCTGTTATTTTATTTAGATGTTTTCAACAGTTTAGAGAATATTTAGCAAAATGTACAGAAATAATTAAAAAAATAAATTGTGCTGGTTATTACGTAGTATTAAAAGAATATAAAAAATTGTCACAGATATGAAGTTTAACTTTTTTCCCTAATGGGACAATCTGTAAAATTTAAAAATACGTTTTTAGAAATGGAGAACTCCGTCATAAGAGAATTGTGGCGAAGGAAGAAAGAACATTTTTCACATGCATTGATCTTATAATACAGGTTGTCTTTATTTTTACATCTTTTTTTAAGATAGCGAAACAAAATTATCGTGGTAATTATCAAAAACAACTACAGCAGATTCTTTAAAATTTAAGCGGACTTATATTTGAGGCATTGGCAGGAAAGGAATTCAACATTACTTTTTTCTCGGTACAATATGAATTACCACTTTAAAGAAATTTATTAGCATTACCGCATTAAATATACTAACCGACTTGACACAATTTAAATTTTAAGAGACAGTTTTAGAATGATAATAAGAGTTCCATAAAGGGTCTTATGATTGTGTTAACATCCTACTTCTATACGAGTATTACGGAACGTAGGTTCAAAGTTTCCAAAAATGAAATAAAAATAAGTAACTGTCAAATTTTATTGAAACGGAGGTTCAAGATAACATATTTTAGACCGAGCTCTAACAAGTGTATCGAAAAATTGGACCTAAAGAAATAATCTATCTAAAAAAAAGCTCAAGTTAAATTTATCAAAATATATTTTAAGAGACAATTATTGTTAACGCTTTAAATTTGTTTTTAATAATTATATTATATTATATATTATATAATATTAAAATTAAATAATAGTCGTTGGAGTCAAAATAAAACGATTTTTTTGTTGATTCATAAAAATGAACATCAGTTCACTGGATGTTTAAAATAATTATGAAAAACTTAATGTTACCCTAAGCGTTTGGGTAAATTAAAAAAAGTGTAATACATTTTCTAGTAATGTGATTATTTTATGTTCTTTTTACGGGTGGCTGATAAAATTGTATGAGGCTGTTATAGTGCGGGGCACGAAAAAAAACCGGGCGGTCCTTAAAATAAAGGTTCATAGTCTTAAGCAAGCGGAAAAGTAAAATTTGTGTACGCAAATAAATTTTATGTTTTTTTATTTGTTGTAATAGTTTGCCGCTTCACCTATAAAGTGCGCCAGCTAAGCGGTACGGAAAATTAATCGAGGATTTAGTAAATTTCGCACTGGTTCACTTGTAATTGGGATGTGCTTAGAATCACCATGCACTTGCGCTAGAAGGTTCTAGCTATTTCCAGTGGCGCCTATACATTTGGGGCATTTGTTTTCATTTCTTTATAAATGCGTTACGTTGAATTTGAATTATTATTTCGAAGTAACGATGGCGAGCAAAAGAGGAAAAACAATTCGAAGCGGTGCACGTGAAGTTATTGCAAAGCTTTATAGAGGCCTGTACTAGAGAAGCTGAAAATAGTTTGACCATTCCAATTCAATGGTGTTTCGGAAAGTAGTGTAAGAAAAATTCAAAGAGAACCTAATGATCGCTCATGTTCTACTTCATCCTTTAAAATCTCCTGTTAAAAAAAAACGATGGTGATTTTCAAGTAATTCGACGAACAATAGAGGATTTTTATATAAACTTGAAGATGGTTCCGACCTGTAAACCCCTACTTCGTGCTGTAAAGAACAAAATAGATTTTCCGTACGGGTATAAAACCTTAAATCGGCTTTTACGATCAAATGGTTTTGTTTGGCGCAAGTGCCAAAATAAACGAAAATTGCTCATTGAGAGACCAAATATTTTTCACCAGCGTGTGAAATATCTATCAACTGCAAGGCAATATAGGCAAGAAGGCCGCAATATTGTCTATCTAGACGAAACCTGGGTAGATAATGATATGATAATGAACAAATGCTGGCAATGTGAAAGTGTTACAGGTGTTGTTCAGGGAATCCGCTCTAGTAGTCGCTTAGTTCATGCTGGTTCAGAAGCCAGATTTGTTCCAGGCGCTGCTTTAGTTTTTCGCTCGGGACTAACAACTGGAGACTATAATGAACAGATGAATTTTGAAAAGTGAAAACATTCCTCCCGAATCAGTCGTGGTTATGGATAATGCATGTTATCATTCTCACGTAGAAGATAAAGTGCCAACTAAATACTCTAGAAAAGCTCATATGATATCGTGGATTAAATCGAACAATCTTGCATGTGATCCAACATGGAGGAAATATCAAATTATATGAAGTAATATCAGCCGACAAGCCTAGAGAAAAAAGTATAAAATTGACGGTCTTTTACTAGTCATACACCTTTAAAGCTGCCTCCATACATGTGCGACCTCAACCCTATTGAACTTGCATCGCAGGAGTAAAATTCTAATTCTGATGCTATTATAGATAAATAACTGTGTGAAATTTGATACACGTCTTTTATGCATCACTATACTGGGTGGTCCAATAATAGTGGACGTAGGCAGTAGCCCGGGAACCGTTAATGACAGAACTCAAGAAAAAATATATTTATAGGTAAATCGATCAAGAAAAATCAAAATTAAATAATTTTAAAATTCGAAAGTTCGCCGTTTTTACAACACAAAAGAGATATAGAAGTGCGGTACACGAAAGAAAACAGACAAATATAGATAAAGGTTCATTAAGCATAGTTACATTTTTTAATTATCTGAAGTGCTTATTGTCAAAAAGGAGTGCCATATTATTTAAAGAACGACGGG
Organism: Kuschelorhynchus macadamiae; assembly: GCA_030620095.1. Taxonomy (NCBI): domain Eukaryota; kingdom Metazoa; phylum Arthropoda; class Insecta; order Coleoptera; family Curculionidae; genus Kuschelorhynchus; species Kuschelorhynchus macadamiae. Next base: position 500,829 of record JAUTXW010003750.1, read on the forward strand.
ACACCACTGGTTCCTAAACTGATTAACTCCGTCCGGTTTTCTTTTGTGTCCCGCACTTTAAATGACGGTTGAAGCCAGCAAGCTATCGCCGATGTATACAATGTTAGTCAAAGCCTTATATCAAGGTTAGTATCTCGTTATGAGAATACAGGGAGTCATATTTATAGACATAGGCCTGACAATAGAAGAATACTTTCGCCTAGAACAGAACCAGCTTTAATTAGGGAATGCCATCAAAATCGCACAAAATGTGCACGAAAGCTGAATGATACTTTATGGCGTATAACAGGACAGCGAGTTTCTGACTGGACTGTCCGACGTACTTTTAACAGAAATAATTTAAGGTAAAAATAGAAACATTTTTTTTAATACACATTAAATTAGTAGAGCGTATACCGTTGTATTTTTTAAATTGTCAGTATTACATTAAACATATGTTTTTATTTATTTAAATTAAACTTTGTTAGAAAAGAAGCAATTTAGAGTATATAAATTTGCAATATCATACCTAATGAACAACAGTGGTGTACCCCATATTGTCAAGAATGTAAAATCTTTTAGGGTTCGAAGGAGAGCAAAGTGTACCAAATAGCTGCGCCAGCATAGAGTTTCCAGAAATGCTTGGGCAACTGGCATATCCACGAATGGTCCAAATATCTTTTCATCGATGAGACAAAATTTAATCTTATTCATTCGGATGGAAGGATCTTAGTCTATAGGCAATCAAACGAGAGAAGAAGATGCAGAAGAAAACATGACGGCACAAGAATCATTTGGGGGAGGTGAAGTGACTGTTTGGCCAGGGGTTATGTTCAATGGAGAAACTGAGCTATTTATTAGTCGACAAACAATTAACGCCAACATTACGTGGATGAAATAGTCGTACCTATAATTGCTCCTTTTGCCAGGGAATTCGGTGAGGACTTCATATCCGTCGGATGAATTGGCCACCAAAATCTGCAGATCTCAATATAATTGAACACGTATGGTCACGATTGAAGATGCTAGTTTGGAGGTAATGCTCCTGACACTTTAGAAGAGCTTGCTGTTGCGATCACCGAGGAGTGGGAAAATATCTCTCAAAATTTTATAAGAAATCTTATAAACAATATGCCTCGACAGTGTCAGGAGGTTATTAATGTCAGGGCAGGTCCAACAAAATACTAAAGTTCAAGGTCTATAAACCGTAATAGGATATGGTCATTGCTAAAAAGCTGCAATATTACTTTTTCATTTGATAGTGTTATTTAATTTACTTATAAGTAATTATTTAAAAAGAACAATCAAATTTCTGTTTTCTTTTTGTAAATGTGCAATGATTTTTTTTTAAATATTTAGATCTGTAGACTGTACTTAAAAATGTTCCTGATAGAACCTTTTAAATTACATTTTTAGTAAGTTTAAACTCGATTTTTAATACATTTAGATACACAACATTTATTTGCGTTTAAAACTTTCGCAGACAATTTAACTCATAAAGGTAACAACGTATTCACCACTCTTAGTTTTTTAGATACAGGATGGTTTTCATTTTTTGTACACCTTGTTAATTTCGAGGGATATTTACATTTGATTTCTTATTATGTTATGTTACTTTTTGATTTCCGTTATTATAAAAAATTAAGCGAAATAAAGAAGCAAACCTGCACCATAACATTTGTTACAATGTTATGTTTCTCTCTTTACAACATATCTTCTATGGCAAATTTTCTACATTTCCTCGTTTAGTTTTTAAGATAAACGTTTCAAATTTGGTATATTTCAAATAAGAGAAAAGAGATCTTTCTACTGAAAATAAAATTTACAGGATGTCTTTGACAAATGACAATGATAAAAAATATAAATAAAAAATACATAGCAAAATAAGAAATTTGACGTTGTAGTAAAAAGTTCTAGAATTTAAAGATTTCGCAACCCAGAAAAGAAAGACATCCCGTAGATTTCAAGAAAACTTGTTTATTGACGTTAGTCGTAATATATAATGGGACAAATTTGATTTAAAAATATGTAGGAATGTTCGAGGTAGATATATCAAAAAACTAAAAACATATTAACATTTGAACACCCTATATCTCGAACACCAAGTGCTTGCAAACCCCTGTTTTTAAAAATTTTCTCCTCCATATTTTTATAAGTTAAATCATTTGTTAGAGTTTTGAGTATATATATATATATATATATATATATATATATATATATATATATATATATATCGTAGGCATGCAAACTTAGGCTTTTTATAATCTGCTTGCATTTTACAAAAAGCCGGCAAAACGCCAGCATATGATAGATCTTTCGTTATGACTACACCAATTTAGGCAAATTGATAAAATGCCGGCAAAACGAGAACACAAGGAATGTATATCACATTATGACTGATTTATTTTTAGGCATTTTACAATTTACCAAAAGGGGTGCCGTAAAAACGTGAAAATAAAACCAAAAATACTATTAAGTAAAGGCCGTTGCTCCTTCCGAATGGTCAGAAAGTCGGTTCACGTTAAATAAGAAAAACGTGTGAATAACTGATTTTTTGACAAACTTGTACTAATCTAACGGGGGGATTCACTTAACAGCAGTATTATAGATTTTGTTAAAAAACAATCCTTGTTTTAATATAGACTCGGAATTCGGTTGGCGCGCTACCGCGCGCTTTCTTTACGACAAGCCGAACCAATCTTAACCTAACCTAACTTTAAGAGGATAATTAATCCAAATTTTTATTAAATATAAATTGAAAAAAAATGTTGGCTTTTGTCGGGATTCGAACCCACAACCTATACGACGCGGGCCGAGAACCCTACCAAGCTTCTCTACAAGAAACATATAAACAGCTTATATTAGTTAGTGTGAACGTTAATGACGTCACATGTGGTTTCGCGTGAACGAACATTTAGAAAGTTCGGTCACCTTAGCGTGGAAGGAGACATAGCGTTAAGTAAAATAATACAGTTACAGCAGTAAAGGTATTAAATCTTTTTATTAAGGAGACATAAATAAACAGTTAACACTTCATGATATAAAAATATATCTATTAAATTTAGTACTTTTAGAACCTTCCTATTACAAGTATGAAACTACAAATTAAAATTAAAAAACAAATCCTTTGAAAATAATAAAATATGCTTATATATTGTTTATAATCGATAAACAAATACTACTGCATGTCGAACTTCCATGATATTTGGAAGAGTCTAAACTATTGCAAAAAAATTAGTAAATACCTATCTAATATTATTATTGCCTGAATTCGTGTAGTCATAACGAAAAATGTATTGTATGCTCGTGTTTTACCGGCTTTTTGTAAAATGCCTAGGTAGATTATAAAAAGCCTAAATTTGCATTATGCCTACGACATATACATTAATTATAACATGCATTCATTTCAACTGATTTGTAACAAATTTGGCTCGATTTTCGGATCCACCCTGTAGAACTAGGATTTTTGCACAGTTATACACTGATCTATGACTTACTCTATATCGGACTCACATATTTTCGTATTCGATTTTTATAGGGAGCTTTTGGATTTAACTGTTCCCATTCAATTTAAAATTTTAAAAGCGATACCCGTGTTACAAATTTCATTACCATGGTAATTCATAATTAAAAGAGTTATCGAAAAAATTCGCAAACCGTTTCGAGATAATACCTCAAAGATATTAAAAGTCACTTAACTTCTTAATAGCCTGTTTTAGTTTTCTGATATCAAACTCAAAATAGATAATTTGTTGTTGGGATATTTTTCCTTAAAAAAATTTTTTTTCGAAATTTTCAAGTTTTTAGACACTGTGCATTAATTTTGTGTAATATATATTATAGATGCGTTATTTTACCTTATTTGTGTAAAAATGAAACCTCATTTGTTTTTAAATAATAAAGTTACAGGGTAAAACATAAAATTAATTAAAATTTTACTAAAAAATGGATATCTCAAAATTTAGGGTAGATATCGGTAAATCCACCAAATTGTTTTTTGCATTTATTCTCCTAAACAATCGAGTAAAATCAATTAGAATTTTATTAATTTTTTCAATGGTTGTTGTTAAGATGAAATTTTGTAAATAAATCGCTATTTTCTTTCATCACCCGGTATATCAAAACTGCTAAAGCTCTCTTGATCCGAAAAGAAAGCACAATAATATCCTGAAAACCGCATTAAGATTTTTTGGTTCGTTTCAGAGATATTTTACATTAAATTTATAGAAAGATGTTGCTTTATGCACTTGAGGTGGCCAGCAGTTTATAATCGCAGAATTTTAAAACCTAGAAGCATGTTATAATTAAAACAGCATTTTTTTAAAAAGAAGCAGTGCTGTCGATTTTTCTGCGTCTTTATATTAGGAAATGTCAAAAAAATGCTAGTTTATTTTAATCACTTGAAATTTCTTTATTGTAAACCGATTTGTCCAGTTTTTTTTTGCTGGTAGGCCATTAACTATAGAGTTCAGAGCATTGTAACAAATAGCTTAATAGGCTTTCTTGCATAAGGTGGAGAATACCGTTTTGTTGCATGTAAACTTCATACAGTTTAAGTCAGTTACGTATGAAATGCAGGCTGAAGGAAACTATATCTTTAAAATGTACCATTTAGAGTCTTGTCCACAGTAATTATTGACACAGGTATTTGCGGTTGCAGTTACATAGAACATTATAATGATTAGCAGAAAGAACAATTTTGCAAATTATCTTTAATACCGCCTAAGCTATTGTGGCAATTTTCGCTACATAGGTTTGATGTTACACGGCAAATTCAAAAATATATCAGCGCCGTTGCCACATTTTTAGATTGTTCTGAAGGAGTAAACTTGGATAATTTTGACATAACATACTTTTTTTCTGCAGTCGAATTCCCGTATCCATTTTAATTTAACAAATTTAATGTGTTGCCTCTGATTATTTTTTGATATTGTAAACTTTATTTTAAATACTTGTTCAAAAATAACTATTTCTTATAATTTTTCTTGGAGAACTATTAACTTTACCAAAATTTAAAGGCATATTTGGGGTAGCTATTTGTACACGTAATTAGCTATACGAGATTGTGGATATATTTTTTGTAAATAATTTAGTACATTTAATGATACTTCATTTTATTTTCAAGAAACTATCTTCTCCTTTGTTGAAACAAGATTTCAATAATCGGATATAATACTGCGCCGACGGGCAGTTAAGAACTCGAAGGGGAGTGAATAGGTATGCTCTACTTAATCTTACATTTGGCGACGAAAAAACTGAAACACCGCGGAAAAAAATGTAAAAAGTGTGCTGCTTTTGTTTGATATTGGAAAAACGAACAATTAAGTCATATGACTTGGCAAATATCCTGATACAGATTATATAAATTATATATTTAAAGAATTAAAAAAGTACATTAATAAATTTTTTTAATTAATATGTAGAAAATATTTATTTATTATATGGTGGATCAGTTTCTATAGAAAATACAGAATTATTGGAACCTTCAATTTTGGGACAACAATGGAGCGAGTGGATGCAATCATATGAATTTTATATTACGGCAAATGATATAAAAAATGACGAAAGGAGAAATGCGCAATGATTACATCAAGCAGGCGAAAAAGTACAAGACGTTTTGGTTTACATTGCCGCAATCCGATAGTGAATATAAAACGCCAGAAGGTTCTGATTTATAAGGTATATAAAACTTCTTTAACAAAATATTTTTAACCTAAGGGCAGTAAGACATTTCAAAGGCACATAATAATACAGGGTACAGGAAGAATGTGATTGAAGTTACAAAGCATGAATTATGGTATCGGTGATTATAATGTTATCAGTTAATTAAGAAATACAATTCTCATGACCTCAGAAGAGAATTATTAAAGTGGGGAGGTAATAATATAAATATGCCAAGTTACAGAAAAAAACATAAGAATAATTTTAAGAGTGCATTGCTTAGGAAGTATAAACACTTTTTTAAGAAGCTTAGGAAATTAAAAAATGTTCAAATTAAGCTAAGAATTAATAAGAATGTGAACTCAGCAGCTCAACCCTTACTAGTAAACAATAATTTCATCGTGAGATAGAGAGGATGGAAAAATGGGATATTATCTAAAGAGTTTTAACTTCGTCAAAATGGATTTCGCCGATAGGTGTAGCGAACCAAAATTCAGGTGGTATTAGAATATGCATAGACATGAGGCAATCGAATAAAGGTATGATGAGGGAAAGATACATGATTCCAGCCTTACAAAGTTTAACTTCCGAGCTTCAAGATTGTGTTTAGTAAATTAGACCTTAAAGCTGCTTCTAATCGATTAGAACTGAACAAGTTTTCGAGAGAAATCACAACATTCCTTACACATAGGGAGCTGTTTAGGTTTACAAGATTATTGTTTGGTATAAAATGTGCTCCTTAAAATTTTTAGGGGATCATTGACCAAATAACAGGCAGTTGCGAAGGCTGGCGTAAAAATTTTGAACCCTTCGCAGATTTCTGAAAAAAGGCTCCTTATATGCGGAAAATAACTGATGACTAAAAAAAAGGTTCTCCATAGTTTATCTTGGGCTCCATTTCAAATTACCAAGGGCTTCAGTATGTGAAGGAGTTAAAAGCTTTTATGGGCTATATTCTAATATACGGTGGAAGTGAACAGGAACACGATGATCGTTTAGAAAACGTTTTCATAAGTATTTTGAAGGAAAACCGTTTAACATTAAAGAATGAACCCTTTTCTCCCAGTCATATCAAGAGGACGCAATGCAAAATTTAAAAAATAAACTATCCACCTCTTTAGTGCTAGCTTATTATAAAATTGGACCTACAATAAAGATATTTGCTGACGCAAATCTTGAAGCCAAGCCTGCCAAGCTAAAAAACGAGGATCAAGAGTCCTATAATATACCAGTAGAGCATTAACAGCAGTTGAGAGGAAACAGAACCAGTTAGAAAAAAAGGCTTTAGAATTAGTATGGGTCTGCGAACGCTTCTATTATTATGTTTATTTTGAAGAATTTAAAATTTTAACAGACCACAAGTCATTAGAGTTTCTTTTTCTACAAGGGCTAGAGTAAAGCGATGGATTTTGCGACTCCAAGGATAAATATATTGTGAAAAACATACCCCGAAAAGATAATTTAGCATATTATCTGTCTTGTCTTTTACTAATAGAAGTTCCTAAATCAATGTCACTTGAAGAAATCCAGCTGCATTCAGAAAATGACACAGAAATATAAGGTTTGGGAAACAGTCTAGAAGGATGGTTACACGAGTGTACGCCGGAGGATTTACGAAAATATGAAATAATAAAAAAACACCTTTGTATGTACCGAAGTTTGGTCGTACGGGGAACTCGTCTTACACATCCTACAAGTCTTCGTTAGAGAACACTAGAATTACCCCAAAAGGGACATCCTAGATGCAAATGCGAAAAAACAAAAGCTAAGAATTGAAACAAAATGTTTTTGTAAAAAGTGACATAGCTATCAATTAGTGAGTTCATACGAACTACCAGAACCAATGAATTCTAAAAATACTGCCAGATGGACCTTCGCAAGACCTGACCATTGATTTTACGGAAATATATATTTGTAATAGTTGACTATTATAGCCGATATAAACATGCATTAATAAAAAGAAGAATCACTGTGTTCAACTATTGAAGTTCTCAAACAAATATTCTTTTTTTTGTCTACCCTTATCGATTACATGTGACAATCGACCACAGTTCGTTGCAAAAAATTTAAAAACTGGTATGGTGAGAATGAAATAAGTTTGTAACATGTTACTCTAAGGTGACCACAAGCCAATGGAGAGATACAGCAACAAAATCGTTCCAGACTGAAATCCTTAAAGATAGTTTTGCGTGAACCCATTTTAGTTATAGAACCACACCTCATTCAACTACAGGAGTCTCTCCAGCATTTCTTATATTTGGCAGAAAAGAAAAATGATTGCGAATGATTATGCTGACAAAAGGCGACTTGCAAAAGACAGGAATATTCAAGTAGGAGACCAAGTACTCAAAGCATGAGAAACGAAATAAATTAAAAATTCCATTTTACACACTAGCATTGCAAATAGTCGATTCCAAGCAAGGAAATCCAATAATAATTGAATCCCCTTTGGAAGTGAAATACAAACGAAAATCATCACATCTAAAAAAGTATGTGAGTGAGAATAGTGCATTAGGTGCCATAAAAACAGTTCTGATTTTAGACCAAAACTCCTGAAAATTCGGATGGTAGTGAGTCATTGGTTAACTACTCAAAGTAAACTAGTACCATTTAAATCAGGATTACCAAGTTAAAGAAAACCACCTGTTTGGATGCAAAACTATATATAATAAACTTTTATGTTTTAGCTAAGCAGTATTTTGAATACATAGGGTATATAGAAAAAGAAAAAAAAACAATCAGAAGATAAGAAAGAAAGTAATTGTAGCGACTTTAGTTGTAAGTGTCCATCAACCAGAGTCTTAGCCGCGGCGAGAGCAGCTGATGGGCAGTCAAGAACTCGCAACGGGAGGGATCACAAAACCCAAAATCACTTTTGGAACCCGCTAATCACAACGTATATTGTTCACTGTGCTTCCTATTGCTTCGTCGTTTATTTCGGCATAGTATAAGCAAGTTTTGTTGAATGTTTAATGTAAGCTTCGTGGCTCAGTGGTAGGGTTCTTGATTTTCGAATGCGTGTTCAAATCCCGGTTAAGGTGATGCATTTTTTAAGTTTTTTTTTTAACAAAACTTGAAATTAATAAAAATGCGGATTAGGTTAGATTAGGATTCGGTTTGCTGTAAAGAAAGCGCGCTGTAGTGCGCCAACAAAATTCCGGTTCTATATTAAAACAAGAATTTTTTAACAAATCTTGTACTGTTAAGTGGATCTGTCCCGTTAGCGTTAGAATAGACCAGGTTCGTGGATAAAACCACCATTAAATCTATAAACCATCCCTAAAGCCATAAAATCAAACACTAATGCAGTTTTGAAATACGCACGCAATCTAAACTGGTGGGATTTAGGGTCCTGTAAGTGAACAGGTATGTTTTACCTAATCTTACAGCTCCAAATAGAAAAGGAGCTCAGAGTGTCTCTCGAATCTGAAACCATTCGTTCTATGTCCTTATAATTATCATAAATATTTTTATTTTAGTTTTAATGCTTTATTATATCATTATGTTATTGCAATTTTGAATTTGAAATAAAAATAACTCTAAAGTCTTTTGACAACCTATAATATAGTGAACACCTTTTAAAGTCTGCTTCCGCCATATTGTCAAGAAATATAGGAAACATGCGTTTTCGTTCTCAAAACGTTTCTAAGCAAATCTTCTCTAATTTGCTAGGTAGGTAGGTAACTAATTTAGCTCAGTTTAATAACAAAATCGTAGATATTCACTTAGGTCAGATTTTATCTATTGCAAATATTATAATATAGATAGATTTTTTACAGCTGTTAAATGAGAGTTATATATGTCTAGTCAGTGTTGTCAAATCAGATGATCATAATTTTAATATATCAGTTCACTAGTTCGAACATAAGAAACTTTATTAGATTTTATAACCTCATAGTAAGACTCAAAATACTCTGCTTTTATAACGTTTTCCTTTATACACAGTTAAACTTTTTATAATACTTTAAGCAATTCAATTATTTAATTCGCTCAGGTGTCAAGAAATTGTTATGAATTTGTACAAGAATACAATATAAAAATGGGGAAGTATGAATAAGAAAAAGCGGGGGCAAAAAAACAAGAACGTCAACAGGGGGACAAGGGTGACCAAGGGGGCAAATACATATTATATTATATAATAACAAATTGCACACATATTTTTTCATTAAAACCTACATTTGTATTGGTTGTATATTGTTTGATTTTATTTTGCTCAAAATTCAAACTGCTTTTGATATACACCATTTAAACCCAAAAGATCATATATATATATATATATATATATATATATATATATATATATATATATATATGTGATAGTATGTTTTCATTCCACGTACACCAACGTCATAACAAGAAAATGATCGTTGTTTGGAAGATGTTCTGCATTCCAGCAGACACAATGACCCAATGTAGTCAAACGACGATTGCGATTTCGCTCTTATTAGAGCTCATCAGGCCGCCATAGACTAGCGAGCTCCGTGTAGGGTAAAGGCACAAAATGGAATCACAAAAACAACTACTCCGCTGGCTAATACCAGGACCGGCATTGAATTACATTGTGACTCCTGGCTTTCGTTGGGAGCATTAAATGATAGTATGTTTTCATTCCACGTACACCAACGTCATAACAAGAAAATACTCCTTGTTTGGAACATGTTCTGCATCACAGCAGACACAATGATCCAATTTAGTCAAACGACGATCGCGATTTCGCTTTTATTAGAGCTCATCAGGCCGCCATAGACTAGCGAGCCCCGTGTAGGGCAAAGGCATAAAATGGAATCACAAAAACAACTACTCCGCTGGCTAATACCACGACCGGCATTGAATTACATTGAGACTCTTGGCTTTCGTTGGTAGCATTAAATGATAGTATGTAATATGTATGTGTATATATATATTATATATATATATATATATATATATATATATATATATATATATATATATATATATATATATATATATATATATATATATATATATATATATATATATATATATATATATATATATATATATATATATATATATATATATATATATATATATATATATATATATATATATATATATATATATATATATATATATATATATATATATATATATATATATATATATATATATATATATATATATATATATATATATATATATATATATATATATATATATATATATATATATATATATATATATATATATATATATATATATATATATATATATATATATATATATATATATATATATATATATATATATATATATATATATATATATATATATATATATATATATATATATATATATATATATATATATATATATATATATATATATATATATCTATATATATTTATTTTCAAACATTTTGCTTGAGTAATTAGTCTCCCCTAAATACACTGCTGTACTGGGATTTCGGTATTTACTGTGTACAGATCGAAAGACAGAATATTTGTTTTAAAAGTTAAACGACGGATCATTGATATTTATTTATTTTTAAGTAATTTAGTAAATTCAAATAACAGGAACAGTATTTTTAATCTCAATTGAAACACTGCACTCAAAGCAATTTTACCAGGACCGCTGAATATCAGGCTAATCGTTAACTAAGTTAAATGTGGAATTTACATAGGCGCCCAAGGGGAGAGGGCAAGAAGAAGGGCTTACTAGTAGTACATATGTTTTATGGTAAAAATCTGGTTTTGCCCTCCTTACTGGACAACACAAGTAGTGGATTATGGGTGACTTTTTTTGTCTTAAGTTATTTTTCAGCCCTGTTTTTTTACATTCCTGGAAATAGTTCTGCGGGCACCCATGGTAATTTAATAAAGTGATTCGTCAATTATTAATGCCAACCGTAAAGTATTTACTATTTGAAGAAGGACAAAAGTAAAACAAACTGGTGTCAATCAAAAAAATCCAAAGAAATGTTCTCGCGATATCTACAGAACTTGAATGCTGTGGTGCAGTGTGGCCTGGGAGAACCAGCAATTATTTTCAAAGCTGGTGTGCGTTTTGCAACAAAACTAAGACCTTTGCTCAACAATTATTGTTCTCTCTTTGACAACATTATTTGGAGTACGTTGACTGTGTTCTTTCGAGCATCTCTTGTTGGTTCTGTTTGGCGACGAGATCACAGCTTTGGCAATTTTTGTTAATGTTTGGTGTGCAACTGTTCTCGTAGTCTTTCGCAGGTCTTTTTGATTTTGTAGAAAATTGGCCCGTAATCCTCTTCTAACCCTCTGATTTATTCATCTTTGCATCGATTCGGTCTCTAAAATAGATTTCTTGCGTCGGTGGTAATTTTTTGTGAACGTATTAGTACTGTGCTGGTATTATCCAAAATACGTTTTACCCTATCTATCTATCATAAAACCCATTTAATTGTTTATTTTTCTTAATAAAATTATAAGGTCTTTTATTTTTCCGTTACAAAAAATCGCAGCTTCTACATAGGCACTATTAAAAAGTCAAATCGTTATGAAAAAGGCGGCAATCATCGCGTTTGCCCAGGGTGGCATAATCGCTAGTGCGGGCCCTGCATGCATCCCGATACTGTTTTTAACCGACTTCGACCATGGTATTTTTTATGTATGTACACCGCTTACTACTAGATAGTTTCCCCAATTTTTGTACTTTTCAGAAAGTTTTCAAGTTGGAGTGGTTCCATAGAAAGCACATTAAAAAAATCGGTAAATTTCCTTTACCCGGAACTTCCCTCGTTATGAGTATTTCCTTTTATTAGGAATCGTGAACGTGACCCAATTTAGTTGAGTACATAATTATTTAGGAACATATATATATACTGTCTTTACAAGTATTTTTATTGGACGCCATTTTTTCCAAAATATTGGAATCCTACCAATATTTTACCAGTTTCCACCAAAGAATCATAAATCACACTTACGATTCTTGGTTTCTACCTATGCCACACTTGATTTTTGGGCATAATTTAAAAAATGCAATAAGTAGTTTTTACATTGACCCACACCGCGATTTTGATACGTCATATAGAATTCGTGCCGGTTTATCCTTATTAGATTAGATAGATTTGACATCAAGTTAAGAGAAGCATGATTTGGTGAGACGCTGTTCTTTTGGGCAATTCTTGTAACAAACATGATTTTTGCGTTTTTTCGCTCCCGTCTTCTTCAATGCTCTTTTTGCGAAGATTTTCTATAATTTGAGAAAAGTGTTAGTAATCCATTTTTTTGAATTCGTATTAGAATGTCCTGCTTATTTTTGATTAATTGTTGTTCATTAACACCTGATTTGGCTAAGCACGTCACTGCTGTTGACCGGTTTGAGTGATTTGTGATTTTGTTTGTGTCCAAATCCAATTTCACAGCAGAATCTTTTGTCCAACTGGAAACAACATTTCTTCCTACGTGGATTACCTTTTACCATTGCTAATTTTTCATGAAAAACATCTTTGTAGTTAAAAATAACCTATCTGTTTGAACACTGATCGATTTATTACTGACAAGCTTTTCAATAAGACGAACTGCGCAATGTTCAGAATCCTTGGTATTAGCCATTTATTATCAACGCATTTCTCCTTGTGTGCTTTTCGAAAACACAGAATTATATTCGTTTCTTCCTGTAACAATAAAACATTTCTATTAGTGTTTTAGGAATTTACATGATATGCCATATAAAACCATTAGCACGAAATATTTTTTGTATAGACAAATTTAAGTAAGGCCAATTAAAAAATAAGTAGTAGCAAAAACTATAGTGCATGCCTGTAAAAAATGATCCGTAATTGTATTTTTACTTTTTGAAATGAGAAATAAGGCAATTTGATGCTTCATCGCTACGCCAGGCTAATTGAACAGCAGCAATTTGACAAAATTTTCTTTGAAGGCCCTATGGTTATCTTCTTTCCAGAAATTGAATATTTTCATGTAGTTATCATGTAAGAAGGGTGCTGAACTTTCTATTCTTTTCTTAACATTTCTTTGTAAAATACGACGTTTAGCATCGCGAGTTTTTTGAGATGACTCAAATACTATGTATTTAAAAGGATCAAATATTATGTTCAATTTCTTAGAGTAATATTCTTCAACTTATTTTGCCGTATTGTTCCACATTGTCTCGATTAGTGACTCTTTGTAATCATCTCTGTTCGTTTTCCTCATATTAAAAGCCCAATCTGCGACGATTTTGTTTAGTTTGTTTTAGAGAGGTGTTCTGCTCCAAAATATAATTTCTGTTCTGGCAAAATAGTGAAAATTGCATCTATACTGACAGCTTCAAAATTACTACATTTATGGGAATATTATTTTCAGTCTCACTATTAATTTGTGGTGGTTTAAAGTCTCCAAATCTAACTTTTTGTTGCACATTCTAGTTTTGTTTTAGTATTTTCGCTTCGTTATTTTGTTACCCATAATTCCCAAAAAACAAAGGTAAAATAGCACACGTTCATTTCATTTATTTAAAAACAATACTTGTCAATCAAAATTTGACAGCTAAATTATCGGGAATAATACCACGAGTGCTTAATAATTTCCGATAATTTTTCACGAATGCGTGTTTTCTTATAATTTCCCGAGTCCGAAGGACGAGGGAAATTTGTAGAGAAAACACGCATGAGTGGAAAATTATCAGGTTAATTTTTAAGCACGAATGGTATTTAGGAGGAATATTCCACGAATCAAATACAGGGAAACTAAGCTTTATTAACTGAATATTAAATACATACCTATTTCAAGTTCAGAAATTTGAATTTTGTAACAAATTGAACACAAACTTGGATTTAACGGTGTTTCTTGGTTCGCTTCCAATTATATTTTCATCAATTTCCTCTTCTTGAACTAGCCCAAAGCGATTATTCATATTGACAACTTTTCAAAAATGTTTGAAAGGTACTTAAAAAAAATCAGTTTCTAGGGACTCTAGCGTCTCTCAAAAGCAGGTTTCATATTGTCAAGATTTCATTTTTTGGTTAGGTATGTAACTACACCTAACCAGGTAAGTGGAAGCACCATGTTTCCTAGACGACGTGGTATTTCCGCTATAATTTTTCGAAAACATCACCAGTCTTACGGGAAAATTTTTTGATAGATAAATTTTTACTTATTAATTTTATCAGTTGCCATGGTAAATTATTGGTCTAATTTGCACATCAAAATCGCATAAGCTTTGGTATCATCTGTCTGTAACAAGATTGAAAGTACTCAAAGCGAATTTTGCTCATTCGGAATTTTTTACGAATCCTATTAACTTTTAACCGAGATATTTAAACGATTCTATATAAAATCTCCTTATAAATACATTTTAACATTTTACGGTGCTTCTATAAAATGACATCAAATTTCTTCCATGGTTTGGTAAATATGTTTTTTAACTATTCAGAATAGTCTTCAAAGGATAAAAGAGTCACCTGGATGAAACAGCCACCTGAATGAAAAAGCATATAATTAGGTTTCAGAAGATTTTCGTTTGCTTAGCAAACAGTTAAATAGGTCAAATTTATTTAATTATGATTTATGTACAGGGTAGCCTTAGGAAGAAACAGCCCTATAAAAACGAAAAAAAAATATTTTACAAGGGTTTAGCTTTTCAAAAAACAGCAAAACACGTCAGATTTCTTCTATTTTTTATATTTAAATATATTTTTTTATTATACAGGATAGTCTAGAGATACGAAGCAGTCTCCAGAAAACGATTTTTTATTGATTTAAGCAGCTTAAAAAAACAAACGGTAAAACATTGCAAATTTCGTATCCCTTTTTTTAAAACTTTTTTTCACTGTTCAGGGTAGTCCCACAATTCTTGAGTAACATACATATATGGGGAAGTACCATGTTTGCCATAACACATTTTTTTATTTATTAATTTGAAAACATACGCATTAGAGTTACATGCAAGATTTACATAACTATATATTTTGCCTCATCAAATAATGCAGTCCCTTCCACAAGCGATAATGGCTATTGATTAGTCTGTGTGTCATATCTTCGTTATTTGATTAGTTACGGCAAAAAGTGCAAGAGTAAAAAAAAAATTTTTTTGGTCTTTTACCGAAATTTTTTTCAAAAATTTATTTAATTTACGACAGGGTCGTTTTCCAACGCCGTTATCTCGCTTGGTATGCGTTTTTTAAAACAATATTGAGAATAAATAACGTTCAGAATCGAAAAGCCCATCGGATACGTAGTCTGTACCATACGCTGCATAGGTGAAAATTGCCTAATAATGGCCAGTACCTCGAAAATTGTAACTCATGCGCTTGTTAGACTTACATTAAGGAATAACTAAGAATTAGTTGATTGAATTGAATAATAACTTAAAAATATAAAAAAGGTAACAAGCTTGGTGAACCTCAAGGACCTTTCTTTCCCACCTAATACATATCCGGTCTATTATAACCAAGCTGTTAAGGTTGTACTAAATAAAAAATAATGTGAAAAACTTGAAATTTGAATAATAACTTAAAAAAAAGTGACACACTTAACGGGACCTTTACTTGCCACCTATTACATATTCGTTGTGTTGTAATTAAAGCTCAGTTGTTAAGGCTGCGCTTCATAAAAAACCGTGTATAAAATTTCAAATTTGAAAATTTAACTTAAAAAAAATAAAAAAGTTGAAAAACTTAAAGAACCTAGAGGACTTTTCTTTGCAACCTAGCTCTCAAACCTATTATCAATAGGATTAATGTTAAAAACAGCATATAAATTTATTGGAATTATAATAAGAAATAAATTGAGAACTAAGAAACTAAGAAACCTGATATTATCAGTAATCTATGACACATATGCATATACTTATTGTTCTCTCAGAAATATGAATATTGAAGATGTTATTAATATTTTGTATTCAAAATTTTTTTATTACGCACGCCCCTATGTCACTAAAAGATTGCCTTAGTCTTACTCATCCACTTAAATTTGCTTCTGAAAGAAACATCAACCGCCTTGCATTGATCCTTTGTCTACGTAATTGAAAAATTTGAAATGGTAAATCGTACTCATGTCTTTGTATTTCTGCAGCGCGTGAACCCTTTTGAACCCATTTTTAAACGAAATGTAATTTAAATTGCCTATACATAACACATTTTTTTGAGGTCGGACGTGAAGGAAGTTTTTTTCTAATACGTAGGTACCTTTTCATCTTACTTTGAACTTAACTAGACCTTGTCCCTAGTTTTTCACTTTTTGCGTGCAGTTCTCCCTTAAGGTGCTTCGTTTTAAGTTAGCCGTTTCTACTAAATGTAAAATTACATTTTGTCTTGTTCATATTTACGTCCCCCTTAGAAAAAATTATTGCATTATCAGTAAAAAAGTTAATCAATGTATCTTCAAGGTGATAAAGAGATTGATTAACGTATGAATTAGGTGGCTGGTAAACATTTCCGAGTATTACATTATGATCCAAGCAGTTTATTTTATTAATAATTTTTCCAAAAACATTGTAAAATCCAAAGTGATGCCTTCTTGCGCAGGACGGTCTTTTTCTACAGAATTATAGTTGGATATTTCAACTTCATGAGTGTTAATGTTCAGGTACAGCCAACCAAAGACGTAAGATTTTGCAGTCTCCAGGTGATCAAGCAAGAAGAAGAAATTATCTGCTCGGGAAAGCATTTTAGAGAAGGAGAGAAAAAGAAAAAAAACAGAGAAAAGACTAGTTTGAAAAGCTAACAGATAAGAGAAAAATACAAAATCATATAAAACTTATTTATTTTAAATTTAAATTACATTTGTACAAGCACGTGTACAAATCTCAGATCGCACTAAGAAATTCAGTCTACTTGAAGAACGACCTTACGAATGGTAAGGACAAAAAGATATATAGCGAATAAAATGGCGGCTTGATAAAATATTTTAAATATCAGGATAAGTGGATTTAGAGATAAAATAAAAAATAAATAGTTTGTAATCGTTTTTATATATAACCAGCCTGAAAAACTACTTATTAGGTAATTTCAAATTTTGTGTAAGCATTAAATGTACAATAGAGAGAGAACGAGTATAATTGTAGTACGAATTAAAAACGGAAGTCAAATAAAATTTTGGAAAATCAACCTAAAAAAAATGTCTTATTCAATTGGCTTTAAATTTTACACAAAAATTAAATGTAATATAGGAATAAACCGGTACGAATTCAAAATGACAGAACAAAATGTCGATCTTTAAAAAATCAGTGTAAAACTATTTATTCAATTTATTTTAGATTATGCCCAAAAATCAAGAGTGACATAGGTAGAAACTAGCAAAAGATTGGTATAAAATAAATAAAAACATTTTAAAAGACAGCATATGTTACTAAATGACTAGGTGCGAAACTAAACTGGGTCACACTTCACCATTCCTAATTAATGAAAAGATTCATAACGACGGAAGTTCCGGGTAAAAAAAATTTACCGAGTTGTATTGATTTGCCTTTTATATAGAGTGTTTGAATGACAATTTTAAATCGCAATTGGTCAAATTCAACTTAAGAGTTCTAGCCTATTTAATCGACGATGATTATTTCTTTATTCAAGACCTTTTGGTGATTTTAAAGTTCTGTGGGACTTGCATTGTCTTTATTTTTTTGATATCACAACGTTTCGATTGGTAACTATTTTCGTTCTATCGTTTTCAAGTGTAAACCTAATATTAACTCTAAAACTACTAGCTTTTATTAATGCATAAGAACGCTTTGGAACAGAACTATAATGATACGACGGACCTTGGGGCAGAAACAAAAAAAAAGATTGCAATAGATCTTGTCACTAGATATGGTTACTCTGAAAGGTTAATGAGTAATATTATATCAAAATTACAAAATGATCGTCATACTACCACATACTCTAGTCTAGAGGAAACATCATCGTCCCCCACGATACTCATTATTAAAGGAACATTTGAAAAGAGTCTGAGAACAGCCAGGGATTTTAACATAAAAATCGCTATATAATCAGGAAATACGTTAAAAAGCCTTCTGACAAGAAATAAGTCAGAAGACATCGACAAGAAAAAATAATGCATTTAATCAATCCAGAGTGAATATGGGGAAAAAGTTTTGCGTTGATACGCAAAGGCCGTTTGATCTTTTTATTATACTTATGTTTAAAATTCATTATTGTTGCTTTTCAGGGAAGTCAGGAATCCCGGATACTTGTGTCTTTCCAGAAACCTCTCAATAGTTCTTTTGAAAGTATACAGGGTGTCCCAAACTGAGTAGCTTAATAGGAAAACCAGTGAATAAAACATATTACTCTTTTTAAAATAATTTCTGTTGTGCAGTGTTGCCGCTTCTACCTTGAATAGATGGCAACATTCGTCTTCTAAATGGAATGTCATGTATATTATTGCTTCTTTATATTATCCTAAACATTTTAAATAATTTTTGTGCTATGTTTCCTATACCTAAATTCAACTGTTTTCGAGAGAATGGCGCTTGAAAATTGACATTTTGACTCTTTGAATATCTGTAACTCCCAAAACGACTTAACTTGCAACGAAATGGATTGCACTTTCTTTTTTTAGGTTTTTAGTTATCTGCCTCCTGACACCAATTTCTACTTTGACAGAAAATGTCTAATTTTGACACCTCCTGTCAAACTAGAAATTGGTATGGTGAAATAGATAATTAAAAACTGAGATAGGAAAGTGAAATCCATTTTGCTGTAAGTTAAGTCGTTTGGGAGTAACACAGCTTCAAAGTGTCAATGTCAATTTTCAGTTTATGATTATCTATGGCCACAGCCAAATTTTCAAAACAATCTATTTATTGGTTCTCCAGATACTCCTAATAGGCCACTGAGTTTCGGAAAATGGTAGCTAACGCGTTAGCTTTAAATTAGCAATATTTGTCAATTATGCATAAGTTTTGCATTATTTCTTTTCTCTCTGATGAGCAGTTTTTTTGCGTAGTAAGACATCCAACATACTCAAAATAGAGCATATCTCGGTCCGCTTAAAATTTATACTCTCTGAGTGATCGTCCTCATGATTTTTTGCCAATACTAACATATCCAATTCTAGAAACTTGGTATCAAATTCCGCAAAAAATTATGCGAAAGCCAGACCATCCCACAGAACTTATATCCGCTATTAATATTATTATAAGTTTTTCACTGTTTTACTTTAAAAGTTATAGTATTAGTAGTATAATTTGCATATAATATCTTTTTAACACTAAAACTTAAAAAACAAATTTTGAAATTCATAAATCGTCAGTTTATGCTTTTCTGTTGATGAATAATATGTCAATACGTTTCCCCTACGAAGAAAAAAATAGTGATAAAAACCGAAAAGATTTACGTTGCGTGGGTCTACGACAATTGAATTTGGGGAAAGGATATGCCATATAAAATATAGAATTTGTACTAGATTTTAAAAACCCTGTGCATATAAGAAGTTTTATTAAAAAAACGTTTAAAATAAAACTCATTTTTGAGACACATGTAAAGTAAATTTAAAATTCCCAATCAGAATTTGATTTAACTCCCCAAAAACCTCAAATATAGGTGTTCAGTTTCATCACTTTAATGAAATTAGGTTATTTTTTTACCGGAATCATAAAATTTCAAAAAACGTCAAAACATCCCAAGTTATGACTAATGAATAAAAAAGATACCAAGAAATAAAAAGCCTCAGTTGAATAAGCTGTAAAAGGCGGAAATATACGTGCTGGTTGCGCCGTTAAAAATCAATCGTATCTCATTTTTTGGAACACCCCGTATAGAAAAATAAAAACTTTAAATCATAATTTTAATTTTAACGAACTATCTCCGAAGCATCATATGCAAATATGAGATGTTTAATTCACAACTTTGATACAATTTTTAAAGAAATCGTAAAATTTCAATATCGCCAAAACTTCTGGAATGAAAAAAACTAGAATCCTGAATTTAAATTTGGGCAAACACAAGATAATTCACGTTGTTATTTTAGTCAACCAACTATGGGAATAACGTTGGTGAAATATTAATTAAAATAGTCCTAGCAGTCTTTATTTTAAATATTACATCGAGATGAACGTATCGTGTGTGACTTAAGAAGTTCGCAGTTATAGGAATTGACTGAAATATTTTGCACCAATTTTAATTAAACAGTGAAAATATATGGCAGAGTATGTTCAAAACTTAAGTAAAATATTTTAAAAAGTGATTTCTTGGCTTATAAGTTCCTGTAAACATTTTTCCTATATTTTTTATTGTTTTCTAAATACATTGTGATCACGGTTTTGTGAAACAATGGTCAGTTCGAAATCGGTATATTCTTTAAACAAATCAAAAGTCATGCTTAGTTAGGTTTGTTTTATTTTCACCAGTGTCGCTCCTAGTTATAACTTAGCCAATTTTTAGAAAAAAAATATGCCACACCACGGTTTTCTTCAAGATAAATAAAAAAGATAAGATTGAAAAAAATACTTATATATCTCAAAAGTCAGTGTATAGAAAATAGTATCCAACTATAAAAGGAAATGAATTCCTAAATCTTATTTGAATATACATATACATATATATATATATATATATATATATATATATATATATATATATATATACAAATTATTGTTACAAGAAATACTGTTTGTGTCAAATGATAGTTTTATCCATAAGCTTTATTTGTGCAATTTTGCGGAAACTTCAAATAACACGAATTAACAAAAAATACTTTTTTTTGGAAATTGCTTATTAGTTTTATATAATACAGTTACACCCTCGGCAGCCCCCGCAGGCCCGGCGAAAATGTAGAATGGAGTCCGAGGGAAAACTATGGACGACCTCCCCCTTGTTAGAATTGCTTATAAGGAGGTTATGCAAAACTATGAATGATCTTTTTTTAGTCATAAGATATTTTCTGTGGGCAAGTGCATTATAAGAACTCCTTTGTTGACCAACTGCGGGGGGCACCAAATTTGTAGCTACGCCACTAATGCAATTTACTCCATTTAGGGATATTAGACGTATTCTTGGCTATACGAATTTAATAAAAAGAAATGTTTTTTGCATTATGGGTTTTAAAAATCTTGGTAACTCATGATCCTGGAATTAGTAATCAGAGATAATCCATATTTTAATGTCATCTGAAGCAAAATAATTTAATTTAAAAATTGAAAAGGACAAGGAATACATTTTATAAAAATAAGAAAGCGTTGAACAACAAGACGTATTTATCTTATCTAAAAATTGTTGCGTCCAACAAGAGACGAAATAAAAAAAAACATTACTGAATTAGTGTTTGTAACCAATGCGAAAATAAAACATATTTCTGTAAGATTTCCATATTACTTAAGAATACTGTTTTTGTCTTGTAAATTTTGTAACTTCAAGCAAATAATCAAAGTTAAAATACCATTATATCTAAAACAAAACTAAAATATCCAAAATAATTTGCAAATTTCCCAATGGTTCATTGTATTATTTAAAAAACGTCTCGAATCTATGCTTCTATGCCACATCATGTATAACCGTTGCATACTAATAAGCGCATCTTCAATTATCATTCGCTTATTACTAAATTTTTTGTCCTAGAACTTAAAAATGTCTTTTGTTAAGGTTTTTAAAATATTTAGTGGGGTCCCATTAAATGTATATAAATGAACAATCATGTTTACATGCATTATCAATATATGGTTGTTTGTTTAAACATCAATTGCGCAAAAAACACAAAAATGATTAAAATTGTAAGTACTTACTTTTAACTTTTACAAATGCATGGAATATTAAGAACAATATCAAAAAATAAATGTACCAGAGATGACATTCAAAATATTTCTTTGTTTTGTTATTTTGTAAATCGGGTTTTTAACATTTAATATGGAAATTTCAGGCATAAAGTTGTATTATGATTTAAATTGAGATGAATCTTAATTAAAATTCCGAGATATATTAATTATTTTATAATGACTAAACCCTAAAAAGGGCCTTTACTCATACTGATCGAAACCAGAGAGAATAGTTTTTTTGTGATCCTATTTAACAGCTCTTTAATAAAACCAGAAAGTTTTATTTTGCTTAGAAATTAATTATCTTGAATAATTTTTAATTAAATTCATATAACGAAATATAATTTACTATCAGTGCTGTATTGGCAATACAAAAAATAATTTTATTTTCGTAGAATAATCTTACAATTTTTACTTACAGATAATTTTAGCATTAGCTGTCTGCCATGCTCTAGCTACAGAAGTGTTATCAGCAGCACCAGTAGCTCCAGTTGCTGCAGCTATAGTAACGTCACGCAGTAGCCAGTATTTCGCTCAAAATCACAACGCCCTGGCTGCTCCTTTGGTGGCACCACAAGCACCTGTAGCACCAGCAGCATCTGTCGCGGCAGTAGCTTCTATTGCACCTACTTCTCGAGTTGAAGCTATCTCAGCTGTGGATTCTGTAGCACCGTTAGTCCAGTATGTTGCTCCGTCTTCAGCATCAGTCAGTCAAGTGATCCGCTACGCGCAATATGTTGCACCAGCGGCGGCAGCTCCTTTGGTGCAACAATTGGCACCTATAGCACCAGTTGCATCATTACCAGCAGCATCTCCTATAGTGTCTACAACCCGAGTTGAAGCTGTTGAACCTGTAGCACAAGTATCTCAATATGTTGCTCCCTTATCAACATCAATCAATCAAGTTGCCCGATATGCCCAATATGTCTCTCCAGTCGTTGCACAGTATGTTAATACTCCTTATGTGACGGCAATTGCTACAGCTCCCGGTGTAGCCAGAGCTGCTCCTCTTGTTAACAGAGCTTTTGCTGTTGAACCAGTGGCTAGAACGGCACCTCTATTAGCAACATCTGTAGTAGCTCCTTTAGCAACATCTCCAATAGTTGTAGCGTCAGCACAACCAGCAAACTCCATTCAGCCTACGCTTTCTGAGCAACCATCCAGCAATCCAGCTGTTCTAATGCAAAACCCGGACTCAGAGTCTGTCGAAGTTGAATCAGCTAGGATCAGAACATTGCCGCAAGTTAGAAACCAACCTGCATCAAAACAAGAAATGCAAAACAATATCCCAGTAAGACTACAAGGTTTCACGAACTTTGCTCAAGTTCAACAAGATTTTTCTAGACTCCAAGAGCAACTTAAAGTACAGAATCAGCGTTCTGCTTCAAGACCTTCACCACAAAACATGGCTCAACCTCAAAATCAACAGATTCAACAAAACTCGCAACCACTAGATAGAAACCAAAGACAACAACAACAGCAATCTGCTTCCCCGGGCTTATTGAGCTCCCAACAATACATTCAAGGACAGTACCTTGGCTAGGATATGAAATTCCCTTAAAAAAGGCTTTTATTTGTACATACTGATGTAAATATATTGTATTTTACTGATATTGGTTTTATCTAGATTTTGCTTACGTCACTCACCTGTATCAGTGAGAAAATATCATTTTCCAAGTTAATGTTTATAAGAAACTATTAAAGATCAACTACTAATCATAGTACGTTGATACCCAATAAATCTTTTATGATTTTGAAAGAATGCAAGCGCGAAAAATATATTTTACATAAACATTTTTGTACTGTTTTAATTTTTCATACCTGTGATGTTTTTTTGTAATGCAGATGTTTAAATTAATACGTTATTTTGTTATTTAAGGTACACAGTAAAATCTAAATCAATAATATATACTCACGAAAATATTGCATAATATTTTGCTTTTTCAAATTTTAAAATCATGATCGGGCTATTTCATTAATTCTTTTACAAATCCGTTAACGTTATTAGCAATAGGTATTTCTACCATGAGTGTATTAGAAATTTTAAGTTATTGCTTAAAGAATAATGCAAAATGACAATAAAAACGTTAGTTACATGATTGATCTTATCTGTCAATTTTGACATTTTTCAAATGGCCGAAAACACATTTCCTCTGAAAATTTAAAAAATTGGTGAAGGTAAAAGTGGCTTCTTTTTTGATTTTATAGTTATATGCTAAATTTCAGCGCTATTTCTCTCATTTTTTTTAATTTGGTGCTTTTTCACTTTACCAAATAAAAGCAAAACTATTTATTTTTAATAAGTCCATGGCCTAAATGCATTTTCTTAATTAATCTTTTTTATTGTAAACGGCATTTTGTTGATTAAAACATAAATGGAATCCAAAAAAATGTGCCCAACTTGATACAAAGTTTAACCAGTTTCCACAATTTATAGTAAAATATTGTTAAATTGGTTTATTTATTAAGTTAATACATATTTATATAAATTTGTATTAAAGCGAAACTCATTTTTTCTTTATCTATATCGCCCTAAAGAGAATATTTTTACGAAATTAATTGAAATAACTGATTAATTTCCTCATCCAACAATACTGTTCTTAATATCGCACTGATAGTTTAATTCGGTTAGCTAATATAATCTAAGTAAACCTGATTTAAACTGTGTGGACTATTATTAATATAATCTTTGGATGAAGAATTTAATCAGGTTTATTGTTTTCATATCCTACTTTATAATATAGGCTTTATTTGATTACAATGTTATTTTTAGAAAAAGCGATATAGATATAGAAGAAAAAGGGATTTTCTCAGTTTCGTTTTTGTTAAATAGTAAATAAATATGTATTAACTTAATAAATAACCCAAATTAAAAATATTTTATATCAAATTGTGGAAACTGGATACACTTTCTCATGAAGTCGGAAGCATTTTTTTTATCCATTTAGGTCTTCATCAACAAAATGTCGTTTTTAAAAATAAATGATTTATTAAGAAGGCGAAGAACTTATCAAAATTAAATAGTTTAATTCAGGTTTCTTTACATGCATTTATAGTGAAAAAACATGGAATTAAAATAAATAAAAAAAATTTAAATCAACCGATGGAACTCATATGGCCATAAAAGCAAAAAAGAAACAACTTTTTACTTTAGCATTCTTCCAAATTTTGAGAAAAACTAATATCTTTCCTAACAAGTGTGGAAAATTAATTTTTCCTCACGAGACTGCCGTTGAGCGCAGGAAACACATTTTCCACACGCGTTAAGAACATTTATTTTTCTACAAGCGTGTGGAAATAACCAATGTCCAAGAGTCATATTAAAATTTGTATTTAAAGTTTTACATTTTATTGCTTATTTATATAATAATTTGTAACACAAGTGTAATTAATAGCATTGACCGCATTGATGGCCGGTTCCAACTGGTTGCTTCTGCTTGGCATCATATTGACCCTAATTGGCGTTATTCTAATTTCTTCAGATTCCATTGTTTGAATGTCGTTTTCTGTCGACGTGCTGGGAGACGGATCTGGAAAAATTGTATTTGATTTAAAGGTAGCTGGAGGTCGTGAGCAAGTTGATGAACAAGGTGTGGGAACATCTTTTGGATTCAGAATTATATTCGCCATTTATTTTTTTTTGCGATATGAACTATAAGCCTTAAATAAAAACTAGGACTTAAATTGAATTCTCATACATAGAAAATGTTTGGTGTCGTCATTTTTAACGATAAATAAAATAGCATGACTTGGATACACAGGTAGTAATTATATAGGTAAGTTTTATAAGGTAATTATTAAATTAATGGAAAATTATAATAATGTGTATGCTTACCGCGTTCACGGAGAACGAATATAAATGCTCAAAATATAATGTTATGTTATCTGAAATTTGAATGTCAATTAATGCATCTTCCGTTTTCGAGCTACAACTTAACCAAATTGCCGTGGGTCGTGATGTATATTCAACGGGCTGTTAATCACAACAAATTTAACCTGGTTGTTATGTTACCATGGGTTGTTAATAAAATTTTTCGCACTAGTGTTGAAAAACAATTTTCCATACTAAAATATGTGTTGAAAATTAGATTTTCCGCACGCTTATAGAAACAAATAGGTTTCTGCATTTTAAAAAAATGTCACATTTGGCAAGTAAGATAAATCACGTGACTAAGTTTTTTATTGCCATTAGCAATTAGCATTATTTTGCAAGTAAAACTTTTTTGAAATATCAAATTTCGTTTGAGTTTATTATTAGAAAAAAATCCCGTATGATGGGGACTTACTGGTTACACTGCGGAATGAAAATTTCGACAAACTAGCGCAGCAGTTTAATTTATTTTTGTATTTTTAGTATCATATTATTGGGAATTTAGACCTAGTCATGGTTTTGTTAAGTTTTAAGTGAATTTATTTATTATTTGTTATTTTAATGAAGTAGATTTACCTTAGTTTTTATCCATATAACGACTATGATATAGTCGAATGCAGTCTTATCGTGCGGGTCCAAAAGTCACCAACATTATGAATCAAATCAGAAAACACTGTGAGTACCAAAATGTTGTGTGATCCTTTTATCGAGCTATTAAATCTCGATGGGCTATTTACAAATATACAGGGAGAAAGAAAATAGTTTTTTTTTATTATATTACGCAATATTATTAAGATAGCCACTTAATATTATTTTATATATTAAATGCCGAGGGACTAAATAAGAAAATTCGCTAAATATGTATTTGGTTGAAATTTTTCGGTTAGCAAAAACAAAAATACACAAAATGGCAAGTCGGAAGGCAATTCGAATCAGTGGAACAATCAGGATACGTTCTGTTTATACAGCCACTTAATGAAAGTGAGATTTTTTTATCAATCACCAAAAATTATGAGCCCTGCTTGACCTAAAAATCTAACCACTTGCATGTGAAAAATACAGGCTGTATATATATATATATATATATATATATATATATATATATATATATATATATATATATATATATATATCTATATATATATAGGTAAGGATTAGTCCCTTAGCTCTGGACAAACATAGCGTCATGTTTTGGTCGATTCTCGACAAAATGATGAAGGATAAGGTAATCCTTACCGTGAGTTATTATATATTAAATATATATATATATATATATATATATATATATATATATATATATATATATATATATATATATATATATATATATATATATATATATATATATATATATATATATATATATATATATATATATATATATATATATATATATATATTACGTCAGTAGTTTCAGGTAAGCGGTCTGTGACTATTCAAACTCTATTTATTTTAGATCTCGATATTTCGTCAAATTTTTATTGACTTCATCAGGAGACAACTAGAAACAATTAACATACCTTAGAAAAATACAGTTACATTGAACATCAAAACACATACTTACAATGTTAGAGTTGTCTCCTGATGAAGTCAATAAAAATTTGACGTAATATCGAGTTCTAAATTAAATAGTGGTTGACTAGTCACAGACCGCTTACCTGAAACTACTGACGTAATTTACCTTTAACACGGTCGAGAATACTGTATATATATATATATATATATATATATATATATATATATATATATATATATATATATATATATATATTTTTTGTTTTTATAGGTTTTCTTGAACCGTAACTATATATATATATATATATATATATATATATATATATATATATATATATATATATATATATATATTTTTTATTTTCTTAGGGTCCTTGTAAAAGTAAGATGTGTTTATGTTCTTATTCACATATTTATTAACGTTTCGGTCTATTTTGACCTTCTTCAGAATACATTGAAATTGGAAACTAAAAAAAAATGTTTTACTGTTAAATCATGTTCTGTATTGTACAATTTTTTACTTCACTTACCTAGGAACAATCAATCGAGCAAAATGCATTGCTTCAGTCATAAACTATAATTTCCTGGATAATTTCTCATAAAACACAAATTAGTTTTAGTCATTACACCAACCAATCCACAATAGTAAAATAAAAACAGTAAACATATACGGGACAGAGAAATTTTCAGACTGAATGTCGATGTGAGATTGTTATTGTTATTGCTATGGGTGACTTCTTCTGTAAATTGTTTCTAGGATTTAATTAAATTTTGAATTAACATTTTCCGTGTATTTCTTTAAAAATTGGATACGCTGACTTGCTATATGTGGTAACTCGCATAGAAATCTTTGATTACTGTCCTATT
Organism: Kuschelorhynchus macadamiae; assembly: GCA_030620095.1. NCBI lineage: Eukaryota > Metazoa > Arthropoda > Insecta > Coleoptera > Curculionidae > Kuschelorhynchus > Kuschelorhynchus macadamiae. The sequence goes on from JAUTXW010003750.1 coordinate 529,408, forward strand.
TATATCGAAAACCCAACATTTTTATTAATTTTGACAACGATTTAAGTCCAATTTCCAATATGCCTCGATTTTTTAAAGCTTATTTTAAAACTTGAAGGATTATATTAGTTTTTGATGTGTATAAATCGTAAATTGCATTACGAACATCCATTGTTACATTGTCACTTAAGTCTTCTGTCTTTGGCTTTTTTCGTGTACATTTCTTAATCTTCTTCGGTAGTAAATTATGCTTTTTTTCATGCACATTTTTCTGCATAGTCCTTATACCGATTCCCAGAGCTTTTGCTACTGTCTCCCGGATATTGTCCGGTGAATTTTCATTTTCGTAATATTTTATTAGATTTAGTACCACTTTTTTCGCTTGTGGATGCAAAAAACCCGAAAATTGTTTTCTATTACTCATTTTGTCACTGACTTGTCAATCTGACTTTGAGGTGACATCGCTCAAAGATTTTTGCAACTACTGGTATTTATATGTTTATCCTCTTTTTTCATATGAAAATATCATAGGTCCATCTAATGCATCTTCCGTATTTTATGCGGAGGATATGATTACAAGTAATAAAGGAAAAACAAACTTAAAAAGTTTGTCTGTTAGGCCTAATTTTTTTCACCCTGTAATATTTAGATTATTCTAGAATTTTCTAGATCATTCCATCCTTTTCTAAAGGCTATATAAGCACGCCGCGGGGCGAGCCTACATTTTGATTCAATTTAATTTGAGAATTCGACGTTTTAATAAGCTGACAGTGACAAGTTTAAAGTTACTTAGTTACGATTGTTAGGTATAACCAGTGTTTACCTTCGATACCTGTAAGAGGTGCTCTGAACAAAAGGAGTGCATTTGGAAACTATGTGTTTGTGTACCGGCCAATCTGGAGCATTTGGTGTCTGAAGCGGGATTAGGATCCAGTTAAAATTAAAGAAGTAAAAAATAGTTTCTACTAGTAGCAATATTCACGGCAGCAAATTTCCTCCATAAGAAGACCATGCCCGGAAAGTTGCAAACACTTTGGTCTCATGAAGACTTTCGAAAAAGTTCGAGAAAGATTTTATTGGTTGGGAAGTCGTGCAGATGTAAAAGACTGGTGCCGAAGCTGCGAGGACTGTGCCGCTAGTAAAGGTCCCAAAATGTGTACTCGTGGCAAAATGAAGCAGTACAACGTAGGAGCACCCTTTGAAAGAATTGCGATAGACGTAGCAGGACCATTTCCAGTTAGTAAGTCCGGGAATTGCTTTGTGTTAGTAGTGATGGATTACTTCAGCAAACGGCCAGAAGGCTACGCAATACCCAATCAAGAAGCCATCACTGTTGCCGACGTACTATTTCAAGAATGGATTTGCCGATACGGAATTCCAAGGAAATACACTCGAACCAAGGCAGGAACTTTGAATCTGATCTATTCAAAAGCCTGTGCAGCCTATTAGGGATTCATAAGACAAGAACAATACCTCTTCATCCGTAGTCAGATGGTATGGTTGAAAGATTTAATTGAACTTTGGAGAACTACCTGAAAATCCAAGTTAATGAACAACAAAGTGACTGCATTCAACCATTTTTACTAGCTTATCGCTCTGCAGTTAATGAATCAACTGGAAGAACACCTGCCAGTGTAATATTTTACAGCTTCCAGTCGACCTCTTGACTGGACGCCCTCCTAACAATAAGATAAATACTATGGATTATGCCAGTCAAGTTAGTAAACGCCTCAGAGAAATTCATGAAGAGGTCAGCCATAAACTGCAGATAGAAGCAATAGAATGAAGTCACGTTATGATCTACGAGCGAATCACGCTGGGTTTACAGTCGATGAAAAAGTTTGGTTAAACAATCAATAAAGAACTAAGGGGCGCTCGCCGAAGTTGCAGAAGTCATGGGAAGGCCCGTATCGGGTGGTGACCCAACTGAATGACTTGGTATACCGGATTCAGAAAAGCCCTCATGCAAAAATGAAAGTGGTGCACCTCCATCGACTAGCCCGTTACCAAGATAACGAAAATGCTTGATCTGGCTGATCAACTCTGGGAAGGCGGCATTGTTGCGAATTTAGACCTAGTTATAGTTTTGTTAAGTTTTAAGTGAATTTATTTATTATTTGTTACTTTGATAAAGTAGACTTACCTTATTTTTCATAAATCGTTCTGGAATGTTCTGTTAGGCTTAATTCTTTTCACCCTGTAGTATTTAGATTATTCTAAAATTTTCTAGATCATTCCATCCTTTTCTGAAGGCTATATAGTAGTATTTAAGTAGTCTTAATGTTAAAAACAAGATCACACTTTTTCAACTCTATATTAGACCAATTCTAACTTACGCTTCACCCACGTGGAGTACTCATCATATAAACCAGTCAAAAAGACTTCAATCGCTCTAAAATAAAATTTCACAGACAGATTCATCAGAAATTCAATTCTCCACAGACATACAAAACCTTGAAAGCTTGGGCGACTTCATTAACAAACTTAATTCAAATTATTTCATAAGGGCCGAACTTGCTAACAATCACCTCATTACCAAAACTAAAGACTGTCTTTTAACTAGAATCTAAACCACCCACCCCCCTCCCCAGCTGGAATCCCCCTTCCATGACTTTTTCCCCTATGCTTACAATTTGATTGTTTTCCCGAAGAATGAAGAGATGTAATAGCCATTCGGCTGACATAAGAATCGAAGAGGACCCCGAAAAATTTTGATTCAGTTTAATTTGAGATTTCGAAGTGCTAACAAGCTGACAGTGACAAGTTTAAAGTTACCTTAGTTACGATTATTAGGTACAACCAGTGTTTACCTTTGATACCTGTAAGCTGTGTTCTGAATAAAAGGAGTGCATTCAGAAAATGCGGGTATATGTACTGGCCAATCTGGAATAATATTAACCACGAATTATCTATATATTCAATACGACCCAACATTTTGCAGTGGCCTCTTAGACTAGTAGCTATGACAGTGAAATGTAATTTTATTTATTTATCATCTATGAAAAGTTGCCGTAATAATGCATACATACTGCCAGTGGCGGCTTGAGGATATCAGTACTGAGAAAGGCTAAGTTTTTTGAGCGACTTACTTTCAGGGCCGGCGCAAGGCACATGCAAGGGGTGCACCGCTGGCGGCCTCGCTCTTATATCGATCTTGCGTTTCAACCTGTGGTCCCGAATCATAGATTTGATGAGTGATTCTATAATAGTGCTTGTCGTTTTCTTCTTGGGCATTGGAATTTCTAAAAGACGATAATCCCAGTTTTCTTCCAGCAACGATTCATGTCCACAGCCCATAAAAATTATTTGCAGTTGGCCTCGCAAAATCTTGCATCGCATTATTTCTTTAACGCTCGTTCGTAATTATGTCTTGAGGATTTCCTTAATTTTTGCATTTATTGTTTAATTTAATTCAGTGGAAATCCACTGTCGCTTTGATTATTAACATTAGGAGCTGAAACTTATTAGTTATATTTTACATACAAGAAGTTTCTGTATTTGTAAGTCATGTAATAAAGTTAATTACAACTGGTAAAGCTATTTGCAAGCGTGAGGTTCGAAGGAGTTGGCAGCGTGGTGATAGTAGATGACAGCGAGGCTCGCGCAGCGGAGAACTTAATTGTGAGCGTTCCCATCGAACAAAAATGAACTCGTCGATGCACTCAAATTTTCTCTAGCAATCGGAATAAAATTCAACTTGATCTGTGTTAAGCCTAAATTTTAAGAAACTTTTCAAATGAAGCGCCCAAGGAATTTTTTTGCCCGGCTTTAAGCCTTCGTCCGGCGTATCGGTACTACCTGGAACAGAAAAGAAAAGATAAAAAGCTCTATGTTTTTATTATTAGATATAGATTTAAATTTTTTTTCAAGGTCAACAAATTGCGAAAATTAAGTTTAGAAAAAAATGTGTTGATGCTTTGGCTATAACGTCAGCACTTTGACAGAATTGATTTTTCAACCCGAGAAGGATCCAGAAAGTTGTAAATGTCTCCTTGACTGTTGAGGGGAGGTAAAAATTGTTAAAAACCGAAAAGTAGATTAAATTTCAGGGATCCTGACCAAATTGTAAGGAAGTATGTCATGCCGATTCTCTATACCACATGAACGTCATTTTAATATTAAATAATGTATGAGTCGTGTCAAACGACTCATATATTATTCATTAAGTTAGTCAAAATAGACAAAACAGTACCGTGACTGACTGACATACAAGGCACAGCCTAAATTGATAGACCTAGATATTTGAAAGGATCACACACAATCCTTATGGAAAATGGCTTTCCTAAAAATTTGCTATGTTGCAGTTCTCGACATCTTGATCAAAAGGTTTCATAGGCGCAACTCAATTCTACGGCTAGTTTTCGATATACAGGGCGTCAGAGTTGGAATTTTGCCTGTTCCTCATTTGATGAAATTTTTTTAATTTATTTGTTTTTAAATACTTAATACACGTTCAAATAAGTCAGTTGCTTAGAATATCTGAGATTAAAAGTTACTATATTATTAGTAAAAAGAACTCATACAGGGTGTAACTGTTTTCCACATTGCAGTCGTTTTTGTTATATATTCGACCGCCCCTAATACCCTAAAATTTCAATTTTTACAAAAAGTTCAGTTAAGCTGAAACAAACAGTCAGATTTGGCTAATTTTTTAATGTTTATTAAAATTAAATAAAGGTTATAGAATTGTATCGAAAATATTTGTAAAGAAATGTTAAGGAATTGTATCGAAAAGATTAAAATTATAGAACGAACCTTGTCAGAAAATATATCTGTTGTTATTTACCTTTCCACGGTTTTAATATTATATTTTTTTTTGATAATTAAAATGTGTCACTTTGACTGGTTACGTACTTAAATATCCTTGCAATAAGCCTAAGAGGTCTAGATTTCCAGATGATGAATAGGTTACAAAACGTATATTAGATTCATGGTCATGGTAATGTCAACTATTTACAAATCTGTTGGATACAATTCTTTAATATTTATTTAATTTTAATGATCATATTAAAAAATTAGCCAAATCTGACTGTTTGTTTTAGCCTAATTGAACTTATTGTAAAAATTGGGTGTTTTTAGTGTTTCAGGTGCGGTCCAATATGAAAGAAAAACGACCGCAATGTGGAAAAAAGCTACACGCTGTATGAATTTATTTTTGCTAATACATACAGGAACTTACTGACTTATTTGAACGCGTATTAAGTATTTAAAACAAAAAAAATGCATAAAATTAGGAACAGCAAAAATTCCAACTTTGAACGCCCTGTATATCGCAAACTAACCGCAAGATTGAGTTGTGCCTATGAAAGCGTTTGATCAAAATTGACTGAAAGCCATGCCCCGTAAGGATTGTTCGGGGTCCTTTGTAGGAAATATTCCTTGAGTACCCTAGGGAGACACTAAGGGATTTTACAAAATTCTATCCGTAAAGGGGTGATAGAATTAGTATGAATAAAATTTTTTTTTAAGTTACTATGATGACACTTTGTAAATGTAGTTTTCAAAATAAATAAAATAACACGTGCTCCATTATTTTTGAAAATTCGTCTTCTAAAGGGGTGAACGGGGGTAGGAAAGCTTGTATGGAAAAACATTAATTTTGCCAAATCGCTTTGAAATTTTGCAAGGCTATGTAATTCGGATGACAATATAATAATTTGATACAGTCGAACTGATCTGATCATGACATTAACCGATTTGAAAAAAACAGGAGGTTATCAATTCGACCTTATGTATTTTTTGTGTATGTTCATTTATTGCTCCGCGATGGCTTGACCAATTTTGATTACATTTTCAGTAAAAATTCAGGATATTGCTTGTGGGATCCCATAGCAAACATTTAAAAAATATTAAAAATGACGGAATGGCTCCATTTTGAATTATTTACGCAATACTACAATGAATAATATATGCGTTCACTATATACTATCAGGGAAAAAATGTGTGTGTGTGTTACCACTGTATAATAAGACATCTCACTGTATTCAGAGGATATTTCTTAAATCTGAGTTTTACAATAAAACTCGAATAAAAAGAACTAAAAAGAGTGAAAGAAAAAAAATTATTTTATTTAAAAAAAATGCACTGAAAAGTGATAAATAATATTTTATTCTGTGCCAAACTTATTCTTAATTTCTTAAATACTAAAATATATTTATGTAATAAGTAAAACGTCTTATGTCTTTATTAGTTTGGTCTCGTAGGGGTGCACTAAGAAGAGATTTTACAAAATTCTATCACTAAAGGGGTGAAAAGGCGTGGTAATATTTCTATGAAGAAAAAAATTAAAGTAAGTTGATTAAATATCTTTTTACAAAAATTATTTAAAATGTATTAACCGTTGAAATTGTAAGCAAATTAGTACATTTTCGACATTTTATTTTACACACTTTTATAATCTTAACAATTCAAATTATAGTACCAGTCATGGCGAACATCATGAACTCTCGTAGAGCTTATTTAGTCTCACATAGGGTAATGCGTACAAAATTTGACATCTATATGTTGCAAATTGCATAAGTTATTCACATTTGCAAAAGAGTCTCGTTTTTAAGGGTTTTCGCGATTTTCTCAAAAACTAACGCTTTTTGACGGGACACATCTCAAAAGATAGGGTTTCCAAATATCTACAAATTTTAAACAAGTGATTTTTTATAGGACTAACCCATTTTAATATGGAAGTGAAAATCAAAGGAAAAATCAATTGTCGACACTTTAGGCAGTTATATAGTTTATAATAGTTTCCCCAATTATTATTTGGATGGTTTTTTGAAAAATAACTTAATTAAGTTGTTCTTAAATAGTTCCAAAAGCTAGTTTTCTTATATACGCCTTTGACAAAAATGCCTATTATATACTGCCCTCCTAAGACAACTTGTCCTAAGGGCAAAACCGTAGTTTGGAGATATGAAACATTTCAGTGGTTTAGTTTTCACTATTTATAAAAACACAAAAATGAGGATATTATTTGTTTGAATGAAATATTCAAATTTGATAATTATAGATAGGACAATTTTTCTTGGTATAAAACGTAAAATTGGAAATTACAAATATCCTAAGTCTAGCTTTATTAATAATGCAAAACGAGACAAATCTCTTTGAAACCTATAAATACTGTTATTATTTAATGCCACTACCACAATATTTTTGATAAAATAATATCATCAATGTTTTTGAGAATAGGAAGGTTTTGCCAAAGTAGAAGTCTGTTTGGCGGTATTTAAGGTTTCAGTTTCTCAACTAAATGATTTTTTCTATTTACAGCAATTTAAGTTGATGCATTTATATACTTTCTTTTCATTTTAAGTAACTATTTCACCTAATGGTAGATTGAATCAACAAAAATGCGTCTGTGAGTGACCCCGTACAAAAAAATCCAGATCTAATTGCTTCTACGGCAACATCGTTCCCATGTATGTACGTAAAGTAAAGTTAATTTTATAATGTCAATAAATATGATGTAAATAAAAAAATTAACGTCTAATTTTTATTTTGATTGGCCAAAGTGGTCCAGCCAAATCACCATGCGTTTGACATTGCAGTTGGCACTTAAAACTGCGAAATTAAATCATACATTGTTCTTTCTGCTCTATCTTCGTGTCAATAATAGCCCAATAGAAACACACTTGCTGCCTACTTGCTGGATTAATTAATAACAAGATTTTGAATTCCATGGGCATCCCGCCAATCACAACACTTTATATTGCGTCGGATTTCAAATCTGATTTTTCGATGTTTTTAGGAGTGATTTTATTGTTTTGATGATGGTTCATGGCTTTAATGAGGGTTTTGTCCACGAACCTGCGCTAACCTAACGCTAACGGGACAGTCCGCCTAATAGTATAGGTTTTGTAAAAAAAAATCCTTTTTTTAATATATCGGAATTTTATTGGCGCGTTACCCCGCGCTATCTTTACAGCAAACCTAATTAATTTAATAATTAACCTTTATTAATTATAACTTTTGTTAAAAAAAACTAAAAAAACAATCGTCTGCCTGAATGAGGATTCGAACACACATTTGTTGGATCCAAAGCCGAGAATCCTACCGCAGAGCTAGGAAGCTCACACTGAACATTCAACAAAACCTGTTTATATTCCGCGGAAATAAACGACGGACCAATCCAAAGCACATTGAACAACCTGTATTTTGATTAGCGACATGCCCTACGGGTTTCAAGGTCTTTTGATTAATTATCTGATCGTGAAAGCAGTTTAATCTTAAGTCAGTTTCTAGGAAAATAATAGTTTCTTAGAGTAATCTAACAGTTTTCCAACTTGTTTTAGCAATACTATTACAATCCAAAACTGTAGCTGTGCTGTGACTCTTATGATATCAAATCGTCGCCAGTCGATGTCTTTCCCAAACCACTAAGAACCTTTTTAAACGCTACATAAGTATCTTGATTCCAAGCATTAAACTACATTTATAAATAAAAAATATATCTTAGCATTGTAGTGGTATATTACACACCGAGGTGGAAAGTGTTTCATTACTGTTAGTGTTAGTTCCTTCATGAAGTCATTGCCATTTTAGGGATTTTCTAAATACTGATTTGATCATATGTTCTTTTTAATACGGCCAAATAAAAAGAGATAAGACAGCCATCAGTTACTGATAGAATTAATCAGTACAGTATCTTTTGTCCTTTGTCAAAATAATAGTTATTGTCCAGTGGGCATGTTTTTAACGTTACTATGGGGTAAGCAACTGCCCATTCAACAAATATGTTCAGATCGATGGACTGTACACAGCGTGAAATAAGGGAGGCCACACAAGCGAAAAAAGTAATCTACGATACCGAAAGGCTATTGCGGCCTATAGGGAGTGTGTGAAGTAAAACAGATAAAAAAATTGAGCTCGGAAAATGTCCTAATGGCTAGACATTGAAGAAAAATCGGATATTTCAAAAGATGAGAAATTCTTAGTCTACCTGAAAAGACAAAATGTTGGTTTAAGGCCTAAGAAATCCATTTTCCAGGGAGAATATAGGAGATTTTTTAAACAAGGTTCCAAATGAACTTTTGGTGATTAAGGAAAGATTTTTGTAACATTAAGAATCAAATATAAAATAAATTATCCTTTGACAAGTAATACATTTATATCATATAAAAAGTATTATTTTATTTAAAAATTTTGTTTCTTATTCTTTTAGATAGCACTAGTGGTGGGAGTCTCGGGAGGGTGTCGAATGGACGAATTAGTGAAAATGAAAATGTCAGTCATATCTACGTTGGGAGAAAAGATTTCAGTTAAGATTTCAGATTCCAAAACACATACAAGTAGGGCATTTTTAATTACTGATTTAAGGTGGTTTCATAGAGCTCTGAAAAGACATAGAAATCGATAGATTTTTGGTTCAGGTTAAATGAGAGAAGGCAAGAAGTCAACTATAGTGGCACAATTATTAGCTAACAGCGGCACAGATGAACTACGATTAAAGAGATTGGAAGGGTGGACATCTAGTACTGTGGTTGCAGGGTATGCAAAGTGTTCAATGGAAAACAAGACCAAAACTGCGAACATGTTGTCTACCAGTTTCATATCTTCGGATGCTTCTTCATCAAAGATACCACGAACCCTTAAACAATTTAAAATTATCAAATTTTAGAGAGCGGAAAATAAGGCTGGTAAATTAGGGCGAGAATTAGAAGTAAGTAATGAGACACTTCCAAACCTTCAATAAAGTTAATAATGTCAACATTACTTCCCTTCACAAGACAGGTTTTTTTCAATAAATATGTACGTTTATTATTATTTGACGCGAACATAATGTTACTGGTATATTTGCAGTCAGCAAAAACGTCGTTCTAAGTTGTCCTACCTAAGGCAGCTAGGACATCTGTCTTACGGTTTAAATAATAATATTGTCAAAACAATGTATACATATCTACGATCTACGTAGATAACATTGTTTTACTTAGCAAAGGCTATATAAAACAATTTACTTTAGTATTGGACAAAAATATATCAGTTAGAATAAACCGATTATGACTAATTCTGGTGAAATTCATTCATTCAGTATAATGCACTGCATATTTCCTGGCCTATTATGTTTCATATTCGTGAACATATTCAAGAGTTACAGATGTCAATTAAATGTTAAACTTATCTAAACACACTGAATTGAAACGTAGCAAAAGCTTTACTTTTTATATTATTTCGTAACTGGGAATTACAAAAAGAGTAGAACTCATTTGGGATCCTAGTCACTGTGGAATAGCAGGCAACGAGAAGGCGGATGAGCTAGCTTAGCTTGCTGCCAACTTGCCGCCTATAGGACCGGAACCCATCTTAGGACTATCTAGACAGCAAATCCAGGTGGCCTTAAATGATTGGGCGTTTCAGACTCTTTCTAGGGGGTGGCTCTCCTACGACAGAGGAAGGCAGACCAGAGCTTTCGTCGCGAAACCTGATAAAGCCAAAACGGCCTGGTTGCTTACCAGAAGTAGGCGAGCCATTAACTCCCTCATAGGGGTGCTAACAGGCCACTGCCGTTTGAAGAGACACCTAGACACTCGACCTGCATCGCGTGCGGTGAGGAGGAGGAAACTCCACTATACTATTTGTGTAGGTGCGAAGCTAGAGCCAGAGTACGGCAAGACATTTTTGGAATCGCGGTACTGCAAAGAGAAGTTATTACGGACCTATCTTGGAAAGATATCCTGGCCTATATTAATAGGTCTGGGAGGTGGTATAAACGTGGTGAGATCTACTACTAGTTTCGTAAAATATTTCACCAGCAACCAACCGCAAGTGGCGGGTGTAATATCTATATATTTTATAATTTTTTTATAAATTTGGAGAGCAAATGTTAATATCGAACCTCTTGAAAAATAACTAAATATATAAGTAATAATTAGGTGCATTTTACTTCCCTCGACTAAAGACCTTTACGTTGCAGGCTTGCCAGAAACCGAAAACATGTTTTCTCAATTCCGTCGGTCTGTTTGTCTGTCTATATGGTTGTATGTTCGCGGAGTTCCTCAAAAACTACTTATCCGCTTTACTTCTAATTTTGGTCAAAAATAAAGGATCATGTCATAACATAGTAACATTGTGGTAAAAATTCAAAATACTAAAAAACTAAATTAGATATGGCATGAGGATAAACTCGTAAATTTACACAAAACAGATGTTATATAGGGATGAACTGGCAAAAACTTTAGTACGAATCCAAGATGGTTAAATAAAATAGCGGCCTAATTAAATGTTTAAGATATAGGACTAAACAACTACTTATTCCATTGATTTTAACACAAAAATCAAGTGTGATATGAGGATAAATTAATAAAATTTTGGTAAGAAGATATTATAGTAGAACAAAATGGCAGCCTTATGAAATGTTTAAAATATCAGAATCAAAAAACTACTTATTCAATTGAGTTGAAATTCCTAGAATAAAACCCTATTTTTATGGGGGAAAATAATAAATATCATAAATTGTTTTTTTTTTATAAATTATGTAGATAGTCATAAATAATAATAATATTAAATGAAAATAAACTAACAGCAAATAAAAACAAAATTTTAAAAATTATATACAGGAGTATTGAAGAAGGGGTTTTTATTTAAGCATATATATATAGGGTGGCCAAACAAGCGTGCAAGGTACTGTATCCTGGAAACTACTCATTGTAGAGATATGCGGTGGCCAAAAGAAAATCCTAGAAAAGATTTTCAGGTTTCTAAGATGGGGGCTAGGGGGCGTAACCGCCCTCTTGACTTTAAGGAAATAGTGTTTCTCGGAATTCCGCTCTATTAATATAAAAAAAATGCTTTTTTAAAGAAGAGACAAATTCGATTTTTTTTTTGTTAAACACTTTTTGCCCTATCTCTAACATAAAGTGGTGAAAGGTGTTCAAATATTTTTGTAAATTAATATCTGTAACTCCAAAACGGCTGAACAGATTTTACCAAAGTTGGGCAATAAAACTTACCTTATTTGGTATGTCGCCACTAGATGGCATTTTTCGATATTACGACAGAAATTGCAAAATTTCTTTTCAAAATTATCTATTGGTATTAGTTTTTTTTTTTGAGAAAATTGCAAAATAATGCCCAAATAAGCTAGTAAAAACCGCGCCTCTATATCTTATTCCTAACCTAAAATATCGGTGAAAGAAAATTTAATGGATTTTGATAACATATCTTCATATTCTTGCGAATTTTTTTTTCGTATGTAAGTTGTGGCCTAGAAAAGGATAGATTGGGAAAAAAAAGGTTTTTAGTGCCTCCTTAAATGCTCAAATTGCTAACCATCACCTATACATTCCTGGAGCCTCTCTTGCGTGGACACAAATCTGCAACCTGAATTTCAGCTCTTGATAGGTTGTGAATTGCCTTACGATGTCCTTTAACCGCTCCCATAAATACAAATCCAAACAGGTTAAGTCTGGGAGGCCATGGAAATAGACTTCATCTTCCAAGATGTTCTCGCATATTTATAGCAAACGTGCTGGATAACCGTCCAGTTGGAAAAACAAATTTTGCCGTATTTCCAGTGGCACATTTTCTAACATAAAATAGTTTGATTAAAAAATCTAGAAACACGTTGCCATTTAGTGGTCGATCGAAAAAATATGGTCAAATAATGCTATCTCCCAGGATTCCACAATACACATTAAGACTCCAAAGTCCTTGATGTTGAACTCCGCGCAACCAGTGACGATTTTCCGCAGATCAATAATGCATGTTATGCGTATTGACTTTAGCGTCACTGTCAGAAGTTGAGAATTTGAGATAAAAATTGTGTATTTTTGATTTATCGTGCCTAGCATCCAATAACAATAATTCAACCCAGGACCCATTAACTCTATAGGTTGCCTTGAGCGATCTTGACCTATCCCAACTCAGTGTGAGCGATCTACGTCACTCGGCGACCGGCTTGCTTTAGCACGACATTGTCCATGTCCATATCTCTTCTGTGTGCGTTTAATTACATATATTAATATTTTTTCGTTCAAGATTGAAACTTTTTTGTTGCAATAAAATGCAGCCTTCAAGATATAAGTTATTATAATTTTAAACTTATGTTTAGGAATGTTGGTTCAAATTTTAACCAAGTTTTTTTGCTGACTTCATCTCAAAAAGTTCGCATCGTATTCGAAAAAATATGATGTATTTTTAAAGTCTCAAAAAAATATTCTTGTAAAAAGTTTTAGTATGACAAATAGTTGTAAAACTTTAGAAAATGTACATTATTTTATACAAGGTATCTCAGTAGTGTGTTCTCGGTTTTGGTGATAATGGTTAGAGATAGAGAAAAAGTTTAAATATAAATATTAGTATATGGCATGAGTTATATACCTACGTAAATAGTTTTTCATATGTGAAACACACTATATTTTATTACATTTTTGAAGTTTATTTAAAATTCTACGTCTACTTCATATACATAGACCTAAGTTTAATTGTTTTCAAGATACTGACATTAAAAACTGGGATTTTCAATTTTGAACAGCTGTAGGGTCTAAACGGTTTAAATTAGAACAAAACGGTTTGTACTTTCCTGATTTAGTTTTTAATAGTCTACCATAAATTTCTTCTCTATTTCTAACCTGTAGCAAGATATTAACCGAGAACACACTATGGGGACACCTTATGTATATTATAAGTAGTTTTCATATTTTATTAACTATAGGTATACTATTTGCAGTATCCACTATTATTTAACTGTTCAAACATCTTTTTTAATAAAAGGAAATAAATCAGCACTCAATTTATGATTAAACGGTAATAAATTAAAAATTCAGTTAATAATTTTTTTCATTTTTTTATACAGCTTTCCAGGGGGGTCCACTTCAAAATGGCTTCTTTTTTTACCTCTTTTTTCCTTCGCCAGTTATATAGTTAAATATTTTATTCTTATAAATAACCTTTGTCTTAAGAATACTCTTACGCAATCTAGGTTTATTTTGTTGTGTCTATGTGTAATTATTTACAATAGTTTTTCGGTTATTTTGGTTCTCTTTATTATTAATCCATTCAAATGTCTTAAAACTTTCACTTGAGGAAGTAAAGGAATACTCTGAAAAACACAACTATCGCAACGGAAACGCCAAGCTGACTAAGCAATAAACTGTCCGCCTTGTCAGATCGGGTCGCCAGTCGACGTCACGCCCTCCGCCTCATCCGCGCGTCCGCTTCGACCGATAGCTACTCATCGAGGTAACCTAATAGAGTTAATGGGCCTTGAATTCAACCTACGATCAAAATCTTGTTCATTGATGTTGATGTGAAACTAAATGCACCCATATGTGCAGTCTAAAAATAAAAAAATACGATGTGGAACATTCAAAAGAATATATTTTCTAGTGTCATTAAAACTTACCGATCAAAATATTTTGAACACTAGTACGTGAAATGCCCAAGCACTGCCTCTAGTACTAACAGGGGATTAAATTCAATAGATGCCAAAGCATTAACGGTATTGTGCACAGTTTTTCAATTTTTGTGTCTTCGGAAAATAGGCCAAAGGCTACCAGTGGTACGTTAACGCTGCAAAAATCGCGTACACCCTTCGAACTATTTTGATAACATTCGAAATAAACAGCAAACATGTCAATAGCCTCATCATTTATAAAAGACATTTTAAAAGCTTATCGTGCGCAACTTACATAAATTACACTGCATCTAAATAAAATTTGACGGTTCTCTCCAGTATTGTTATTAGGCATTTGTTTGATCTTCAATGACCTGCTAGTTATTATATACCTACTTGCACCTACAGTGATTTGTAAAAGTCTGCGTACATCCGTTATATGAAACCATACTTGACTTTATTTACCAAAAACAAAACAATAAAACTAAATTTATAATTTGATTATTGAACAAATGGTTAGGCCATTTTAAATTTTAAAATAATACACAAAAACGTTTTTGTTTATTAACAAGAAAATTAATAGTTAATAATATTGTCAACATATCATAATTCTATTGTAAAAGTCTGCATACAATTAGGTTTATTTTAGTTTAATTAAGGTTATTATTAAATTAGTATTTCGTAGGGCATCTTTTCATTCAATTACTGCTTGTAACATTCGAGGCATTGATTCTACTAGTTTCTTCGTACAATTTGGGCTAATATTATTCCATTCCAATGTCAGTAATTCTCTCAACCGTTCTTTACTGGTAATATCATTTTTTCTTAATTTTCGCTCAAGTTTTGGATCGGTATCATGTTGAAAATAAAAATCATGTTGCAATCCCAACTTCTCAGGAGTTTGATTTAAGTTGTTTTGCAAAATATCCAGATTAACCTGTTTGTCCATAATGCCTTTAATCAAATGCAGATTTCCTGGTCTGGCTGCAGACACACAGCCTCATACAAGTATCCCACCCTTTCCATGTTTCATAGTACAATTTAGGTTTTTCGGCAAAAATTCTTCATATTTTCTTCTCCATACCCGCTTGATTGAATTTACTCTCATCAGAGAAAATTACTTTTTTCCAAAAGTTAAACCTTGTTTACATGTGGTTTGGCAAAAACTAAACGCTTTTTCAAATGTATGTCGGAAACGTACGGTTCAACGCCTACTAAGTAATTTATTTCAAGAAAATTGATAAAGGCGTTAATGCAGGCAGACTTTTGCAATGGAATTATGATATATTGTTATTAATATTGACTACTCGTATTTTTTTTAATAAACAAAAACATTTTTGTGAATTATTTTAAAATCAGCCAACCATGTGTTTCATAATAAAATAACAAGTTCCGTTTTATTGAATTGTTTTTGGTAAATATAGTCATTTATGGTGTCATATAACGACTGTACGCAGACTTTCGCATATCACTGTATATAATTAATATGCGCCTAAGCAAGAATTATCCCTTTTTTATTCAAAAGTTAATTTTAGCATTTTGCAAATAAATTTTAAAATATAGCATTTTTATCTAAAATTTTGGAGAATAAATTAAAAAACATCAAAATCCATTGAATTTTCTCATTAAATTTTGTTTCACCGATATTTTAGGTAAGGAACAAAATATCGAAGCGCGGTTTTCACTAACTTATTTGGGAATCATTTTGCTATTTGGTCATGAAAAAAAAGTAATACCAATAAATCTATTTTTTTAAAGAAATTTTGCAATTTCGGCGTAATGTCGAAAAATGCCCTCTAGTGGCGATTTACTAAATTACAATCATCACAAATGAGGTAGGTTTTGTTGCCCAGGAAAAGCTGCTTTCAAAGACATTAAGTTCGTTGTAATCGTTAAACCAGTTCGAAGTTACAGATGATTATTTACTAAAGCATTGAACACCCCCCACCACTTTATTTTTAGAGATAGGGCAAAAAGTTTTTAACAAAAACGACTCGAATTTATATCAGCTTTAAAAGGCATATTTTTTTGTTATCTTAATAGAGCGGACTTCCGAGAAACGACACTTTCTTAAATTCAAGATGGCGGTAACACCCCCTAGCGACCATTTTAGAAACCTGAAAGTAGTATTTTCTTTTGTGACTTTAGTCGTACATTTTTTTACCGCAAATCTCTGCAATGAGTAGTTTCCGAGATACAGCACCTTGCTTGCTTATTGGGCCACCCTATACATAGGTATATATGTTAGATCTGGACAATAAAAAATGTATACTTGTTTCAATATAAACGATTGTTAGATATCTAAGTAAAACAAATGTATTGTCATAAATGTTTATATCCGCATGCGCAAAATAACTATTTAAAAGAACGGTGACTTTCAGCCGGGCTGAATAAACTCTATCCATTGTACTATTGGAAAAGTGAAATGGGAATGAGGACTAAGCTACTACTGATCAAAACAGTAGCAAGGAGCCAACTCATATATGGCTTCACAGCTTTTGGCTATGCTTCAAAACATAACCTTCTAAACCTCAAAAGGACAGAAAGCAAACTGATTAGGATGTTGGCAGATGCCCCGTCGTTTATCAGAAATGATGACCCGCAGCGAGATCTTCAATGGACACTCAATAATAGGACAATGCACAGGGGACCAAAACATAAACTCCTGCGCTAAGATACTCAAGAATGGACGTGAGTAAATCGAAATTTCTGAGTGCTTTTCAGAAACTAGATCTTGCTCGAAGAAACTTTTAGAGTATCACCAAGTGGCGAAAAAACCTCAACTGGCTCCGGCGCGAAGTGCAGTTGAACCTGAGGTAAAAGGACACACGCCTTAGTTTCTCACTGCCCGTCGCACGGAACAGCGGTGACAGTGTGGGCCAAGAAGAGGACAGTAAAGAAGACCAACAAACGGACTGGACGGAGGGACACTGGCGGCGGCAAACTGGACAGATGAAAGCATTCAGGAGGACAACCAGAGTAACACCAACCAGGTAAGATGGCTGCATTACTAATAATCTTTTCTATTTTGGATAACTCCCTGTAACGACAGGCGGCACAACGTCATCGTGCCGAAAGAGGACCACACTACTTTCACGAGGAGCATGTCTTTTAGAGGGTCACTCTGGAAGGACGGCATCAACCCCATCGAAGTATCCGTGGGCTTACCCAATGACGATCCATCTGATGCTATCTGCTTCCTCTGACAGGTATATAAACCTGACGGAGCAACGAGCCCCACAATGCATTCCCCATCGTCAACAAAAAAAAACTTCCTGACAAACAAAACATATAATGTAGTAAAAACAATATATGCAAAATTAATATAAAGAGAAATGAATCTAAAAAATCGATAAATTAGCCTTTATTTCCAGACACAGATAACACAGTTTATATATACATATCTTTATTTGGCAATATTTTATACAGAACTACCCAAGAAACTTATTGAAAACCGGCTTTCGGCAAATTTAATCGCCTTGTTATATGTAGTAGTTCTTGACTTCCCGAACTAAAGATGCCCTGAGGACTATTGCTATGAATAGTTTTTAACATACAGGGTGTTAAATTTTGCCTCCTTATCGTATATCGTACATGGGGAAAACCGGGTGATACAAAAATGGTGTTTGTTTTTCAACATATTTAATGGACAGTACTCCCCAAAATAAAAAAAGACATGTTTTATGAATGTAGGTCCGAAACCCAGTAGATTCCGAGATATAGACAGCGAATAACCTTAATAATATAGCACATATATATCGAGAATAAAGCATTTTCATAGAACATTTAATTTTTTTTTTGGTTTGGTATAACCTGTTTTCACTATCTATTTTATATAGGATTTGAGCACAGTTTAACATCCTGTATATTAAAAACAAGTTTTAGGATTTGATTGTGCCTATAGTTTCTTCTGTACAGAAAGTCAAGAAGTAGGAACAAACTAAACAAAAATTGCCAATTTCACCGAAGACGGTTCTGGGTACTTGGGTACAAAGAGAACTTTTCTGATAATACAACTTTCTTTTTATCAAGAAAAGTGATACATATAATTATTTATATAATGTGTATTAAGTTATTATCGAATAATTATATGTGTATATAAACTGTGTTATATGTGTGATGGAGTCCCTTACAAAAGAGGTTTCGGGTAAAAGCTAATTTACCGATTTTTTTAGAATTATCTTAGACTGCTCATAAATACCTAGGTGAGGTATATCGTCAAGAAGTTTAAAAACATGTTACAAATACAAAAATAAGAAATTTGAATATAAATATATTATTAAGTATTTGATAGAATGACGAACTGGCCTTAGAAAATTAAAATTATAAGAAATAAGTATCATCTGAAAATCTATAAAAACGTATTTGCTGCTACTGTTAAGAATAGGAATTATCATTTATCGTGGATTAATAAAAAATAAATTTCTGAGCGTGTAAAAAAATCCGCCTACTGACTTACATATTGATATGTATGCAAAATTTGTGTTGAAGTTCCAACTTGTGGCATGCAACATTTTACTTCGTCGGTGGTATGTCATCATAATCTGATTAACGTGACAAAATGTTTGGAGAAACATAAATATTATGTTCTTTGATGTGAACCATCGTCGTATTGGCGTTAACACTTAAATCATATTTCAAATGATTACTTGTATCGTTAAATCCTTGTGAATCAAAAGTTACATTTAGCATGGAAAATCTTTAACAAATTTGTGTATATGTCGTAGGCGTATTAGGGGCGGATATAGAATTGGATCACCCTAGAGCAGTAAAAAAAATTAAATACGTATAAGGTAAAGTGAGGCCCTTTTTTTTTTTTGTTTTGGTTGGTGTTTTATTAAGGTGTTCAAAACATAAAACAAAAAGGGTGAGCATGTAGATCCCGCCCAGGGGGGAAGAGTTAATTATGATTTTTAATTGAAGCAGTACTTGTTTTATGCATGATATTGCAACCACTGCGGATAAGCTCTAAATCCACAACTGAGGAGTAAAGCGAAATCAGTCTTTTTATAAAATACCTAGATTTTTTCTAAGCGACTAGGCGAACTGAAAAATCATTATTAATTACGTATTTTTTTAATATTACTTAATATTTTAGGCATTTTATAAAACACCGGGGATTTCCTGGTCTTAGGGTAAAACAAACAGAAACATAAATATTTTATGAAAAGGCCCAATTTCAATTAAAGCCGGCTACTCACTGTTCGTTCATTTGTCCATTCTTCCGCAAAAATCCAAAATGAATATTTTTTGTCAAATGAATAATATTTGTAAAGGTCAACACCCAATTTATTAAAAAATAAAACGGCGCGTTTTTTAATTATTTTTTGTGACCAGATAAGATTGCCGAAACCAAAGTTCCAAACTTTGCCAAAGCTTATCTAACTACAATTCGTATTTAGCAAAAATTTCATCAAAATTTAGCATTCGCGTAATTTTTATTACACTTTATAACTATTTGGTCACCATATTCTACAAAAAAGATTTTGCGAATATTTGCGATTTTTTTTTTTTCGTTAATTTTAGGATACATGTTAAAATATATAGGCGGGCCATATTTGACTGGTGGTTATCGAACGAGAAAAGTAAAAGAATATTAGGGAGGGCATTTCAAAATGTATAGAAACGACTTTAAGAAATGTATGTCTAAGATTTGAAGAAAGATGGGTCAAAGTGGGTCGACATCGCGAAGGATTTCTAAAAAAAAATTAGCGGGCGTCTGGAAAATGTAAGATTTCCGAATGTTGTTCTACAAGCATCGCCTGGTCCTTTGCAAGCTAAAAAAAATAGGTAAAGTTGGAAGACCTGCAAAATCTTTTTTGGATTGTTGTGAAAAAACAAGGAGAAGAAAAGTAGAAAAGCTAGTTACCGAAGTTAGTCTCGAAGAATTATTTTGGTTATAATTTTTTTTGTTCTTGTGTAAAGCAATAAGGTCAAACATAGTTTTTGTACTTTCAAAAATAGCTTTTAACTAATAAAACTCTAAATATATATTCTTCCAAATTTATTGAATTAAATCCCTCTACATCACTAAAATAACACACTGTGTGGCGGTCCCGTTTTTGGGCGGATAATCAAGTAGGCTTTGACCTCGGCGAACCATTCGTCCGATTCAAGTCTTTTGATTTTGTGTATTTTCAAACATTGAATACGCATGAAATCCATGCGAAAGTATTAATTAAAAATTGATGCATAGTTCATTGATATGAATGGACGAATCGAACCGAATAGTGAGTTGCGGGCCTTATACTCGTAATTCGTCTTGGTCATAGAGGGGCAAATTGTAAAATATTTAATTTACCATTGTGTAGAGCACGATTTACATCGAGACTCGCATCCACAAGTATGTATTAAAAATTAAAGCTAAAAGACGATCCTCAACAATCCATTTCAATAGCTACCTTAAGACAAGTATAGTGAACAAGAAAAAGTTCAAAATCTTATCATTAATGCAGATTTATTCTGTTCAAATAATAAATAATTTATGACATTCCAGTGATTCAAAAATGGGACCAAGCTTTTCCTCAAGTTGACTATGTGGTAATAGAAATGTTCAAAGCGAGCTTTCAAAACGCAAATATACATTGTTCAAAATGTATGGCACCATGTTTAATTGCTCAGGATGGAAATTCAATTTGTGCAATAATCAAGAAAAAATTGAAACACAAAGAACGAGATTTGTTGTTGGGCAAAAACGAGCCACTGAGGAAATGCTAAAAACAACCAAAAGAAACTTAAACCTTTAAATGTTTCCCAGAATATCGCCATAGAAGTTAAATATATATTGGGAGCTATTCTGGATTTTAAAATTGGTGGGTACCAAATTGAAACTAAACATAGCGATTGAATGGCTGGTTTTCACGAGATAAAAATAGCCAGCATATAAAACAGCGTCGTCACTGAAATTTCTCTCAAAAAAAGTATTTCTTTCAGAGAAGTTGTTGGAATATTCTGTAGGTATGGAGAGCAGAGTTTCAAAAAATGTGTTCGTAAACCAGGTAAAAATTAGTGCCCGGCAATTAAATGATTTTGCTTTAAAGCACATGTGAAATGTGCCACTTACGTGGATCATACGTTAATAAATAAAAACATTATTTAATTGTTATTTGTCCACTTTAACCCTCCTTACTTAACTGCATAGTTCATTTCATTTGTTTGGTGTTTTTTGAATAAAACCCTAGCGTTTCAATCTAAAATAATACCAGGCGATTTATGAAACGCATAGTAGTATTAGATGTTTCCTAAAAATGCTTAAATTTCTGATTGTTTTACGATAAGACCATTTTTGAATTCCTCTAGTCGTTTAGAAAAAGCCTAGATGTTTTATAAAAAGACTGATTTTGCAATACGCCTACGACACACACAAGTTTACTTAAAACTCGATGAAGGGGCCATAATGAATATCAATGCTTGGGTAAGATTTACGTTCTATATTATATCAACACCTTAAATATTATGTGTATGATTCGGGACGTACATCAAGGAATTATTTAGATGGCTTTTGCTAGATATTACGTGGTAGTTTCCCACTCAGATTACTCATGTGTTATAGAGCACATGTTATCCCCCTTCAGATTATTTTAATTTAAATTTATAATTTTAATATTCACTCTGTTTGATAATCAGTTTGTTTTGACACAAAAATATTTTTAAAAACTTGATTTAATAAAATATCAAATTACATTTCGTTTTCGAAAATAATGTTTTAACATAAATTATTAAATTAAATACTTGTTTTCTTGATATAAGAGGTCAATCATTTTGTATTAGTTATTGTACAGGGTGTCCAAATTTCGATCCTCTTACGGGATATCTTGGCTATTTGAAAAGATAGAGACTTGCGGTTTTCGCAACACTGTGCTCGATTTTTTGAAACTAAAGATGCCGTAAACAAAAATTTCTTAGCCCGCTTCATTTCTGAGATACAGGGTGATTTTGAAAATACTGCATTTGGGACCCCCCTCGTAGCTCGCTGTTTAAGATATCAAAAAGGTAAAAACTGCTTGTTACGCAGTTTTTTACGTAGAATTCTAAGGCGTAGTCAGATTTTTTTTATCACCTTCCATTTTTGAGTTATTTACCAATATTATGTTTTTTTTTAATGGGACACCCTGTATATTGGTTGACAGTTCGATAGGTTTTTTTTTAGCTTTCCAAATATATAATTTGTGGTATTTATCAGATAGCCATGAAAAATATTTGCTGTATCTATTCTACTACCTAGATCTACTTAGATAGATACCTTAAATTGGAGTTTTAATTAAGATTTTATACTAAATTTTTAAGTAATATAAATATATTACCAAACATCAATAACAATTTTAAGAAAACATCAAAAACAAGTAACGTATATAGCAATTCAATTCAACATTTCGACCATTTAAATTTAACAATTTCGACATAACTTTTCAACAATTTAACAATTTAAATTGAACAGTTTTAACATAACAACTCAACAATTTAACAATTCAACATAAACTTTTGAAAATATAGCTTTAATAGCTTTAGCGAAACAAATACTTAATAATTTAGTTTTCTTCTTATTTATTATTAACAAGAATTGCTGAAAATGATTTCCGTTTTCTCTAACACATAATTCAGTCAGTTTTGAAATTCGATTAAGAGCATTCAGTAATATGATTGATCGTCCTTGTAAATCTCGAAATGCCGTTTCGGTAGCTTCGCGCAGTTCTTCCATTGTTCGGTGGCGGGTTTTATAGACCTTATCTTGTATATAGCCCCTTACGAAAAAACCGCGCTGGCCATTTTATTGGTCCATTAGGGGCTATCCACTTTCGAGGAAATTGATTTCCCAAAAACGGGCGTACTAAATTAGAATTATGTGCAGGTGCGCCATCTTGCTGAAAGAAGATATTATCTAAATGCGCCAGAGGAACGTTATCCAACCACTCCGGTATTACCTCCTGCAATATTTCTAGGTAAAGAACCCCTGAGAGACCTCCTTCATATATTCGATTGTGTGTCCAAAATGTAGCATGCAACACTAAAGCCAAATCGACCTTGTTGCTCCGGCTCAAATACTAAATGTTTATTTTCCTGATGCCGGTATCTGGTATTTTGTCGATTACAAATACCAGCACTTGAGAAGTGTACTTCATCAGACCATATAACCATCCTTGCAAAATTTACATTTTCTCTAACTTTTAGTTGGAACCAAGTGCAAAAATTTAATCGACGTTCGGAATCGCCAGGGTGCAGGTGCAACACTATGTTTACTTTGTACGGAAAAAAATGTATTTCTTTAATATCGTCTGTGCTCTAGACTTAATAACAGCGACTCCAGCTTCAATAGCTCTACATGAAACTGAAAGGTTCGCCTCGACATAGATAGATTTTACTAACTACTAGTTAACTAGATACCTACATACCTGTTATAATAAAGGGCGATAGCCTCAACATTATTTTCATTTGACGGTATGTAACAAACAAAACATATCATACTTTCCGAAATTTTCATAACTTCACCTTTCAGCCATTTTTAGCAATAAAGAAAATATAAATGGGAAATAAAAAAATGAGTAAATAAATATTAAAAAATGTAAGATAACGAGGTAAAAACTCAACAATTAGGTATTACTTATCAAAACTTGACAGGTAATAAAAAATTCATATACAATTGTTTATTTTTTTGTTTATCCATGGCCACTTTGATTTTTGTTTAAATTTCCTTAAAATGTAAAAATTGGGGTTGATTTTTAAAATAAATACCACAAATTATATATATTTGAAAAGCTAAAAAAACCTAACAAATTGTCAACCAATATACAGGGTGTCCCATTTAAAAAAACATAATATTGGTAAATAACTCAAAAATGGTAGGTGACAAAAAAATCTGACTTCTCCACTGGATTCTACGTAAAAAGCTGCGTAATAACCCTATTGATCATCTACGCCAAAAAAAATCTTCAACTGCAGTTTCAAGGGTTAAAAAGCAAAAAAAAGGTAATTTCTTCCTGCGCCATGTCATATTTTATCTATGTGTTTTACTCACTAAAGAAAAACACTTATTTCCTTAGGGACAAGCGGAAATTTAAAAACCATAAATGTAAAAAAGTGTTTTGTACTTTCGGGACTATTAAGTTCATTTAGTTCCAAGGCACTAAAATGTATCTTAGCAACACATAATTAAAAAAGGGTTAAATTGAAGAAATTTATTTATTTATTATTTATTTATATTTAGATAAATATTTACATTAGTAAAATTTACAATATTAAATAATCGATATGTTTCGTGGACAGTATGTTCAATACCGCTACTTGAAGAAGTACATACGACAGTTCTAAATACTTCGTTAGAACCTGGTCTAGAAGGATTTCTTAAAGCTCCAATTTGGAATGTATTCACATCACCATGTCCAAAATTTTTTTCGGCTATAGTTATTTTATTATTTATGGAGTTTTCGAGGTACCACTCGGCGAAGGCTGTCGATTTTCATCCTCCATGCCTTTTTAAAACATCCACAGATACACCAGCGTCAGCTAATAAAGAGGCAGATATTCGTTGAAAACAATGTCCAGTATATAATGACGGATTAGGTAGATTTAAAAATTCTGCTAATTTCTGGGGTAGTTTTCAAAACGTATTTTTACCAAATAGCTGCGTAGTACATTGATTGTTTTGGTAACGGACGAAAATTTTTTTTATTTATTTATTTATATATTTATATATTTATTTATTTATTTATTTATTTATTTATTTATTTATTTATTTATTTATTTATTTATTTATTTATTTATTTCTTTATTTATTTATTTATTTATTTATTTATTTATTTATTTATTTATTTATTTATTTAATTATTTATTTATTTATTTATTTAATTATTTATTTATTGATTTATTTATTTATAAACGGGTCTAGAACCCAATCGCACAAAGTATAATTAAAAATCTAATACTAGTACTAACATTAATAAAAATATATAACACTAAGGAATACAAGTAAAAGTCAAACCAGCATGAATACAATTACAAGTCAAAATGACACAAGTCATAAATAAAACAATAAGGGACGATACTAAATAACAAATATTTTGACTATAATCCATTCTGAAAGGCAAAAAGTCTTGTATTTTTAAGTTTAAGCTTTAGTGAGTTTAATGATATATGGAATAGATCACAGTCGAATAAGTTAGCATTTTTCATCGCAATGAGGAGTCTCAGCTTTTCTTAAAGCCATATACTTGCGGCAGATTTCAGTAAAGTTGACAGTATTGGTACCTGCATTTTTAACAATGAAATTTCTATCAATTTTCTTTTTAATATTTTTAATAATAGTGTTAGTTGATTGATCCAAATCAGATACGCCTTCCAACGTCAACTCAACTAACTCTACAGGCACCTGCTAAACCAAAAATAAGGGTTACCTTCATCATTAAAAACTGGTTATTTCAAAGCACACTAAACAAATTTGTATCTGTTACCTGCAATAATTTGTCACATTATGAGGTGTTTTAAATTTGCACCTGTACATTGCATTATTTAATAATATTGTTCCCGAAAGTAAAATAATGGATATATCTCAGGACTAAGTGCCTTAATCACTTGAATGGTTGTTGCTCTCGAGCTAGTTATATAATGTACTATCATATCTACTAATAAGCAGAGTTTTACAATCATTTTGAGCTACGGTGGCTGAGCGGGTGAATCGAACTATATTTAAAATTTACCAGTTTATCCCTATGTTACATCTATTTTTTGTGCAAAATTTAAAGTCGATTGAATAAGAAAATTTGTTTTACGTTGATTTTTTAAACAATATTTGGCCTCCGTTTTCTTGAGTTCGATTTTACCAGTTTATCTCTATGTCACACTTAATTCTTGTACAAAATTTCAATCAATATAAATAGGTTTCAATGCTAATTTTTAAAATATTTTAGGCATCTAAAACGCGAAGATCCGTAGAAACCTGGGAGGCTAATTTTTGCACGATTACAAACATTTTATTTACCTTCCATTTTATTCCGCCATCTGGAATTCGTACCACAATTGTACCAGTTCATATCCATGTCACACTAATTCTTGCACAAAATTTGGAATCAATCTAATAAGTAGTGTTTGTGTAACTTATGTTAATATATAAATAATATTTTTATAAATCGGATTTTAGTTTTATGAGCCATTTTGCGCTAAATGGCGTTACAGTTTTTATAACATTTCAGATAAATGTTTAGTTGAATCTCCAGATGAAACTTAGTCAAAATATGTGTTTTCTATATTTTTGTACCACTAAACAAAGTCGTAGATAAGAAAATGGAATATAACACGGTATAATATGAACAGGTACACAATTTTAAAAAAGTTTTAAAACCAGCTATTTTCACATGAGAGTTAAAAAAAATATATGACATGATTATGAGAAGTGATTTTCAAATATGTTACTATATTTCTGCAACTGCATTTACACCGTACACTTAAATTCAACGTGAGCTTCTATTTATTACACGACAATGTTCATTTTTAATTACATACAAATATTTCAAATTCTTCTGACACATTGATATTGAAAAACCACCAGCGATATATCATTATATACGTCATACAAATTTTCATAGCAGGACCACAGCTTACCTACAACTAAACTGAGGCATGTAAATGGGAAACGTTGTAAGTGCCAAACAAAAAAATGTTCAGGAAAGAAATAAATGTGTTTAAAATTTCAAATTTTGATTTATTATGTGGAAAATAGACGTTGACCTTAATTTTAACTTATTAATTTATTTTTTTTTACTTTGTTTTTCTTTATCTAGCTTTATTTTTTTGTGTAAAGATGAAACTGCCAATATTAAAAACCTAGGGATAGATGTAAGTACCAGGTGGTATTTTAGGAAAGGGTGAAACTCCAAGATGCAATTCTAATATTTTTTATTCAGAAAATATAAGGAATAATATAATAAAAAATAACAACATATTTTCGTAGGATTATGAGAAACGGCGCCCCCCTTTCTCTCCAATAACTATCGTAGTTTCAGTATCTAGAAAGACATAAAAAATAAGTTTTGTTGACTTTTTATTAAAAACGTGATGGATTATGACCATGAGTCTGTAGAGAGAGAAATACAAACACAGCTCACGTGATAAAATAAATCTTCACTGGCGGATTCGTTACTTCCTGCCTTTGCTTGAAGAGGCGGCACCATTTTTTTTCTTCAGGAGAGCTGTTTATGTCTGCATTTGTTTCCTTTGTGAGGCTTGCAATTTTTTTTCGGAGGGTACCTGTTAGTTTTTTCAGAAACGCCTGCATTACGTTCCTCGTGGGGAGATTTTTCTTCTCAAGATGGGCTTCCCGTTTAAAACGCACCTGATGAAGATCCTTATAGAACTGCCGGTTTCTGTCTGTCATCCCCAGTAGGTCTTTTGTTTGTTCAACGCTGATGTTGGACACAAACTTAATATTTTCTAACTCTACTAAATCAGAAAGTGTATTTAGATTTTTATTTCTCTTGAGAATATTGGTTTTTGTCCAAATCGGAGAACCCTTACCACCAAAGATAAAATTCACAGAGGTTTTTACAACATCTGCTTTTTTGTGAGATACACAGATGTATGAAGCTTTGCTAATTTGTAATGTTTGCGTGTTGAAGTATTAACCCGCAAGCTTTGCAAAATCAAAAAAGTCCTCTGCCTTCATGGACACAATCTTAAATGATTGGATGGTTTATCCGTGCAGTTCGGCTTCTTGGGGATGCTGTGGTTCTATCGTAATACAATTTTACGGCGCTTTTTCTCGATCACGCCAAAATCACGCTCCTTTATAAACAAGATATATAATACACATGAGGAGTATTTTATTTTCATTTTGCGATCCGCAATTATCACACCACAACACAAGGCTATTACGAGTAAACTGTCCTGGAGTAGTTGAAATCTTAAAAAAAGAGGATAATATTTCGAACCCGCGGCCACCATTTCCCTCATGCCACATTTAAATACGACGTATCTTCCATATGAATCCTATAATTGTATGTGGGTAACTGGCTGCAATAAAACAATGGACTCTGAGTCATCATGAGAACGAACATGACTTGTAAATCCATACATATAACCGAGAAGGAACTAGTTGTGATGAAGTTCAAAGTTCTTGCTAGCTTCCCGCTTTTCTTGTTCGTTTTTGCTACGAGATACGCTGACGTTTAGTAGATCGCAATTGTTATACGAATCAAGAGTCGGACGTTTGAATTTTAGTTTTGGAAAATATATATCAAATGTTTTATGATAAAATCTGTAGGTGACAGAACTAACTGGTAACTTATCTTGAAAAGCTTTATAACGTATATGCTTATTTAATTCCAGAGTTAGAAATTCACGTTCTAACTTGTATCGACTTTCATAGCGCGGGAAAGAATTTAACTGAGCTTTTACATAATCCATATCACCCTCTGTACATTTTAGTTTATTCTTTACTTGACTCCAGATTAAATACCCTATGTTTATATTATTAAACACTTGTCCTGCACCTGGGTGGGCCCATTCCATACAGAATAAAATTTACTGTCCTGTCCATAACACCAAATTTCAACACATTTATTTGTATTGTAGTTCATTTACCAAACCCATTTCTCTCATATATCAACGAGAATGTCAGAAATTTAAATACTACTAGAAAAAATGATATTACGGACGAGACATATCTCTTAGAAGTAGACAAAATGAATATCTGGATATATGTTTAATCTACATTTTTATGACAATTTAAGCCATTTTTTTGGAGATCCAGTAATTAATATTAAAAGTATTTAAGTGAACCTAAAAAAAGGAATATAAAGTTAGGAAAACCTACTGAAACCCACGATCCCATACATCCGGCGCCATATCCTTTAAAAATAACATATTTGACACAACCCTAACTTTTTTAAAGCAGTCTAAACGTAGTTTTAAGTAATTATTTTAATCTGCTCAAGTTTTCCCGAATAAAACAAGCACTACATGTATTATCAGGGATACATTTCATATAACCATACTCTTACATAATATAAACTTAGTTTATTACCGAGCGTCCAGCCATATTTGTGTATGAATGTATAATATATAAAAAAAGCGTTGATCTTCGTTTTATTTCCAGTGATATTATTTTATAAATGATTAGCAAATCGAACAGATACTGCCAATGTTTTGAAAACAGTGACCCCAAAAAGTCCATAAATCATAAGCAAAATTATTACATAGGACATAGTATTGTATTTTACTTTGATGCGAGATTCCAA
Source organism: Kuschelorhynchus macadamiae (assembly GCA_030620095.1). Lineage (NCBI taxonomy): Eukaryota > Metazoa > Arthropoda > Insecta > Coleoptera > Curculionidae > Kuschelorhynchus > Kuschelorhynchus macadamiae. The sequence goes on from JAUTXW010003750.1 coordinate 558,934, forward strand.
ATATATTTTTGGAAAAAAGAACTATTGTCAAGATTATATTTTTGAAACAAGACAATGTTGTAACTTAGAATGTGACGAATAAAAAGTAGAATATTGCCAACACATATCAATGAATCGTACGCAACACTATAGGAATAGCCATCTAGAATACTAATTAGAAAAATGGTCTGCAATAAGTCTATGGCATTCAAAACAATTTCAAAAGTGACCCAAAAATTATACATTAGGTGGGGTCAGCTGTTTTTTGGTATATATTGATTTGGGTGATTGAAAATATCATTGTACATCTACAGTGTGTGATATACAAACTCATTTTAAGTGAAACACAATGTTCAAGTTCGTAAGTACAATTCCCAATAACGTTTTGTACAATCAATATAATTTGAGAATGTGTTGTATTTATTTTATTTGAAAACGATCAATTTTTAAAATACAATATGCTTATTCTATACTATATTTTTTTTGTTTTCAAAGGGTTTAATGTAATTAACATGATTAAGTAAGGTATATATATTTTTCAAAAACCGAGTACCATTTGGATTTCAACCGTTTATCCCTACAATCCACAACTTTGCTAAGTATTATATCTCTGTTATTAGTTCCTCTTATAAAATATATTACGGTAAAAGCCAAATTTTGGCAATAAATCTGGTAATACATATTTAACGATATTAATACGGACAATGTTAATGTTATTGAGAGTACTAATAAGTCTAAAATGACCCATAAAACATAAATCCTAATAATTCTTAGATTTACTGTTCAACATTTAAATGTATATTACTGATTTAACTAAAGCAAAATCAAATACTACATGTATACATAAGCGACTAGAAATACAATTTAAAAACTAAATTTGTTTTAAAAAGGGTTTTTTTAGATCTGTAAAACCAACCCGTATCCGCATAAATAAATATCCTATGTATATCAACTGTATTTTATGTGTATAAAATATAATTAATTAATTGTATAGTGTTCGTGCATTTATGTAAGAATTTTCTCGAGAATTAGTTAATCATAAAGCTTCTAAATTTTAAAATCTATTAAAGTAACTTTTCTTATTTCAGGTCACCATCCTGTCCTTTGCTATCATCTCCTGCACTATGGCAGCTCCAAAACCATCGGTTATCGCTCCCTTAGTAGCTGCCCCTGTAGCTCCTGCTGTAGTCACTGCTCAGAGCTCCCAGGTTATCGCCAGAAATTACAACGCGCTAGCAGCTCCTCTAGTAGCACCAGCTCCAGTGGTAGCAGCTGCTCCATTTGTGAGGGCTGCCCCACTAGTGGCCCCAGCGCCAGTCGTAGCTCCAGCTCCCTTTATCAGAACTGCAGCTCAATACGTAGCAGCCCCAGCTCCTTATTTCGCTTCTCCTGCTGTAGCTAGTCCGTACTATGCGAGTCCTTATGCCGCGCCCTTAGTGCTGTAGGATGGGACGTAGTGAATTAATTGTGATCTTTTGGTTTGTAAATAGATGAATTTGTAAATATATGTATATGTAAGCACACACTTGGGTTAGTTTGTTTTTTTTACTATGGCATTTTTGTTTATTAATATATTTCGATATGCGAGAAGAACAACAGATTTGTTAGTGAATAAATGAACAAGAAATCAAAAAGATATAAACAAAATTATCTCCTGCGTTTTATAAGCATTAGGAAAGGTTTCAGTAGAGCAGTATTAAAATCCTAATCTACCAAATTTAGTTAAAAAAAAAAGAAATTTGTTTTATTGCATTTTATATTTATTTACCAATTCTGGTAAATATTTACTAAAATATAAAAGGAACATCTACAAATATAGGACATAGGAATAGGACAATATAGTTGCTTTCACTTGTATTTCATGTAATAAACACACAATGCACAACTTATAAGGACCTATTTAGAAGTTAAACTAATGACAAAAAATGGGCGTATAGGATGGCCTCCAAGGTCTCCAGATTTATGAGTACTGATTTTTTTTTTGGGAATATCTAGAAAATAAAATTTACTCGATACGAATCAATGGATGATTTGCTGCGTAATGCCATTTAAACAGCCCTTAGAAATTTATAGGCACGACCTTTAATATTTTAAAAACCTTAAAGAGAATAATTATAAAAATGTGTGACATATGATGGAAATCAAATTAACTTTAACAATATCTGTGATCTTTGTTTAATGTTTTTTATCCGTGTTTAATTAACTGTCATTAGGCACCTACGTAAGTAATAAGTAAATTATAGTGGTATAGTGAACTATACATTTTTCGAGTCAAACATGTATTCGATAACATGAATATTTCTATGTTATTTGGATAAGTTAATTCGATATATTATTTTTATTTATTGGCCCTCTAGGAAAAAATTGGAATTATTTTCCAAGTCTAATTCAGTTTTTTGATCCCGTGCAGTGAAGATCTCTGATGATGCCTCGTACGATGGCTGGCGAAACGTTGTACAGTAGTTCTAATTTGACACGGTCTAAACCCAAGAATCATGATTTCTTAGTTGACTCCAGCCGTGAAAACTTTCGTACTATATCACTAAAATTGTCAATGTTTAGCTTGTTTCGAAAAATACCTATAAATAAACTAAGTATTTTTTCTTTTGAAGAGCACGAAATGAACTAGGTCAATCTTAAAAAATACATTACAGGGTGTCGCATTAAAAAAACATATTTGGTTTATATCATAAAAAATTCAATAAATCTACGTAAATCGAGAGGTGCCTGAAAATCAGATATTTTCAATTTCACCCTGCAATTCAAAAACCAAGATTGCTATGAAAATTTTGTTTGCGACATCATAAGTAAGTTTCATAAAAAACTAGTACAGTATTGAGAATACCTCGTCTTTATATCATTACACTACAATGAAAATTTTTGGAAATCAGGAAACTAATGGATAGACATTCAGATCTGCTGAAATTAGATCAATGGAAGCTTTTTTTCCAGACTACAATCCGCAACAGTAAACTAAACAAAACCTGTTCGGGTGTGGCATATCAGTAACTGGATGAAGGTAATAATCTAGTGTGGGTTTAAAATGCATGCGTAAAGTTTATGTTAGTTTAATTACCTTTGCCTCATAAAATAGTAAATTTTGGGTTGTTTAAAGGACCACACACACAATAGACAATTCAAGAATTACGTCATCGGCAGGTCCTCTGGAGGCACCTTGACCTATTTTATGTAAGTTTTGATACTTCATATGATCAAAATTGTCAAAACTTACGAAACTACGGGACAAATAGTAAACACGTTCGAGAGAAGAAATGAAAAAATTAAATATAAACGTTAGAACCCAACAATGTAAGTAGCAAAATGACATTGATTTATTTGCCCCTAGAGCGATGTGTCAAATTCACGTTTCCTGGAATGGTGAATACATTGAAAAACGATTTCGGTAAATTTGTATAACCATTTAAGTTGTAGTCCCCCAACTTTAGTTTTCTGAGAAAAATTGAGGGGTTCATCGGCTATTTTCGGCGCAGGCGTAGTGAATTAAAATACTTATCAATATTCAAGAGTTTGCGAGTGAAAGGCAACAAGTAGTTTAAAACTAACTTTCAATTGTATTTAGCTGATACTTTTGTATTGTACAATAAAAGTAAGTTTTATTCTGGCCTGCGAAATTGTATATCAGTGGTAAAAGTTAGTAAAATAGCAATAAATTTTAATAAAATATTATATTATTTTATTAAAATTTATTGCTTATTATATTTATTATTAATTATAAATTATTACCTTATTTGTTAGGTAATATTAAACAGGACGACTATCGGGTAGAGATGGTCGATATTAGATTTTACCTACGGATAGGTGATAGCACATTATCTATCGATATATTATATTTATCCATATGTCGATAGTTATCGACCTATCGATAGTTCATTGCTACCTATCTATATATGCAGGACAAAATCAATGAAGAGCAAAATCCTCACTTTATATGGCGCTTAATTTGCTTGTAAATATATAATCCTTTAATCCGTACCTTCCGATACTCTCGGCTACCTGTAATTACCTATCGGCATATAAGGACAACTATCGATATTTTTTATTTACCTATTGTTATTCGATATTCGATATCTCGCTGACTTATCGATAAAACACCCATCCTTACTGTCGGGTTGCCCAAATCAATTAAAAAAATTGTTTGAATAGAAAGACTAATAATAATTTAATTGTATATTGATTTTAAATTACAGATACAAAAAGACAGTTTGATTATTTTTACAAGCTTGAACCCAAAATATATTTTATACACTATGCATTGAATTATACAGGGTAAGTTAAAACCCCGACAGTCAATACAAAATATTTAAAAAAATATAGGAGTACAATTCATATATTTTCATGAAGCTGGAGTTTCGACTACAATTTTACATTTTATTAGTACCCATATTTTATCTTCTTATATTGTAGTTCTTAAAATACTTATCAAATACTTTACTGCTATTTCGTTAACGAGTTAAGAAAAAATGGCAAGCTCACAATATCAAACATTTCGTAGCAATATTACCTCTCAAGTTTTCGGCCAAAATTCAGTTTTAATTTGTTTACTATATGCATCAATATTTCGGGCAGTTTTGGAAGTAACTATAGATTATTTTGATAAATAGTCAAAATTATGTTCCTGTAATTGCTTTTTTGTTATTTGAACTGTGTTAATAACAGCTTTACTAACAAAAAGATATGTAGGTTTATAGGACATAATTGATTCTTATGGAAGATTTTATAGTTATGGGTTAATTTTGCAAAGCTGTGAATTTTCATTATTTTGTGATTTATGGGCTAATTTACAACTAATACACAATCACTATTCTAAAAACTACCACTTTCCGTTCTTGATATGTAATATATTATTTCCTATGACCACTTACGAAACTGGCGATTCACAACTTATTTTTAACATTTGTTTCTCAGATGAATGTTCTTTTTTCATTCATTGTGCTGTCAATTCTAACCTTAGAATTTTTAGAGAAGTGCTTACTCAACATCCCGAAAAATTAAATTTATGGGATGGAATTTTTGGGGACTGTAATATTGGACCGTATTTTCTACCGGGAAATTTAACAGGTTAAATGTACCTAAACTTGTTGGAAAACACGAATTTCCATTTGCTAATCCATAAATAAACCGCATATCAGTCATTTCAGATTTCCTAAAATTATTCATAATGGAATCACTGCTAATTTACAACTTTTAAATTTACTGATATGTGAGTAACAGTACTATCACAATATGCTTCTTATGTGCGGTAGTTAGGAAACACCCTGTATAAGCGTAGTTCGAATTCTAGAAAACAATAAACAGGAAGTTTCTTAAGGGGGAACTGCACACAGTATTATGGATCATTTGCAAGCCTTCCGCCGTTGCAATATTATGTTAAAACTATAAGAGAAATGTATTAACTTCAATGTGATTTCAATAGGGAAATATGTATAGTTGGGCGCTAAATGCGATTTTTTATGAAAAAAATCTAGTCTAAAATTATAAAATAGAAGTAGATTTTTCCATTTTCGCCCATTTTTCAACCACTTTTTGACGCAAATGCCGTCGCATATAATTTATTTTCCACAAAATGGCTCTTTACCGCCTTGCATTGATCCTTTGTCTACATAACTGCAAAATTTGAAATGGTAAATCGTACTCATGTCTTTGTATTTCTGCAGTGCGTGAACCCTTTTGAACCCATTTTTAAACGAAATGTAATTTAAATTGCCTATACATAACACATTTTTTTGAGGTCGGACGTGCAGGAAGTTTTTTCTAATACGTAGGTACCTTTTCATCTTACTTTGAACTTGACTAGACCTTGTCGCTAGTTTTTCACTTTTTGCCTCCCTTAAGTCAAAAAAATACTTTTCAACCAAATAATGTTTGTTATTTACTTTACTTCTAGCAAACCATAACGCGGCCGAATGTCGGGTTAACATGAATAATCTTATAAACCAGAATATAATATAAAAATAAGCGATATGTGCTGCTCTGCGTGGAATGTGTTCCGTATGTGTGTAAAATCGGTACAATACATGTTACAAACAACTCTGCTTTAAAGAAAAAGTAATAAAGCTTTATTATTTGACTTTTTATAAAAATCTCTTATTTTAGGTTACCACGGAACAATTGATGCATTACGTCAAACACACTAAGTACAGGGTGTTCCAGCGAGGACTGAACAGGGACCTATTTTCGACCTTCCTTGTATTTTGGAAAAATTCAAAATAGCCAATCGATGTATTTTTTCTTGTAGAATCCAAAAATATCATCGAAAAAACATTTGAACCAGAAACAAAAGAGTTACGCTATGCATCAGGTGTTTTTTAAATGGAATGTATCGTTTTTTATACGATTTTTGGAAAGAGTGATTTTTTTATGTCCGTTCTAATTAAAAGATTTGATTTTGCGATAGCTGTTTATATTACATTTTAATGTTTTACAAACTAAAATTTTAGCTTCACCTGTTTAAAATATACGATAGGTTGGTATAGGTGATCAAGGTAAAATGACGTTTGAATGCTTTGTCAATAAAAATTGACATTATTTTAATTATTGTCGAAGTCTTCACCTAAAAAATATATATTTGACTCTGATCGAAATGAAATACTCTTTGGACGAGAGACTACAGATTGTTATGCTATTTAGAGAAGCAAGAAGAAGATTTATTGCAAATTTTCATAGAAATATATCCATCAATACAATTCTAAGGATAAAAAACCTATTTGAGGAAAATAAAACTTTACATGATAGAAAAAGAAATATACAAAGGAGAAGAAATCGAGACCAGGCCATTATAAATTATTTTCAAGTTAATCCAACCAAATCTATTTCGGATGCAGTTCGGGAAGTTCAGTACGGTGGCGGTGTAAGGCGCAGAAGAGTTACCCGAGGGACTGTTCACAGGACTCTGAAAATTCATAAATTTAGGCCTTTTCGTATCCTTCCACTTCAGCACCTAACACCGGCACAAAAAGAACTTCGCTTCCAATTTGTTTCTCAAATGGTAATTCGGCAAAAACACGAAGACCCTGATTTATTCAAAAATATTGTGTGAACCGACGAAGCTACTTTCACAACATCGGGAGTATTCAACAGACATAATAGTCACCACTGGGCCGTTGAAAATCCAAAAAAGTTCCAGACTATTAAATTTCAAGGGAGGAATTCTATTGATGTTTGGTGTGGGATAAAAAACAATAAAATTTTGGGACTAATATTTTTTAACGGGACTTTAAATGGGCACAGATATTATGAGTTTTTTGAAAACGAAATTGAAAATTTTTCGGAAGACTTACCATTGGCAGAATATCAGAATTTAATTTGGCAACATGATGGGGCGCCTCCTCATGCCGTGCATGATGTGGTTCAATTTTTAAATCGGCGCCATAACGAATGGATAGGGCGAAATGGAACATATGCTTGGCCGCCCAATAGCCCCGACCTCTCAGTTTTGGATACATTTCTTTGGGGCCATTTGAAGAGCGTCGTATACAGACAACGAAACGAAAATATTCAAGAGATCATGGGAAAAATTGTCGATGAAATAAACCGCCTTAACCAGGAAAATTATATTGTAACAGCAAGTTTAGAAAGGCTACAAAGGGGTTATCGATGTTGTTTCGAGAAAAACGGCGGTCACATTGAAAACTTATGTTATTAGTAGTTTTATTTTATTATTTAATAATTATTTTTTATTGAATTTCTTTTTCTATCATGTAAAGTTTTATTTTCCTCAAATAGGTTTTTTATCCTTAGAATTGTATTGATGGATATATTTCTATGAAAATTTGCAATAAATCTTCTTCTTGCTTCTCTTGCATTTTCTTGGCACTTGTAAAATAGCATAACAATCTGTAGTCTCTCGTCCAAAGAGTATTTCATTTCGATCAGAGTCAAATATATATTTTTTAGGTGAAGACTTCGACAATAATTAAAATAATGTCAATTTTTATTGACAAAGCATTCAAACGTCATTTTACCTTGATCACCTATACCAACCTATCGTATATTTTAAACAGGTGAAGCTAAAATTTTAGTTTGTAAAACATTAAAATGTAATATAAACAGCTATCGGAAAATCAAATCTTTTAATCAGAACGGACATAAAAAAAATCACTCTTTAAAAAATCGTATAAAAAACGATACATTCCATTCAAAAAACACCTGATGCATAGCGTAACTCTTTTGTTTCTGGTTCAAATATTTTTTCGATGACATTTTTGGATTCTACAAGAAAAAATACATCGATTGGCTATTTTGAATTTTTCCAAAATACAAGGAAGGTCGAAAATAGGTCCCTGTTCAGTCCTCGCTGGAACACCCTGTACATAATTAATGCCGCATAAGAGAAAGAAAAACTTATTGACGATATCGATATTCTTTCTATTTTTAGAGATTTTAGCGAATCTGATGAAGACGATAATTTTAGAGACGAGCCTGAAATAGTATATTACATAACAAGTGTTGAAAGTGGTAGTAGTGTTACAATGACACAAGATTGTCAGAAGAAAAGCATTTTTCATCGTCTGCAGCAAATTCATGAACCAGTTTTATTTTGTAGGGATAGAACGTACGCTTTTTTTAAATTCACTGGATGGTTCTACGCGAATCACCCAATATTTGGGGCACTTTCCTCGAACTCAGTGTGGGATCGATTGCAATATGACGTAAAACTGTAACTTCTGCAGCTTCATTTCTTACAGGATTTTCAACATTTTTTTTGCATTGATCCTTTTTCACGAAATTTATCCACTAATTACCGGACATAAGTATGAGACAAGTGTGCATTTAAGACAGCACGGCAGCTGTAGAACAATCGTTATTTCTAAAGAAAAGTGAAATAAATCTTTGATTAGGGTTGCCAACCGTCACGCGAGAGATGGGACCTTTCTTTTCTATAGGATATGAAAGAGGCGTCCCGCGTGCGAGACGCTAATTGCCCCTTTTAGTCGTGCTGATCATCTCTCCACAACAATCTAACCGAAAGGAAAGCTTTAGTAGTATGCTCTCTAGTTTATATATAACACGAAAGCGCATGCGCAGGCTTAAGTTGCGCAGAAGATCCTAAATTTCCCTCACAAACCGCCAGTCACACCACTTTAGAGTGCGCGCGTATTTCAAATCTAATTTTCCTTGATTGGTAGTGTGACGGTTTATAACTTCGAATAAAATTCGAAAATTATATCGTCGAACCAGTACTAACCTAACGCTAACGGGACAGAGCCATCAACAGTATAGATTTTATATAGAGTCAAAAATTGGTTGGGGCGCTACCGCGTATGTAGTAATATAATAAATAATATGTACAAAACCGTTTGCAATATCACACGAAGGTTTCAGCGATATCAATCAAAATATGGCAGTACCGGAACGCCAACGAGCAACAAGAGGGCTAAAAATAATAAAACCCTGGAACTGCTTTTAAAACGGAATTCACTGACATCCTAGGAAGAAAATGTTTTGGCTGCTGAATTAGTTAAAAGTTTACCACAGCCTAAAACATAACATTTCTCACACTTCGAGAGACTGTGCTTCAACATTATGCTCTATAATAACTGGCCTTACGAAAAAAACTTGCTAGTGGGCGTTACGCTGTCAGGGTTTTGCATGTTTTTCCCTTGTAGAAAGTCACACACGTTATTGAGTTGCTTTTTGGGGTTGCGGTAGCCAGTTTCTCTTCAATTCTGAGTTTGTTTTACAAAAGATAACAATTAGGTTTTTGTCGTCATATGGGGTTAACCTGGCAATATTTGGTGAAAATCCAATATGACAAAACAAAATGGCGGCCTAGTGAAATGTTAATACATTTATTATTAAAAAACTACTTATCCAATTTACCTAAAAAAATTACCCTCTCATGTTTTACATATCTCCACCTTTTAGCGCCCCTAGATGCCAAAGAATATCTTTTATCAATTCCGTCGGTCTTTCTATTGGTTTGTCTCTCTGTTAGTTCGCTGCTTAGCTTAAAAACTACTTATCAGATTGACTTTAAATTCTAGCCAAATTAAGAGTCATATGGGGATGACTTGGTAATATTTTGGTAAAAATCTAATATTCTGGAACAAGATGGTGGCCTAGTGAAACGTTAAAAAAAAATATTACTAAAAACTATTTATCCAATTTACCTCAAATATTACACAAAAATCAAATGTTACATAGAAATGAAATGTAATATTTTGATATAAATATAAGATAGCATAACAAAATTCAAAAATCAGCCTGAAAAACTAGTTATTAGATAATTTTGTGCAAGCATAAATGTGATATAGAGACAAAATTGTAAAGTTACGAATTCTAGATGGCAGAGCTCGCGGAACAAAATATCAGCCAAATAAAAGTTTTAAATAATCAACGTAAAGAAATCTTATTCAAATGACTGATTTTGCAGAGAAATTAAATCTACAAATTAAACATGATGTAACAAAATGGCAGTATGTATCAATGTATTAACTACTTACTGCATTTATTTTAAATTATACAAGTCTGGCATAGGTAGAAACTGGTAAGATATTGGTAGGAATTCATTATGATGAAACAAAATGGCGCCCAATAAAAAATTTTGAAAAGACAGTATATATGTGTTACTATATGAGTATATACTGAACTAAATTGGGTCACATTTCACTATTCCTAATAAAAGAAAAAAATCATAATGACGGAAGTTCCGAGTAAATGAAATTCACCGATTTTTCAGTTAGTGATCAGTATTACAAAAAACTGTTTTTTTTAAGAACTTTTATTATGTTTTCGATCATTATTATTACAGTTTTATCTTACTGTACTACTTCCCAATCCATTAGGAGATAAGCAAGAAAAGTTGTTTTATGAAACAGTTGGGTTTGACAAAAGATCGTAAGATATTCCAGAAAGAAGACGTGTTGCGGCTTTTCTGTGTTTTTCGATGAGTTCCAGGAGACTCAAACAGTTTGAAATAGAATGAGAGACACGTTAGAATGAATTTAAAGACTAATAATAATTATAGAAAACAGAAACAGTCCACCAGTCTCGTAAACGGTTCCGCTAAATTTCAAGGAAAGTCCATAATTTAAATAGAATATACCTGGCATTGTCGAGAAGAAACGTGGATTCTGATTGTCAGATAAGAAAGCACCTTCATAATATTATAGAGTTATAAAATAAAAGTAAATTTGTCCATTTTCGACCATTTTTTGACCACTTTTTGACGCACATGCCTTCGCATATAATTTTTTTGTCCACAAAATGGCTCTTTACCGCCTTACATTGATCCTTTGTCTACGTAACTGCAAAATTTGAAATGGTAAATCGTAATCATGTCTTTGTATTTCTGCAGTGCGTGAACCCTTTTGAACCCATTTTTAACAGAAATGTAATTTAAATTACCTATTCATAACACATTTTTTGAGGTCGAACGTGCAGGAAGTTTTTTTTAATGCGTAGGTACCTTTTCATCTTACTTTCAACTCGACTAGAGCTTGTCGCTGGTTTTTCACTTTTTGCGTGCAATTCTCCCTTAATTTATCTTACAAAAAAAATTTCATACCGCCATTTTATAACCAATCGGATATTTTTATTCTAACTCGTTACCACAGCAACCAACAAAATTTCCGGAAATTTTCGTCGACTTGACTGAAATTAATAAGTGGAAACGCCTTGCGACACGACCTTTTTTAGTAATAATAATTGGAAGAATATGTCACATAGCTTATATATAAATTAATACATTTATATCCTATTTATTTATTTTAAGTAGATTTTCAAAAAATAACAAAAACATTTTTTTATTTAAGTCGGCACTTAATACTTTGTACAGGGTTTTTTTTTATATATTGCCACCCCCCTTATCTTTTTTATTTGATATTTTAGAAAAATGTGTCCCAAATAAAAGTTTAATGGTTTCAAATGAATTTTTATGAAAACATTTTTTTTCATATACAGGGTGTTACAGAAAGTCTGGGCGTGGTCCAAGTTTCTTATTTCAAATAGGTACCCCATTTTTTTATTGAATTTTCGGATTCTCCTGAGAATTTTACACATTTTTTATAAGGAATATTCTATACTTAAATCTAAAGCCTAAAGAGATATTGTTATTTTTTGAAAAGTATTATGTAAAACAGGTAAACATTTTTCTGGTCGTAAACTGGTCATTGACGGTGACTGTTTTACTGTTTGGTAGACTTTCTGTCAATTTCTGGATAAAATGTCACATTTCCGATGAGGAAAAATCCGACAACCTTCGCATAGCTTATGAGAATAACGAAAATACACAGGCAACCAGAACAGAAATCACCATCTTCCAACGAATCGCCATCTAAACAAACATTTTTTGAAATATCAGACGTGGATTTTTTTCCTTCTACGGGGTATTCCAAAAACATCGAATTTTGGAAATATGCATATGAATCTAATTAAGGCAACACATGTTTTTAAAAAATATATGTATAATATTAACGAAAACAGAAAAGAATATTTTAAAAACTACACACAGCGTCAAAAAACTTGGACCCCTTCATAAGTCGCAATGCAAATAAGCTTTCCTCAAGACCGCGTATCTTCAGTAATAAATGAACCAACGAAGTGATTGAAAAATGATTATGTCAACGAATAGCGGGACTACCACTTTTAGTTAACTGAGCCATGATATTGTAATCAGCAAGCTAATAAGGAGAGTTTAATTTTTTTTAGCCAGACCTCCCATTTAATTTGCATTAGGTCCTGTGTTGAGAAACTTTTAAACACTCTGTAGAGCGGTCTAATTACAACAGAATATTTCATGTGGCTAAAAGTGGCAGCCCTGCTATTCGTTAACATACACTTTTTTTAATCACATGGTTGGATCATTTATTACTCAAGATACAAGGTCTTGAAACAGAGTATTTTTGCATTGCGTCTTATGAAGGGGTCCAAGTTTTTTGACGCTGTGTTTATTACAAAAAACTACATATTATCAAATAATTCAATAATGAAATGAAATATAAATATTATAATTGCTGAATATGTCCACCATTCATTTCAATACAATTTGTATAATCTGCTTCGATTTTATTAATCGCATTAATAATGAATTGTGCATGATTATTGTTTAAATCCTCAATGGCTTCAATTATTCTCCTTCTTAACACCTCTATATCTTCCGTGGGAGTTTCATATATTTTATTCTGCAAAAATCCCCACAGAAAAGAGTCAAGAGGTGTTAAGTCGGGACTATTGGGCGGCCACCGAATCGGTCCAGTCCGACCAATCCACGTTTCAAAATTTTGATTTAAAAAATTTAGGACCGCAAAAACATTGTGTGGTGGGGCTCTATCTTGTTGCCAAATAATTTGGTTGTATTGACGGAGGGGTAAGTCATCCAAAATAGGTTCCAGATCATTATTTAATAAATTTAGATATTTTTCTCCATTTAAAGATCCATCAATGAAAATCGGTCCAATAATTTTGTTGTGAAGGAGCCCGCACCACACATTTAAAGTTTTCCGACCTTGGGTTTTAATTTCACGCATGGCCCGAGGGTTTTCCGTTGCCTAAAATCTAACATTTTTCCGGTTGTGAATCCCGGCAGTACTAAAGGCGCATTCATCTGACCATAACACTTTTTGAAAAATATTGTTATCTTCATCTTTCATCAGCAACATTTCCTGGCAAAACATGGTTCGTTGGTTTTTCTGATCTTCAGTTAATTTCTGGACGGGTAAAATTTTGTATGGGAAATATCCATGCTTTTTTAATGTCGAATAAATTTTGAAAATAGATTTATTAAAAAAAAATTGATGCGTCTTTTAAGGCTGCATTTGGATTTTCTGAAAATAAATAATATTTGCGTAAGTTACTTTATATCCTGTGGGTAATTTCTATTAACCTACCTTGAAAAAATAATAAAATATTTAATTCCTCCTCCTCATTAATAACCGCAGTACGTTTTTTTCTTTTAACAGTCATTCGATTTCGAAAGCCAAGTTCAATATTTTTGAAAGTTTTTCGAGATGGAATAGCTCGCATGGGGAAAAGCCGCTGATATTCTCTTCTTGCCGCGCAAGCATTATTATTATTCTTGTAGAAAATGCGAAGAATATCACATCTTTCTTCGTCATTGTAATGCATCTTTTCAATGAATTGACAGAACGACAGATCACCGTCAATAACCAGTTTACGACCAGAAAAATGTTTACCTGTTTTACATAATAGTTTTCAAAAAATAACAATATCTCTTTAGGCTTTAGATTTAAGTATAGAATATCCCTTATGAAAAATGTGTAAAATTCTCAGGAGAATCCGAAAATTCAATAAAAAAATGGGGTACCTATTTGAAATAAGAAACTTGGACCACGCCCAGACTTTCTGTAACACCCTGTATATGAAAAAAAATGTTTTCATAAAAATTCATTTGAAACCATTAAACTTTTATTTGGGACACATTTTTCTAAAATGTCAAATAAAAAAGATAAGGGGGGTGGCAATATATAAAAAAAAACCCTGTACAAGCGAATTGAAATATTACATGAACTCCTCGCCTTGTTCTCTTTGTAATGGTGAGTAATTAAGACTTGTAGTGGTTGAAGAACTGGCTTTTAATAGGTGTCCGTGTTTTATAAAGTAGATTAGATATAATATTTTCCCACCAAGTAATTTACTTTCCGCTTAGACATCCTGGAGAACTTCGGCGAAATCATTAGCAACACGTTCTGTATTCTTCTAAACAAATTATCTTCCGTGATTTGAATGTGACAATTTTCAATTAGATCAGTAAGATATTTCAGATAACGATGGTACATTTTAATATGGCCCATTTCTTTGCAATATACACATAAACCATATTTTTCAAATTTTTCCATTTTAAATAACTTATAAGTATATTTCTGCTATTAGAGAGAGCTTTATTGATTAGTTTGATCTAAAAGATTAGTTTATAGTCATTCGACAGGCACAAAATACACACAACATTTCATAGCCTTCTAATTTTAATTATCCTCTTGTTTTAAGTTACATTTACCGAGGTATATAATTAAAATTAAGAATATTCCACCGATCTTAGTAATTTCGAATGAAATAAAAATAAAAGAAAAGAGCTCCTTCTGTACATTTCTCACTAAATTATTATAGTAAAATGAGTTTTACATAATTTTCCACTACCTTTAGTGATCTGAAATCTACTATATATAAACAAATATAGCTTCCTTGAAATACGTATTATTATATTATTGTACTAAAATTCGTAGTTGTAACGTTTAATAATAATAGTTAATTATAGTCATTTGTCCCTTTATGATTTACATGTTTGGAAAGATTAGGACCTAATAGGACGATCCATTTTATTGTACACATGTAATACTATTTAATTGTACTAAACTCAGTACTTTATTGATTGACGTACTACCAAAACGTCACTTTTTCATGTTGTGTTAAATTTTCTTACGGAATCTCCCATGTACTCGAATTAATAACCAAAAATTTTTTCTCGCTCACGAATTTTTGCTGAAAATTATAATTTTATTATATTAATTATAATTTTCGAAAAAAATTCTTGACCTCGAAAAAATTTTCGTTAATAATTCAAGCACTAGGGAGATTTTAAGTGAATACAATACATGACAATTGTTTCGCCAACACTATGGCTTCATCAGATGTCAGATCTTAAATAATACCTGAACCCGTTTTGGGAATATTATACAGGTAAAATATTCTGGATTTTCCATTATAGCCTAATAAAGATTTAACAATAGGGAATTATTTAGGTCCAAGTGATCGTTTATTAATGTGTTGTTATTTTTATGTTTATTTATTTCACTACTGTCTAGTAAATTAAGTTTTTTACTTTTTCATTCTACATGTAAAATTTTAAAGTTCTCATCGAAAGTACGTTTTTACTGTTTGTCCAATATAAAATTTCGAACAGCTTCCACAATTTAACTTGTAAACTCCGGATTTATTCTGTTTTTTGGTTTTCTTTTTATTGTTTTTGATATATTTACCAAGGCTGTTGTTAGTTCTAAAAGGGACAGTTGCACTTTTATTTTTAAAAAACTTCACATTTGATGTTATTTTTGCTGTATAATTAAAAGTATGAAATTGAGTATTTTCTTTAAACTTATTACTAAGATAAGCTAACTGTAATGCTTCTTTATATTGTTTCCTTTTTACTATTTATAAGATTCTCATTATAATCGTTATTCGCCACTATTTATTTTATTATATTTAACTCTAGTATGACTTACATTATTTAGAGGTATATAGATCAGTATATGAACAAAACTATTATATGCTGATATTTTATGTTCAAAAGCATGGTTAGAAGTACTGTGTATTGTAATGTCTGTATGAATTGGCTTACGGAAATTTTGAAACTCGTGTTTATTATTCTTAATATAGTTATTGTTAAGTCTAAGAAATTAATTTCTTTATTATTTTCTAATTCAACTGTAATATTTATATTTTTGTGTAAGTTGTTTATATAATCTAAAAATGATTTTAATTGTCTGTACCAGTAAAACACGCCAATATATCAACAACATACCTATACCAATAAATGAAATTTTTACTAAGGGAATATTCGCGAATTTTAGTTTCTAAATGATCCATAAATATCTCGGCTAAAATTGGACTTAAAGGGTTTCCCATTATTAAACCTTCATTACTTATATACATAGTCTGGTTAAATTAAAAATAATTTTGATCCAAGCAGGTCGAGAAGACCTCTAAGATATCGTACTTAAAAATTGGATTGACGTTATTTTTGGTAAGAAGTTCTTCAACTAATACTGCTAAAATCTCGACTACTTTATCTTGAATAATTTAGTCCCAAACTTTAGTCACTAATGAAAATGGGGAAAATATAAAATATTCATTTTTGCTGTTGATAGTAAACGCGTTGTTCTCCGCATTTGGACCTAGGCCCTAAGATAGCTCTTTGATATTTTCTATTGAGTTGTGAAGCAAATAGGTCTATGGTTGTAACATCAAATACTTACTAATATTTAAAGCACAAAATTGCTAAACAACACTAAATGTATTTTCTCTTTGTAAGTAAAGACATTTTTTTTTACTTTATACAGAGCAGCGTTAGGGGAATGAAACAGGCCCTCACAAACGATTTTTTTTATTTCAATGAGGGTTAGCTTTCTTAAAATAATTATAAAAAACGTCAATTTTTTGTTATCTTTTTGCATCTAATAAAATAAAATCAAATGTACGGGTTTTATATTATGCAACCCGCACATTTTAAAATGTATTTAACAGTAAAATATTGTACAATTCATAGACGTAGATACGCATTTGTATGAAAAATGGCGGTTAACCGCAAAAATATATATACCAAAAAAATCAGTTATACCATTTATAGATTAATACAAAAAACGATTAGTCGAAATAATTGAATAATCCTTTTATTCGAGCGAAAAGGTCGATTTATCGAAAAAATCAATAACTTTAATCATCAGTTAATAATTGACTAAAAACATATCACATGCATAAAAAATCGTCAACCATCCGTACTGCAGGTTTTGTGTCGAAAGAGACCGAGCAATTAAGAAAACACATTTGTTGAGTTTAGAACCAAGAATTCATTAATTTGAATTAAATTCGGTGTTTCGATCTTGTGCAATTAAGATCCCTGAAGATGCGACGTGCAATCGCAGGCGAAACCTCGGGAAAAAAATCCAATTTGACACAGCCTAAGCCCAAGAAACATGATTTCTTAATTGGCTCCAGCCGTGAAAACTTTGGTACTAAGCTACTGAGCATTTAGTCTGCCGATGTGAGGCTCTACTAACCAGACTACTTTGCTAATTAAAAATAAATTTGCGCAATTTCACCATTTTTTAATAAAGCTAAACGTTATGAAAATAAAAAATATTTTCATTTTTAAGTGAAAAAAAATATTTTTATATACAAAATGATAAAATGAATTTTTTCACTGTTTTTTGAGCAAGCTAAAAATTTTTGAAATAAATCATTTTTTTGCTTTCAGGGAGCTGTATAGCTGAATAAAATATGTTTAGACAAAAGAAGATAAAAGAAATTAGTCGTTTTTAGTCCTAAAAGTATTTCCGATTCGTTCAAATGTTATCTCATTTGTTAGTGCTTTAGTTAGTTTCATTAGTGCTTTCATAGTTTCGCAAACACTATTTTTGTTTCAATTTCAAGGTCAGCCCCCAAAGTTTTTTGGATCGACTCGAACTAAGCGTCGTTCGTTAATGCTTTTCGGTGCTTCGACTGGTTTCGTTCTCTTATTTGTTCTTATTTTTTTTAATAACCGCTTATCATTGTTTTAAGGTCAGCACTCCACATTTTTCTTATCGACTCAAATTAGACGTCATTTCTTAGTGTTACGTTTGTGTTTTCTGGTACTTTGAATTGATTGATTTGAGTTTTGTTGGTGCTTTTTTTTTAATGGGTTCGCAACTACCAGAAAACAAGCGTATTTGCTTTTTGATGCCCTGTATTGTATAAATTCAGTTTAAGACACGCGAATGCTTTTACCAAAAATCAGTAACTTTATTACAGTGAACTATAAAATTGCTAACTACCAGTTTTAGATTCGGATGGAATTTACAAAAAACAGTATTATATTCGATAACCGATGCCACCTGGCGATCAATTGACGTTACTCCGATGATTCGACGACGAGTAGTTTCTGGGAAACCTAAGCTTTTGGATTCCTGAGGAATATAGTTGCAAAGCTGAAAATTCAAGGAATTGACGGAGGGTACCACCAAGAATAGAGTCTGCAGCTTAATTTGACTCAACACGGGAAGGCTAAAGAAAGGAGGAACAGCGGCTCGTGACCTTAGAAAGTTACAGTGCTGCAGGCTGCAGTTTATGTCGAAAATAAAATATATAAAATTTAATTAATTTAAATTACTTATCTGTCGGCGTTATTGGTGATCATTCAATATACAATATGCTTCGCAATATTCAACAAAGTCAACATAAAATTAAAAAAAAAACACTATTCTTTATTTATTCAAGATTATTGTCAACTAAGAAGCTGAGTAGTACCGGACAAGATGAATAATTTCTATATACGTTCCTGAAATACAAAACAGTGAGTTCCGCCTATAATCTATTTTTTTCAACCAGTGGCTAAGATTTAATTGATTATTTAAACCAGTCATGAGAAAACGATTTGTCGTACCATTCAAATTTTTCACAAATAAATAAATTTGAAGCATTTACCTGGTCAGTATAGTGAAAACCGGTTTCTGCAAAATTAATTACGACATCGCATATTTCAAGTGCTAACGCTCTCCAAATTTCTTCCCTTCTACTTTTTTGTTTTTGAAGCTCATTGAAAAGGGTGTCTACATGAGGCATTATCTCATGGAACAGTGTAAACCAAAATACAACTATCTTCTGATTGAGCCCGCCTGTGACATATATTTGGAACCGAGTAGCAAGCATTGACATAAAACTTGTTGTTTATTCGTAGCTTCAAGGTCGACGCATCACATCTATTTGCTGTGAGTTGATATTGGATGGGCCGCGACGAAAACGTCACTTGGCAGTGCTACATCGGCAACTTGACATAGTATCGGTGGACGAATTTAGAGGGAACCCGGATAATATATTATGCAGTGTCTGTGGTATCGTGTAAGCGCATTGCCGGAGTGAACGGAACTAATCAGATAAAAGTTAGAGCTGGTTTATAGTTATTATTTTTTTAAATTTGTGACCAGTGCTGCAGCTCTTATTAACAAACCGCCACTGGATTAACAGATTGAGAGCTCTTTCGTGATTTGGTGGGTAGTGGTGCATGGCCGTTCTTAGTTGGTGGTGCGATTTGCCTGGTTAATTTCGATAACTAAGGAGACTCTAGCCCGCTAAGGAGCATTTTGAAATCCTAAAGATTCATCAGCTTGGGGTTCGCTCCTTGTCGGGCGTAGTAGTAGAAGAGCTAGCAGTGAAATCCGCCAAATCGACTAAGGTGTTTTAACAAGGCTAGAAATTTGCAAACAGATGTTTAAATAGGTAGTAGTTAATAGGAATGGTATTGCCATACCGGGTTGCGCCATTGATAAATTAATTAATATACATTTCAAATAAGTTTATCTGGATCAATGTCGGAGGTAGTGGGTTGCTCAAACAGAGCATCGTACATAGACAACGGAACGATCTCTCCCTCATGCTAGTCGAAATTATATCTCCCATCTATAAGAGTCCATCCATTATTCGGTGATGATAAAGTTGAGGGAACTTTTGCAGGTGCATTTTGCCAGATACTTGTTATGTATTGAGTTCTTTTTAAAATTTTCGTAGTTCTGCTTTAAATGGCGGTAAATTTGAGGGGCCACAATTTATGAACTTTTTCTTTAACGGTTCATGATTTTTTTTTGGACTTATTAGTTGCGATAAATTTGTCGTATCGGGTTAAATTTACATCTGCTATTATAATGTTATAAATAACACCAACAAATTCTTCCAGGATGATGAAAATGGGAATTTATGATTTTTCTGTAGGGGGCGGGAAAGCGCTGTAAACTTGGGCTTATTGATAGTCCCAGTTCAATGTGTGACTGTGATATAATAATATACTATAACTTATATATTAATAATATATGATTTACAATAATCAACGGTATCCATTTGTAGCACCTATTTCTGCTGGCAAAACTACGTCTTTGTATTTTAGGTTATTTTTTCTTCTAATAATAAAGATATTATGACTCTGATAGTGTTTTGGCTGTAAACACAACTGCACGGTTTGAAGTGTTTTTATTACAAATTACGCAAATAAAGTTCGGCAGCTCCATGATTAATTCCACATAATAATGGTAGTAAGGTCTGAAAACTGATCACTGAGTGTTTAAGATACACGTAAAATGAGTACTTATTTATTTATTTTTTATAAAAAATGTCGAATGAAGCATTGAAACGCAAGACGCAACTAATATTTTTTCAAGTTCGCTTGCGTCATGTTTGAAAAAATTTATAAGAATGGCATTAACAATATTTTCTAAGTTAAGCATACTTTTAAAAGTTTTGGTAGTGTTGAAAGCCATTTTATGGAAGATGGGTGATAAAAACCGCGAGATTTTAAATTCGGACGAACAATCATTGTAGATTTATAGAAACAGGACAAGTCTTACGGAAATAATGGAGACACTGTTTGCTGGTAAATCACGTGTCAGTATTCAGTATATTGTTCACCAATTTATAATTTTCCTCGCCTGGCAGTCACTTGCAGCTAACAGAATCACATGTCCTTTTACATAGTTCTTTACAATATATGGATGAACATCCACTATAAATTATAGCTTTGTAAAAGCAACATAAAAAACATGTAAAACATGGGGAGTGTATGCTCGCCTGGCTATTATTTTTTAATTGCAGAGGTAAGCATTATAATACAAATTAAAAATATAGCTTTGTAAAAGCCACATAATTTTTTGTTTTTTTTGCAATTTGAAAAATTAATTTATCAAAGGCTCAACCCGGTATAGCTTGACCAGTCATTACCACTCCCATTAACTACTATTTAAACATCTGTTTACAAATTTCTAGCCTTGTTAAAACATATTAGTCGATTTGGCAGCTAGCTTATTATATTATATTGAAATTAAAAAAGAAAATTGTGAAACTAAGGAAACACTAAGGAACACTAACGTATGGGACCAAATTTGTGCAAATTCGAATTTTAAGGTTTAACTTTGATTTAGACTATTTTTTTGCAAATTTGAAACGAATCGGTTTAACCGATAACACACACACACACACATACACACTCACACACACACACCTACACACACCTACGCACACACACACACACCCACACACCTTCACACACGTGCGCGCTCACGCACATACACACATGAACTCTAAAATGTAAACTTCTATTTTGCAAACATATTTCCGATTACAGTACTTTCCCTATAGCCCATATAGGATATTATTAATAAAATATGTAGATAATTTTGTTACAAGCTTAATAACATTTGCCGACGAGTTCTAGCTATTATTTGTAGTTTTTGAGATATTTAAACAGTTAAATGATGGTCCCTTGTTTATGAGACGCTAGATCCAAAATCTGACAGCACCACAAAATTTCACAAAAAAAAGGTGCTTTCGAAATGTTGTTTGAAAAATTTTAGCGAATAAAAAAGTTACAGCATAATATTAAAAACCCAGTATTTTATTTTTTTCTAAACATTTTAAAAACTATAATAGGCATAATCCGTCCGCAGGTGCTATTAAGCTTGTAACAAAATTTTCTAAAACTTTCCTTATTTAATCATAATCATCAACGAGTACTTCCCAAATAAAAGAAAACTTTTATAGCTCTTGGTTTCTGAGACAGGGAAAGTAGGGTTTAGAATATAACACCCTTTATATCGAGAATAAAGCATTTGTGGACCTATATATATATAAACTTTTTTATTTTGCGAAGATTTTGTTTTCCTGTTCTCCCCATGTATTTTATATGGGATTTAGGCAAAGTCTACACTATTGATCTTAAAAACTGGTTGTAGGATTAGGTTGTGTCCATGAAAACTTTTGATCAAAACATAGACAACTGCATTATATTAAAAAAATAGACACCGAAAGCCTTTTTCTGCAAGAAGATCAAAATATGCGCCAATATGTTGGAAAAACTTCCAATTTCGTGGGTTCTATATTTTGTTGTTTTAAAAAGATTTAAATTCTACGTTTTGTTATTTTAAAGTTGAAGGTAACTTCCAATCCCTTTCGCCTTCAGCTGAGATGAATGTTTGAATTTCTTACTATTTAAGAAATATATATATATATATATATATATATATATATATATATATAAATAATAATGTATGTTGAAAATTGCAATAAACTTAAATATTATTTATTCTAACATTATGGAAAAGAACATATAATGACTTTTTTTTCGGCAATATCGTGAAGTCATCTTTAATATTAATTATTCAAATATCTATACGTTTTAATACCTATCTTAAACGAAATAAATAAGAGCCTAATTTATTTGATAAAGCTCCAACCGAAATTCTGCATAGTCAAACTGTGTAACCTTAAAAATTAAAACACTAAACTTGACCAAGTCGTCGCGGTGATTCTTCGCCGTACTAGCCTAGCACGATATCCCATCCTATGTCCTTTAGAACTACGAGGCGCCATAGTAGCAGAACCGTGGTCTGGGAGTCAATTCATGAGTTAGGAGCCTTGTCAAAGACGTTAGGAGTGTATTTCGCTTCTTCGTTTCGCAGCTCATTTGAGCTGACTCAGTAAAGTGAGCCAGAGTCAGTGAAGCGCATCAGTAAAATGAGTTACATATCCCATCTCTACAACGAATAGTGAGTAGCGGGCTTAATCCCGCTTCGTCGGTTCCATTCGTTCATTCGATTTGTCTATTTATATGAATGAACCAAGAATTAACGAATAGGCGAACAACGAATGGATGAATATTTCATCCACATTATTCATCAATTTTTCTTTAATACGGTCGCAAATACACATACTATACCTTTGAAAATACATAGAAAACAAAAGATTTGATTCGGACGAATAGTTCACCGACGTCACAGCCTACTTGATTATCCGCACAAAAGACGGCGGGCTTAAAGCCCGTTACTCACTATTCCGCTCGATTCGCATATTCATATGAATGAACAAACGGGCGAATCAACGTATCGACATGTATCTTCAATTTTTGATAATAAATCCAAATATTTCCAAACATTGAAACGTATGGAATCCATGCCAACGAATTAAATAAAAAATTTAGAATAGTGTAGATGAAATATACGTTCATTAATTGATTCGCCTATTCGTTCATATATATGAATTGACAAATGGAATATAGGCGGACGAATGAACGAATAAAGTAATAGCATGCTTTTGTTAGAAATCTTTCTACAAACTGAGTTTGTTTATTAATGTGAAAACTTGGATTTCTTATCCTGCGTATTTAAACAGTACAAACGGCTTTGGTGTCATTGCGCTGAAATTTCCCAAAAGGATAGCAATGTCGATTGAAAAAGTACTTTGATGTATATAAGATAAATTTTAAAGTTATATTTATAGGAAACGTCTAAAATAAATCTCAATTTTTACAATTACAAATCATATTTAAAAATGCAGAGATAATTTTAATTATATTAATCTTATATGAACAATGATTTCGCTGAATTAACCTGTGCATAAACAGAACTAGATTTAATTATGAAATATCAAGATAGCCATTACGTTGGTTAATTAATTTAAACACGATACAAGTAATAATGCCTTATTACAATAATATTGCAAACAATAAATCACCTTAGATATAAGTCATTTCCGATTACTGATTGCATTAAAATGGTAAAATATATTGGAAATATATTTCTAATATATTAAAATATATGCAGAATTCTAACACGCAGATCCAAATTTTGCGAAAGAATTATGAGTTAGTACTATAAATAGACATTTACGTGCTTCTAAAAACATCAGTCGACATTTACCACTCTGTTTTGAGATATTTAAAGTACAGAAAAATATATTTTTTTAAAATGGCAGTAATGAAGCTAGTTGTTATCTTCTCTGTTTTGCTGGCGTGTGCTTTTGCCCACCCTGGTTACATAAGCAGTAACTACCAACAACCGTATATCACCAAGGAAATAATTCCAGTAGTCACCAACAAGATCGTTCCCGTGGTTACCAAACAAGTAGTTCCAGTTGTGCAGTACAAACAAGTCTACTCAAGTTACGGCGGTGGATATGGCTCAAAATATGGTCAGTCAGGTTATGGATATCATTAAAAAATAAAATTTAATGTAAAATTTCGATCTTTTTTCACTATGATTTAAAGAATTGGTAACACGTTTCATATTTACCGATAATGTCAAATGTTGTTTTCTATTTTTTTTTTAGAAAATAAAAATAATAAGATGATTTAATAATCATTGTTTTTTTTTATAATTATGCTATATTTACTTTCCAACAAAGTACTTTCCACCAAATTGTTAGTTATTTCATATAAACGTTTTAGGAATGCCACAAAGTTACTAAAGTAAAAAATGCAAGTGTAGGGTAGTTGACTTATATAGAATCCTAATGAAATGAGCCTAGAAATCGCGGTATGTAAATTCGAATGACTCTCGCCAAATTGTCCGTATTATGTATAGAAATCTCTGATGAATTATCGGTTATTATAAAGATAAAGCTGGGGGAGAAAGCCGAGTATTTTTTTTCTACAAATTGGGTTAACATCGTCAAACATAGATAAATTATCCTCTCAGATATTTGTCTGGCTAGATTACGAAAAACATTCTTTCTGTAATCCGGTAAAACCATTTTGTTTAAGTTGTAAAATAAAAGTAGTTTCCATATGAAGGCGCACAAATAAGAAATTTATTACTTTTATTTAGCTGATTTTTCAATATCTCTATAAGAATTTTCTCACTACAAAAATTTGGGAACATAGTGTTGAAACCGTCAACAAAAAATAACTTCTATTTGAATTTACTAGTTAAGCCTGGAACACAATGTACTTATTTATGCATCGCCAACATTTAAGGTAAAAGCCAAGCAACAAAAATGAAACAGATTAATAGAAGGTTATATTGTTAAATGTGTGGTGATAATTTTGGCTTTGCCATATGTTCCACCTTTTAACCGGCAGTCATGAAAATTGTACTACTTTATTATCATGGCTGACTCAAGCTCGTATTCGTAAGCTTTTATTAAGTTTGCCACTGCCTTGCGTAAGTCAGGAACACTCTAATCCTACCTTTCCTCCAATCAATGATGTAGAAAATTGAATGATTACGGGCCTAGAGCTTTTCACTCTAAAGTTGTCCTTAGGAGACGCGTTTGAAGATCGTGCATAATCCAGTGGATTTAGCCTAACACTTCTTGTTTTACAATATGTTTGCATGTTGGAACATAGTCATTAGTACCTGATAAATTTCACTATATATATATATATATATATATATATATATATATATATATATATATATATATATATATATATATATATATATATATATATATATATATATATATATATATATATAGTGAGTGTCTGTGATTTACACATAAAAATAATATTTTTTAACTTTGAAACAAAACAGAAAATCAGGTATCACGATTTTCGGTAATTTTTATGCACTTATGGTATTATAACGGTATTATAACTTTGTCGCAAATTGCATTTTTCTGTTTTTTTTTAACACGAAAAATAGCAGGAAAAAAAATGTTTTCCAAATTTCCAAAATAATAAATAAAACAACGCTTTAATAAGGTGAACTAAAAACTAAAAAAATAAAATTTGAACATAGATTTATAACAATAAATTTTGAATTGTAGATATATACATTTATTACACAAAAAAAAACGTGGAGTGCTAGTCATAATGCGGCTCATAGATAGTAATCGTAAGTTGAAGTACCTTCTGTATTCCTTATTTCATTGGCACCCTTCGCTTTGTTTCTTTTGATAAATCTATGTATCTGTGTTCAGATTTTATTTTATTATTTTTAATTTCGCCTTACAAATGTGTAATTTTAAATGTTTTTAATATATTGTTTTTAATTGTCAATTTATACATTTTAAGATTATAATTATAACTTTTAACCTTTGTAATTATTACTGCAGAAGTTTTTAACGATTTCTAAAATTAGGTTAAATTAGACCCCATAATTATACTAATAAGAAATGTTTTACATAATTTTTGCAAATTTAAGATTAGGCTTAATAATAAAGAAATCATATGATAAATAACAAGGCTGGCGAATATGCAATATTATAATATAAAATTTATTGGGTTGTACCGGAATAATGGTTTTGCGACTGGACCTGTTTACAGTTGTTATTTATTATTGAGAATTTTTCTCTATTTAAATTTCTGCTATATCCTGAATCCATTCGTTTTTTAGGAGGAGTCAGCAGAGTTAGAGAAAATAGCAGATGCAAAACGTACGTCAATAATTCTCTTCCCATGCTTTTTTCCTTCGTAAAAGAAAAATGATACGGAGCTTACATGTTAGCAAATATAAATGCTATACTAACATGTCTAACTCTATAAACAATATGGACATAAGGTAATAAAATGATGAAGGCTATAATAATTTGTGGATATTCTTTAATTCAAATTCTACATAACTAACTACATAAATGTAAGTCTTTTTATGAAAATTATTTTAGTTATATATCCCAAAAAATGTTGCTTGCAACATTTGGCTCTCTAAAAGTGGTGAGACGAATGAGAATCAAAACTAGGTAAAATTTCCTTTTTGAAGGAAACCACAGGAACCACTTTATGAGACACTACTGGCACTACTTTCTGGGTGACTACTGGTACGATTTTCTTGGTGATTACTGGAACTTCGATAATTTTGGGTTCTGGTAACGAAATTGGCTTGAAGATGATTGGTTCTGGGAAATGGTCGAATCCTGGAGCAGAGTGTGCTGCTGCGGCTAACAAAGCAAAGATAACGAAGAACTTTAACATTTTTTCGAGTATGGTTACCTAAAATACGAATAAACATAGAATAGTAGCAGTTCTTTTCTTTATTATTAGAATAACTTATACTATATTATGATGGTATATGTACAGAGTGTTCCATTTTGGATACTTTTGCGGGGTGACTGCGTTACATTTATGGATAGAAAGTTGAGCTTTTCGCGACAGTATGCTACTTTTTCGTAAAACTAAAGATGCAATTAACAAAATTTTCATAGCCCTTTTAGTTTTTAAGATACAGGGCTAAAGTGAAAATGCTGCATTTTCAGGTATCCCTCGTATCTCAACTATCAGATAACTTATCGAAAATGTGAAAACTGTTTCTTATATAACTTTTCCCGTAGAACTCAATTCCCTACTTTATTTTTTTAAATGCATATATACACCTTGTATATTTATAGACTATAAAATTTGTATTTTTTTACCTTTTCAAAAATATATAATTTTTTTTTCAGAAACAATATAAAACTTTTTTCTCAGAAACACGCAAATTGAAAAATTAAATGCATAATTTAATAGTAGGCTATGGCTATTGTTTGACAACAAACAAACATAAATGTCAAATATTGTCTCATCGGTTTTTGGATCTACTTGTGGATTATAAAGCAGATTATAAACGTTCTTTTGGTATTTTTATTTAATTGATATTTATCAATTTTTTCGAGAAATGGCAGCGTATAAATATTATGAAGAATATGATAGACTGGTAAGAGTAATGAAAATTCTGATAAATATATTTCCAAAGGTAAGTAAGCTATTATGGCTATGAGAATCTGTATTATCATTATAAGTTTTTGCTTGTTAGATATCCAGAAAGAAGGCCACCGTTTTTTGAAATATTTGCACGTTTAAAAGTAAATTTACTTGAGCACGGATCATTTGTTCACTCGCGTCCTAAAACATACAACAAAAAGAACAGGGAAAGAAAAGATATAGATGTTTTGGGATATATAGAAGCAACACCGTCTTCATGTAGAAAAATTGAAAAGGAAATTGGTGTGCCAAAAACTGACGGTCAGAGGATCTTTAACAAATATAAGTAACATCCATACAAATTTAATATAGTGCAACATTTGGATCCTCGCGTTGCCGAGCGCCGGGCACTGTTTTGCCAGTGGTATTTGCAACAAATGGATGCTAACGATTATTTCGCAGACTTGTTATCTGGTCAGACGAATGAT
This sequence comes from Kuschelorhynchus macadamiae, assembly GCA_030620095.1. Lineage (NCBI taxonomy): Eukaryota > Metazoa > Arthropoda > Insecta > Coleoptera > Curculionidae > Kuschelorhynchus > Kuschelorhynchus macadamiae. Next base: position 587,506 of record JAUTXW010003750.1, read on the forward strand.
TTTTTTCAAGTGCTAGAATTTTTAATTGTCATAATTCCAGGAACTGTCATAGTGAAAATCAGAAATCCTTGAAGAAGTTATTCCAGAACTGTTCGAAAATATTCCATTAGCCCAATATAATGATGTTTACCTACAGCAACTCTAGGCTCTTAAGGGAATTTCTTGATAATAACTTTCCTCAAAGATGGATAGGTACCAACGGACCTGTTAGATGGCCTCCATGATCTTCAGATCTCTTAATTTTAGATCTTTTTGGGGGCTATATATAAAATCAAGTATACAAAACACGATATGACGGCATAGCAGAACTTCGAGAGGCAATTCATTTAGCTCGAAATTTGCGAATGAGACCAATGGTTCGTTTTAACGCTATTCAAAGAATTACAAGAATGTACCAAAAGAGAAAGTAGTCATCAATCATCACCTTTACATTTTTTTTTGTTTTTTTAATAATGTTATTTTTTGTGTTTGTTATATTGTTACTTGAAAAAGTGCATAGTATTATATATTTTTGAAAAGGTAAGAAAAGACAAACTTTATAGTGTATAAACATACAGGGTGTTCTATTTAAAATAATAAAGTAGGTCCGATAATTTTTTGACCTGACCCTGTATACTAATTCCGAAGGCAGAATTGAGTTCTACGGGAAAAATTATGTAAGAACAGTTTTCACATTTTCGATAAGTTATCTGATAGTTGAGATACAAAGGGTGCCTGAAAATGCAAAATTTTCAATTTAGCCCTGTACCTTAAAATCTAAATGTCTATGATAATTTTGTAAGCAGCATCTTTAGTTTTACGAAAAACTAGCACATTGTCGCGAAAACCGCAACTTTCTATCTATAAAAATAACGGAGATACCCCGCAAAAGTACCCAAAATAGGCACCCTGTACACAAACATGATTTTTATACTGTACTTATATTTAAGAATATTTGGTTCCCAAATGTTTTAAATATCGAATCAACAAATTATATGGTAGAACGTATAAAAATTACATTGATTCAAAAACCGATCATACTTCGAATAGATCAGATTCAAATAAATTAACCACATTAACAGCACGTGACGCAGATGCATATATATATATATATATATATATATATATATATATATATATATATATATATGCAGGCAACAATATTTGGCTTTGTGTTGCTAAAAACGTAAAGTTGTTAAAAAAAAACAATACAAAAATTATGCTAATCTATAAACGATTTTAACTACCCGCTCATATGCAGTACGTCGCGACTGGCAGCTCTGAGTATTGTGCTAGGCAACAGTGTTTTTGTTTTTGTTATGCGGAAATCTCTCGATGGATCCCAACTATACTGAGTACTATGCAAAGTTGGGATCCACTTAAGGGGTAATTTATTTTATATTGAATAAATCGTATATTCGAAGTATTAGCTATCTTTGATTACATATATATTCAGATTGAAAAATATTGTTTTTTAGAAAAAAATACACCTGTTGCTTGACTACAGTGAAAACAAAAGCTAGGAAACGTAATGAAAATTAAAAAAAATACAGTTTACAAAAAACTTCAAAAAAAATGTTAAGACTTGAAACTAGACTAAGTATAGCTTGAAAAGAGTTAAATAAAAGAAACTTAAAAGAGTACTTTAAGAAGTTTTGTAGTGTGTGATCCCAGCAGGGATGGAGTAAGTTATATTAATCTCTACAGAAAAGATAAGTCCTTGCGAACAGCAAATACATCATACCATCGGTTATCTCTTTCCTACCACAAAGGAAAGTGCTCGAGACAAGTTGTTGGCATAAATACCTTCGGGAAAATACGTAGTAATATCGCTAGCTTTCTACGTCTTCCAAACCCAGAAAACTATACTGGGTTCTGTTTCAGGAGATACTCGGCCACTATGTTGGCTAATACTGGAGCAAATATAAATACCTTGAAGAGGCATGGTGGCTGGAAGACCTCAACGGTCGCTGAATCATACGTTGAAAAATCGGTTGAGAATTAAAAAAAACGCAAACCAAATTCTGCAAGCAGATGCTGTCGCTGTTCATGACAATTGGCCAAATCTAGAATTGAAGGGACCTTCTTCGTCCACTTCAGTAGTTTTAAGCCAAGAATACACATCAACAGCAGGTTTTCAAGCATTGATAAATGGTAAGACATTTTCTAAAATCGAAGATCTCAAAAAAATGGCTTCGTCGGTGTTAACTCTTCAAAACGCAACAAATTGCACATTTAATTTTCAAGTAATTCGTTGGTACAAAGATTTGTTTTTTGTACTATTGTAAACTCAAAATAAAAAAGCTTAAAATATGAAAGTCTTACTTCTTGCTCACAAATACTTGCGTAAAAGACGTTTTCCGCACGCAAATGAGAACACTTTATAACAATATGATTAAAAAAGTTTTATCTTACGAGGTTTTAGAGATAATGCCTACTCGTAATTGGAAAAAAAATCTCTACTATATTTTTTTAAATATTGATCTTTACCTGCCAATCCTGGGAGGAGTAATTATCCGTTTTAACTGTATACTGTACACTCTATAAACCTCACAGTTTGATAAATCTCTAAAATATTGCCATCACCATATATATGCTGGCGATACTCAAATATATTTTCAATTTCCATCAATAGAGTCTTAATTAGCTAGCAATTGTATTAATAACGGTTTGAATAATCTTTGGAATGAAACAAAACAAACATCTTTTAAAAATCAATCCTGATATATCCCAAGCAATATTATTTGGCAAGGATAATGTTAGAAATAGTATTATGGAAATCCTGAATATAAATTTGCATAACACTACAACTGAATGTCAAAATTCAGCAAAAACCTTGGATTAATAATTGACAACATATTAAAGTTCAAAGAGCGCGTAAATTCTAAATTAAAATTAGGATACTCAGTGTTCAAATGATATATCCACATAGAATCTATCTAAATAAAGGTATTAAAAGAATGTCTCGCGAGTCTTTGGTACTTTGACCTTTAAATTTCTGTGACAATGTGTATGGCCCTTACTCGGCGGATTTTCGGCACATCCAAGTTTTCTATAATTTATGTTTGAGGTCGATTTTTAGTGTACGTCGTAGGGACAAAATTTCTCACAAATTGGCTGAAGCTAAATGGCTAAACATGTGTAGATGACATATCCTTTGAATAAAGTTGTATACAGAACTGACGCTCACGATTTAAACATCCTACGGAATAGCATATTACATTAATAAGTTTCAAAATGTAAATTGAGTTACTTCAGGAACACTAGACATTGCATAGTTTGTATATACCTGCTCCATATAAAGCCAATGAGCCAATGCTCTAAATAAATAAAATACTTTTAAAAAATCAAATGTATAACGGGAGCAAAGTACCTACAAAATCTGTATTTGAAGTCTTTATGATGCAAAACACAGCTCCATGGTATTATAATATGAAAACAAACCCCTTAAAAAACCGTGAATAATAAGGACCACAAAAATTTTAAAATGTGAGGCTCAGATTTATTTATAGATTGAATTACTGCATAAAAAATAAAGGTTGATATTTTCAAAGTTACATTTAATAGTTCTAAGTAGAAGTTTTAAATATGTATTAACAAGTAAATGAAAATATGTTCCAAAAAATATCGTTTAAACCAATGAGGCTCAAATACAGCCACGTAATTTTTTGTGGCAGTGGTATGGGCAGAAATGGATAAAAACAAATTTGAACTATTAGAGTAGGAAAAAAAAGTTGTCTGTTAGGTTAGGTACGGATAAAAATAGCTAAATATCTTAAAAATTACTTGATCCAAAGTAAAAACCAATTTAGAGAACTTTAAAAATAATGTTTCACAGTATTCAGAATTCTACTATTTTCTTTAATTAAAAAAATACATAAAACTTTTATGTGTTCACCCTGCTATACTTACGTAGTAAGCAGGAGATATTAAAAACAAACAACTGTAACTGAAAAAATATTTCGTTTTGATATTTATACTACTGAGGGAGCTAATTTAGTTTCTATATTTGATAAATACAGTAATTAAAGCGGATTTCTTCTTTGCAAGATTTCATGCCTGATAACCCCTTGACCAATATTTCAGCGATTATATGGTTGTCAATGGGTTATAATATGAGTTAATATTTTCAGTTTAATACGAAAACTGTCATCACAATATACGAATTTGTATCTGATTGAGACACTGCAATGGTTCTGTTTCTTCTTTTAGCCGGACAGTCGTAAACCAGATCTCTCCCAGAATGGATAAGTTGACTGATGAAACAGAGAAAATGTAACAGCAAGTTCTTGTTAGTGGTGCTGCGAGACGAGACCAGACGAGACAAGCCGTGGATTAGCTGACTGATGAGACAGTAGGGCACTCACAGAGTAAATGTAGCAGCAAGTTCTTCTTCAAGCCGCGAGACGAGATAAGTCCTCGTCTCGTTCCGTTTCTCTCGTGAAAACACCAGATCACAAAAGCCATTCCTAATTTGTTAACATATGTTTTAAAATCATTTCAATACATTTTATATAGACGGGAAATTTTTAACTATCTAAATCTAAAACTAAACTTGAAAAAATTTGTAATCAAATTATTTTTTCGACCCTAAATATCAAGTAAACATTTTTTTTTCAGAATTTTTGTATTTAAATTTAAAACAATTCTCAGTTACTATATGTATCTAGGGAATTGGAAACTCAGCTCAAAGTTATCTTCTGCAAGAATTAAGGAAAAACATCTCTGGTGGCTCATTATCGACTTTGCGGTATTCCTTGAAATCACTTATTAATGTTGCAAATTGTACTATTTTATTATCAAGACTGACTCAAGCTCGTATTCGTAAATTATATAAAATAATTATATTTTATTTGTAAGCTTTTATTAATTTTGCGGCTGCCTTGTGTAAATCACAGACACTCTAATCCTACCTATCCTATTCAGTCAATGATGTAGAAAGTTGATCTATTACGGGCCTAAAGCTTTTGCCTCTAAACTTGTCCTTGTGTATATATATATATATATATATATATATATATATATATATATATATATATATATATATATATATATATATATATATATATATATATATATATATATATATATATATATATATATATATATATATATATATATATATATATATATATATATATATATATATATATATATTATATAACACAATATTTGTGTTACCATAACTGTATACATTTTCTTATTTGACATGTAGTAAATTGTAATAAATTTGATTTAAATTTTTACAGCATATTTTTCTATTTTTATACGAATCCTTGATAACGAGTTTTTGATACCCTTGATCTGTGTCTAATATTTTTGTGTTGGCTTAATCAAATTCATGTTTGGTTGTTGGCTCGTGTTGTTGTAGTTGACGCATTTTTCATGTACTTGTTTCCCTTCAACCTGTTTTAGAAGAAAGAGTCTTTGAAGGATTGGATTTTAACAACTTTTTTTCAAAAGGTACGTCGATGATTGCTTAGCTACAGTTGCAGAAAATAAAATAGATAATTTATTACATGCCTTTAATAGCTAGGATTAAAAAAACTTCATTTCACCTCGGAGGTAGAAAAAGATAATAAAATAAATTTTCTAGATTTAACTATAATTACGCAGTTTGAAAATACATAGTTTAAAAACTAAATGTTTTACAAAAGAAACCTGGTCAGGACCCTACCTTAACTTTAACTCCCACCATCCTAATATTCAGAACAGAAGTGTTGTAATCGGGCTAACCGATCTTGCCATAGCATTAACATCACCTGAATATCATCCTGAAATGCTCCAAAAAGTTATTGACACTGAAATCTAATTATTTTCCGGAAAAGTTTATTAAAAAAATAATTATACTGAGGACTCATAAATATTATAATAAAGAAAAACAAATCAACCTTTTAATACAGGACAACACACCCAAAAAATATGTTGCAATGCCTTACACAAACCAATTGTCAGAAAAAATGAAATAGATTTTAGCGCAACACAATATAATAGCGTGTCACAAAGCACAAAATTTAGTAGATTCTTTTTTCATTCACCTAAAAAGTAAAGACCTATAAAATAGAATATCAAATTTGGTATACCCGATAAATTGCCCAATGAAATATATAGACAGTACAACGCAAATTTTGGAAAACAGGTTGAAGGGTATATATATATACATTTGTATCTATATATATATATATATATATATATATATATATATATATATATATATATATATATACAGATTCTTTATAATTTCACGGCTGTTTGAAAATGAAACGGACACGAAACACGAAATAGCGGGGTTGCAGCCTAATAATCTTATTGATGTTACTGGGACATTAAATAGATGACTCTATTTACTTTGTGAAAGCTTTCGGATTTATTTTAATCCTTCATCAGTCACACTACAAAATGGTTTGTTAATATAAAGTAAATTATTAAAATATTTTAGACTTACTGTAAGTGAGGTTACAAATATAAACAACTATCCAATAAGAAATTCATTTCTGTGAATGAAAGGAACACATTTTTTTTTAAGTATTTTTTTTATATAAGTATTTAACACAAAACAAAGAGACAGGAAAAAACAATAACAAAAAATTTGACTACACACGAAACCGTTGAAAGGTAGGTTTCCAATGTATTCGACCGGAGTCGAGGCTTAACTAGAATATTAAGAATAAAATATATGCACCTATTTGTTTCTTTTTCAGATAGCAAAAAAATAATAATAATCCTTCTTTTGTGTTTTGAAGGCAAGGACGATTATTTGGTTTTAAGGTTTAATAAATTGCTATATATTATATTGAGATTCTGTATATCTGATTTTTTATTCATCGGGTTTTCCTGATTATTTATGTGCACCATTTCGAGGAAATTTCTTTTAAAATAATTAATTTCACATTCGAGAACCTCCGCCTCTTCGAAATTTGCTGAATGACCTGTGTCTCTGACGTGTTGGGAAAGGGCACATGCTTCGGGTTTTATTCTTATATCACTTTTATGAGATATTATTCTATCTTTTAGAGGCCTTGAGGTTTGCCCTATGTATTTTTTATTGCAATGTAAACAACCTATTTTATATACTACATTTGATTTGTTATGCCTTTTTGTTTTATCTTTAAGAGAACTAAAAAGTTTGCTCGTAGGTTTAACGGCTTTATTGGCTATAACAATATTTTCTTTTTTGAATATGTTCGCTAATTTAGGGATTAATTCCTGAACGTATGGAAAGGAAACATACTTTTTTATTATTGGAGGGCTAGTAGAAACAGTTGGTGAATTGTTTGGTACTATAGTGTCAGTTGAATAGATTAATTTCTTTAGCAGGCTTTGAGGGTAAGAGTTGTCCAATAGTAGGTTATTTAGACGTTTTAGATTTTGATCCCTTAATGACTGATGACAGATTGACAAAATTCTATTTTTTAGGCCAAGTATGAGGTTTATTTTCATTTTTTCTGAATGGTATGAGAAATAATTTAAATATCTACCTGAGCTGCTTGGTTTTATGTACCAGTCCAATATAATTTTATTACTGTTGGTTCTAATAAGTCTTGTATCTAAAAATGGCACACTTCTCTCAGATTCCATTTCAATTGTGAAATTAATGTACTGATTATAATTATTGAAAATATTGAGTAGCTCTGTTTCGCTTCCAATCGGAATGGCGCAAATTAAATCATCAACATATTTTTTTAAAAAGGGTATTTCAAAGTTCAGCTTTGGGATGCAATCGTATAATAAATCATGCATTGCGTATTGCACTAAAATGGGAGACATTTTTGAGCCCATAGGAGTTCCGAAAACTTGTTTGTAAAATTGATTGTCAAAAGAGAAACAGGTATTGTTAAAAACAAATTCTATTATTTATAAGAAGTTTGATTAATTTAAAGAACAGTGATTTTTGATTTTGGACCAATTTTTTTTAATACTAACTTTGACTAATTCTAATGGGATATTGGAAAATAAAGACGTGACATCTAAGCTTATAATGAGGGTAATTTTCCGGTAGCTGAAACTCGTTAATAAAATTTGCAAAATTAAAAGAGTCTGCTATGTAGTATTCGTTTTTATAATCGTATGCAGTGTTTAAAACCTCTGTAATAAAACCAGCTAGTTTAGCAGTTGGGGAATCTATGGAGGATATTATTGGTCTAAGAGAAATTGTGGGTTTATGTGTTTTTGGTAAACCGTAAAACTTGGGGCAAATAGAGTTATAAATCATCAATTTTTTCGCAGTAGCCTCCGATAGTTGTTTTGATTTTTTCAATTTTGAAATTATTTGGTTGGCTTTTTTTGAATTGTAGATGTAGGATCGCGTGGAATTTTTTTGTAATAAACTTCGTCACTAAGTAAGGACATAGCCAGTTGTAAATATTGTTCTTTGTAAATTGCGACCGTGACGTTGCCTTTGTCAGATCTCGTAATGTAGATATCTGGGTGTTGTTTTAAAAAAATCTTGGTTTTATTATACCATTCAGTTGTCTCTGAGAAAGTAACCTCTTCTGTATGAAAATAATTGGTGATGACATTGGCCGCCTGTGCATTGTAAATATTTTTTTTTTCACCGATATTGTCTACGTGTGATATTGTTAATTCAACGTCTGCTAAAATATGTGGGACTGAGATGTCCTTTTTGGAAACGGGGAGACAAAACTTGGGCCCTAATGATAGGATATTTTTTGCTTCTGTTGGAAAAACGACAGGTTTAAGATTTTTGAACCAACAGTCCTTAATTTTAATGGCCGTTTAATTTATTTGATTTAAGTTCGTCAATCTTTTTAAGATTGTTGCTTTTTGTCTTGTAAAAAGCCTGGTTATACACTATATTTTGTCTCCGGAAAAACTCAAGATGAATGTTTATAGGTATATTTTCCTCTATTCTCTGTCGATATGTGCTAAGTGCCTATATATATATATATATATATATATATATATATATATATATATATATATATATATATATATATATATATATATATATATATATATATATATATATATATATATATATATATATATATATATATATATATATAGGCACTTAGCACATATCGACTGAGAATAGAGGAAAATATACCTATAAACATTCATCTTGAGTTTTTCCGGAGACAGAATATAGTGTATAACCAGGCTTTTTACAAGACAAAAAGCAACAATCTTAAAAAGATTGACGAACTTAAATCAAATAAATTAAATCGCATTAAAATTAAGTTGTGTTGGTTCAAAAATCTTACACCTGTCGTTTTTCCAACAGAAAAGAAACCTGGTCAGGACCCTACCTTAACTTTAACTCCCACCATCCTAATATTCAGAACAGAAGTGTTGTAATCGGGCTAACCGATCTTGCCATAGCATTAACATCACCTGAATATCATCCTGAAATGCTCCAAAAAGTTATTCACACTGAAATCTAATTATTTTCCGGAAAAGTTTATTAAAAAAATAATTATACTGAGGACTCATAAATATTATAATAAAGAAAAACAAATCAACCTTTTAATACAGGAAAACACACCCAAAAAATATGTTGCAATGCCTTACACAAACCAATTGTCATATATATATATATATATATATATATATATATATATATATATATATATATATATATATATATATATATATATATATATATATATATATATATATATATATTAGATCTAGATTCCTGTAGATCAAACTTTGAGCTAAGTTTCCAATTTCACATATAGCAACTAAGGATTGTTCTAAACTTAAATACAAAAATTCTGAAAAAAAATGTTTACTTTTATTTTTAGGGTTGAAAAAATACGTTTGATTACCAATTTTTTCGGTTAGTTTTAGATTTAGATAGTTCAAAATTTCCCGTCTATATAAAATGTATTGTAATGATTTTAAAACATATGTTAACAAATTAAGAATAGCTTTGCCAATCTGGTCTGTTCACGAGAGAAATGAAACGAGACGAGGACTTAACTCGTCTCGCCGCTTGAAGAAGAACTTGCCGCTACATTTACTCTGTAAATGCCCTACTGTCTCATGAGTCAGCTAATCCATTCTGGAAGAGATCTAGTCTACGACTGTCAGGCTAAGGGAAATCTCCCTAGGATGATCTTCCTTTCTCGCTATAGAGACTACAGAAATATTGCAATGTCTCAACAGATAAAAATCCGTATGTTGTGATGACAGTTTTCGTATTAAGCTGAAAATATTAACTCATATTAAAACCAATTGACAACCATATAATCACTGAAATATTGGCCAAGGGTTATCAGGCATGAAATCTTGCAAAGAAGAAATCTGCTTTAATTACTATATTTATCAAATATAGAAACTAAATCCTTCAATAGTATAAATAGCAAAATGAAATAATTAATTTTATCAGTTGCAGTTTTTTGTCTTTAATATCTTGTGCTTACTACGTAAGTATAGCAAGAAGAACACATCAAAGTTTTATGTATTTTTTTAAGTAAAGAAAATAGTAGAATGCTGAATACTTAGAAATATTGTTTTTAAAGGTCTCTAAACTGGTTTTTACTATGCTATGCAGTGGTTCAAGCTATAAATAAATCTTAGCCTCACTTTTTTAAATTTTTGTGATTCTTGATATACACGGTTTTTAAGGTATATAGTTTTCAAAATACCTTGAAGCTGTGTTTTGCATCATAAAGACTTCAAATAAAGATTTTTCTAGGTACTTTGCCACATCATACATTGGATTTTTTTAAGTACTTTATTTAGTTGAAGCATTGGCTTTATAGGGAGCAGGTAAATACAAAATATACAATGTCTAGTGTGTCTGAGGTAACTCAATTTTTAGATGCTTCTTAAATATAATAAGACACGATGAAAAATTTATAACTTCAAGCTTATTAATGCAATATGCTATTCGATAGGGAAAGGAACATTTAAAAAATTTTTTGTTGTGAGCTGGGATTGTTAAAATATTTTTCTTCGGATGTTTAACTTGTGCACGTCAGTTCTGTATGCAACTCTACTCAAAGGATATGGCGAATATTCATTCTGTAACTGTAATTTGTAATGGAAACAGGTTTCGTGAAGTATACGTTAGCTATACATGTCAACCATTTAGCCTCAGCCAATTTGTGAGAAAATCTCTCCCTACGACAGATACAAAAATCAACCTCAAACATGAATCTTGGAAAATTTGGATGTGCCTTGTCACATAAATGTAAAGGCCAAAGTACCAAAAGCTTGCAAAACATTCTTTTAATACCTTTATTATTACACTATACAATACTATCCAACATTATCTTTGCAAAATAATATTACTTTGAATTTATCAGGATCGATTTTTAAAAAATGCTTATTAAGATTATTCAAAACGTTATTTATATAGTCGTTAGCTAATTAAGTCTCTATTGATGGAAATTGAAATTATATTTGAGTATCGTCAGCATACATGTGGTGATGGCAATATTTTAGAAATTTATCAAACTGTGGGGTTTATATAGTGTACAGCATTCACTAAAGCATTTACGGCGAGGTTGAAAAGGACAATTACCCCTCCGAGGAATGGCAGGTGATGATAAAAAAATAGTAGAGAATTTTTTTTACCTCTTGCTAGTAGGCATTAGGCTCATTGTGAACGCCAAAACCTCGTAAGATAAAACTTTTCTTAATCATATTGTTATAAAGTTTTTCTGCTTGCGTGCGGAAAAATGTCTTTTACGCACACATTTATGAGCAAGAAGTCAGAACGCCGCGCCGTGGGTAAAATTTATTTTCCGTACGCCGTGCGTAAAAAAATATTTTCAGCACGCTCTAAAGAAAAGTAAATTTGTGCATTTCCATAGTTTAATTTTTTTTATTTCGAGATAGCTATATTTACTAACGATTTACATGAAAATTAAATGTACAATTTGTTGCATTCTTCAACGCGACCGATGAGCTCTTCCAGCCACCATGTCTCTTCAGAATACTTATATTTGCTTCAGTATTGGCCAACATAGTGGCCTAGGATCTCCTAAAACAGAATCCAGTATAGTTTTCTAGATTTGGAAGACGTAAACTTCTTAAAGCACACTCTACTCTCTTTTAAGTTTTTTTTTTATATAACTTTTTTCAAAGTCAAAGTTAATCTACTGTCGAGCCTGAACATATTTTTTGAAGTTTTATGTAAATTGTATCGTTTCCTAGATTTTGATTTCACTGTATTAAGCAAGATGTGTATTTGTTTCTAATTTTGCTTTCAGACACTGTTTTTCAATCTAAATATATATTCAATCAAAGACAGATAATACTTTGAATAGACGATTTATTCAATGTAAAATAAAATACCGCTTAAGTGGATCCCAATTTTCTGTTGTATTCAGTATCCATTGAGAGATTTCCACATACCAAAAACAAAAAACGTGCTGTTGACCTACCACAATACCCAGAGTTGCCAGTCGCAACGTACTGCATACGATCGGGTGGTTAAATTCGTTTATAGGTAAACATATTGTTTGTATTGTATTTCTAGACAACTAGGCGCTATGAGCAACGCAAAACCAAATATTGTTACCTGCATAAATTATACTGCGTCATATGCAGTTAACGTGGTTAATTTAATTGTATCTGATCTATGCGAAGTATAATCGGTTTTTGATTCAATGTAACTTTTATACGTTCTACCACATATTTCGTTGAAGCGTCAGATAATTATAATATTTAAAATATTTGGGAACAAAATATTCTTAAATATAAGTACAGAATAAAAAGTATGCTTAGTTATCCTAATAATGAAGAGGAAACTGTTGCTATTTTATGATTATTCATATTTCAGGTAACCATAATCGAAAAAATGTTCAAGTTCTTCGTTATCTTTGCTTTGTTGGCCGCAGCAGCACACTCTGCTCCAGGATTCGACCATTTCCCAGAACCAATCATCTTCAAGCCCATTTCATTACCACAACCCAAAATTATCAAAGTTCCAGTAATCACCAAGAAAATCGTACCAGTAGTCACCCAGAAAGTCGTGCCAGTAGTTTCTCATAAAGTGGTTCCTGTAATTTCGTTCAAAAAAGAAATTTTCCCTAGTTTTGATTCTCACTCGTCTCACCACTTTTAGAGAGCCACATGTTGCAGGCAACATTTTTTGGGATATATATATTTAAAGGAATTTTCATAAAAAACCGAACATTTTTGTGTACAATTTGAATAAAAGAATATCCACATATTATTATCGCCTCCATTATTTTATTATTATGTCCATATTGTTTTAGAAAGAAACGAGATACGCTAGTATAGCACTTATATTTGCGAACATTTAAGCTTCATTTCATTTCTCTTTTGCGAAGGAAAAAAGCGAAGGAAGAGGATCAGTGACGCCACTGACTTCGGATACTCTAGACCCTTTTCATCTGCTATTTTAAATGTGAGAACTGTGATACGGTAAAAACTCCGCCTTAAAAATGAATCGATTCAAGATTTAGCACAAATTGCATTTAAATAGAGAAACATTCTCAACTAATAAACAGGTCCAGTCGCAAAACCGTTATCTCGGTATAAACCCAATAGATTTTTATATTATAATTAGACAAATGTATTTACGCAAAAAAAAACCGTAAACCTATTATTTTCCTGTTGTCAATTAGTGGTCAAAAATGCAAATCCAAATTTTTTCAATAAAAATTTTGGCCACTGTATCTGAAAAATAGAGACCAGAGTTCCTTAGTTTATGTTTTTTATAGCTATACTATTATAACAACATTGTCAGTTTCTGTTTAGAATTAGGAATAGAGAAAAGCGAAAAAATTGTTATTAAATCTCTTTTTTTTACTTTTATTACATATTCGCCAGTCTTGCATGATATTTACCATGTGATTTCTTTATTATTAAGCCTAACCTAAATATTATGTAAAACATTTCTTATTCATCTTACGATGACTATCTGTGACCCGCATTATTATTAGCACTCCACCTTTTTTTTATATAATAAATTTATATATCTGTGATCCAAAATTTATTATCATAAATCTGTGCTAAAATATTAATTTTCTCTTTTAAATTTACCTTATAAAAGCATTGTTTTTTAATTATTTTGGAAATCTGGGAAACACTTTCTTCCTGCTATTTTTCATCTTAATAAAAACCAAAAATATGCAATTTGCAACAAAGAGCCCATATACAGATGTTCAGTTATAATACCATAAGTGCATAAAAATTACCGAAAATCGTGAAAAACAATCGTGCTACCTGATTATTTTTTGTATTACATAAAAGTTAAAAACTATTATTTGAAAATATGAAGAAAATAAACGAATGTGGTTTTTTATAGGCAACACGATTTGTTTTTATTCTTAAGTTAATTTTTCGAATGAATTCGCCGAATTCGAATAATAGGTATTCATTCATTTATTTATTTATTTATTTTCAATTTTATATTTCACCTACTGGACGATTTTCACTTATCAACTCGGTGAAAACATCACGCTTCATACCATTGGCATTTTTAGTCATGAGGGAATTCTCAGTCTAATCGTATCATAAACGACGAAATTCGTTTGCTATTTTTAAATGTGGACTTAGAAATCATAATTTGCATTATAAAATAGACCCAGATATCGGTTTTTAGTAGAATCGGCACAAAATTCGTCCATCATATTGGCATCCCCATATTGAATTTTTTGATATCAAAACATCATAATTTGCACTCCTAAATACTTCAGATACCAATTTTCAGTTATTTTTGCACAAATGAACTACTGATTTTCACTCGAATCGGACAACAAACAACATTAATTTTCCGACATATCGGAACCGCCATCTTGAATGTTTTATACACAAAAGGGTCAAATTGTATTGTCATACGCACTATATACGGTTTCTAAATTTAAAGTTATTAAAAACTTAAAACTTTATCTAACTTTAAAAATGTTTGCACTGTTGTTTAATGTTATAAATCAGTAAGGGAATTTAATACCAAAGGTACTTGTAATAATGTAGTATGTATATTTATTTTTTAACCTTCTTGAAGAACAAGATACGATTTACCTAGTTTCTATTGTTACCTATGATATTTACCCACGTATACTTAACCCACCAAAAAAAGTCAAGAACTCAAATAGACTATGCCGACTATGGTATTCACTAGATATAGTATTACTATTGGCATGTATGGCTTGCGCTATAACAGTCAGTTCTTTAGCATACTCAATATCTGCAGTCCTTAGGCAAATTGTTGCTTGACAAGGGAATCTTATTCAGAATTATCTGTAAATAGGGCTAGGCGTTTATCCAACTCAGTAATCAATAATAGACTATTGCAATTAATCTATTTTTCTCTATTAAACGATTTATTTTTCGAATAATTGATGTTTTTAATTAATCGACACTTGCATAATCGAATAATCGATTTCTTAAGAAAGTGATATCGATTATTTCGTATATCAACGAATTAATTCGATTAATAAAATATTTTTCCTAAAATCGAGGTTTTTGTCATTTGAAAAGTCAATATTTAATTATGTCGTAGTTAATTTTGTTGTAGTTTCACTCAATATCGACATCATTGGGGGAACGTCCTACATAACGGGCCATTCGCTGTGAGGCGGAGATTCCTAGGGGCCGTGGGAATTGTGAAATCTTCCCTGAACAGGCTTATCTCATAAGTCCAAAAGTGTAGTGACCAGAAAGTTCCACGGAAGTGCGTCTTTTTGACAGAAAGGGTTATACGGAGTGAACCTTCTGATAATGGAACTAATGTACCTTACAAGGATTACAAATAATTTGAACAATTGAATTAATAGGAATGGGCGTAATGCTAGATGTACGTTAAGTGCTAATAACCTTAATACCTAATAATGCTTTATACTTAAGGGTATTGGGCAAATCAAATGTACATTACAGATGACACAAATGGATAAAGGTGTCATGTCACAAAATAATTATTCTGGGAAAAGTCAAAAAGATTTTCTATTGGAATTTTTTATGCATTAAATTTCTAAAATTTTCTATGAGTGCTTTGTTAAACATAATTTTATATTTTCCATGTCCATTGTTAAATTTTGAGACACCGATATTTTAAGAGAAAATGTACATTGAATATACATGACATCTTTATACATGGGGAGTTGGCAAAACCTGTGTTAAAGGCAAATGGAAAAAAATGTTATGTAATCAAACACTGGTATTTTTATTGCTGAAGTAAAAAATATTAAAGCTTATCTAATAATATTAATCGGTTTTCCTTTTTTCTTGGGATTTTCATCGTTTTCTTCAAAGATATATTCATAACATCATGGTATAATCTTCCTTAATAAACTTTAACTGTTCGCGTTATTTAATTCTTCGGTAGTAAGGCCACCTCTTCTCTTTGTAATTCTCCGTCTGTACATACCACCCTACTTCCTTTTTTTTTAACAGATCTACTTTATGAAATGGTAAATATTCGTAAGATTTTCTTTATATAAATAGCTGCCGAACTCGTCAACTCTAATCAATTTAATATGATCTCTGAAACTGACTTTTTGTCCCAATATCTGTCTTTTTATTCCAAATACCCAAGTTTCCTGCGAATTCGTCAAAGTTACAAAAGAAATTTTCTATATGGAGAGTGCGCACAATTTTTGGTACTTAGAAATTTAAATAGCTCACGGTATTGTTCTATTCTTCTAAAATTTCTGTCCGAATCTAAGTAGCTGTGTCCAGCTTCTGGAAATTTATGATCAATGATTTTATATGATCCATTAAAATTAAAAGTTGGTAAAGACTGATATTATTAAAGTTTTTATTTTGACGCACGCATGAGTCTGACCAAATAATTAGGTGATCAATATTTCTAGTTTCTTTGAGCTGCTGACAAAATCTAAATAAACAACCAGCTATCTCAATACTTCCTGGATTTGCCACATCTTCTGTCTAGTTTAAGTAAAAGGGCAGTTACACAACGGATACCAAAATTATAGTACCACATTTGACGAAAGCTTTACTGGTTAATAATTTTTGTAGTAGCATCGTTTGTTATAGGCCCATAGTTATATAGCAGGTATTTTTTCAATCAATGGTTTTTCTCTGTCACGTCTCTGTGATTTAAATGCAGCTTTAAAGTTTTCAGTGTGTAGATCTGTGTTTTGCCCTGAATCACCAAACACTATATCTGTCACTTCTTGGGTAACCGAAAGATAAATTGAACTTTGCCGAAAATATGTTAGTATATGAAGAAAGCGTTACTTTGAATGATTCATCAATTTTTTATTTTCGCATTCTTCGAGGTACATCTTATACATTTTAGTCATATTAATAAGTGGTGATAAATATTTATATAGCAATTTTTATTAACGTGATTCCTCTGCTGGATAATCTTTGATATGATCTGTAATGCACGCAATGACATCTTTAATTTTATAAGGCCTATTGTCAATTTTATCGGAGGGTTCTTTCCTTTTTTTAACGATCTTTGCATAAGTTTAATTTTCTTTCTACTAAACTGATAAAGAGAGCATCATGCATCTCGGCATACAAATTCGGTTTTCTATTAAAAGAATATGTTTTTCTTTTTTTGCATTAACCCTATGCCTTGCAACTAGTTTAACGTTTATACTTTTAAATAACAAAGAATTCTTTGCATTTATATCTAATGAATAATACTTTTCTAAAATTGCTTTTCTATCCTCTAAGAGAAATTTGTCAATACAATTCAATCTATATTTTTCTTTACACAATAATGCAGAATTTATTTCCTTTTTAGGCATAACTTTTCCTGTTTGAGAGATATTGTTCTCCCCTTTCTCTTGAAATTTTCTTCTAATCCACTGATCTCGATTCCTAGGACATTTTTTTGATATTTTTTCCTTTAACTGAAATATTTTCCTTTTCACGTTTTGCCTTTTTTTTTCAAAAACAAGATCTTCTTGTAAATTGGACAATTCACTATCAGCAGTAATATGCGATACGAATGTATTCTCCGGAGTTTTATTACTTGAGCTTTGGTTTGAGTCATCCTTAGTTTGAGATAATATCTTGATCCGAACATTGGATAACAGCTCATTATCTAATTCTCCACTTGGCGGATGTATTTACTGCCAGATGCTATATTCTCATCATTGAAACCACTATGTGATGTTGGGGAACAGTAAACATCTAAAAAAAAACACTAAAACTACAAAATGGCCTTTTAAAACAGATCATGGTTGCTTGCTATTATGTGACTGGGGACATGTACTCCTTAAAAGACTTCCACGCCTAATTATGATTATTACAGTGGCTTGCCGTAAAAGAAGCCAATAATTGGTGCTAACCCAACGTAAAATGGTATAGGTACACCTATTAATAAAAATAAATTAATAAAGGCACAAAAAATACATTAAAAAATATTGCGGTTTTAATGGGATTTGCACCTGAAATGACAAAGTGAAGTGCGAGCATGCTACCACTAGAGGATGTAGAAGGATTTGAAAAAATTAAACAACTTTAAATTCATATCTGTGCTGATACTGGACACTGGTAATACTTGAGATCTCAGTAATATTTAAATTCTTAATAAAAACTGCATCCGTTTTACTTATGCTAGCCAGGTTGAAGTATCAAAAAAGGAAATGTCTATATTTACGCTCTCGTTATTTTCTAAGCTTCTAATGGGACTGATTAATTAATAATTGGTTTCTAAAATCATTAATCAAGTACAATATAGTATAGTACAAAAGGACAGCAGAACCTTGAAAACAAAATGATTAAAGTCACTAATTTCCTACCTTGTTTTGTAGCACATGCTTTTTGTTGGTCCTCTAGAATCTCTAAAAAAATATTTTCCTCTAAACATCACTGAATATATCTTAATAAAAAACTCTTTCAAAAACAACACCTTTACACAAAACTACAACAAAACAATATGACATAACCTTAAATTCAAGTGTCAAACAGACAAGAGTCTGGGGAACAGATTTGTAAGAGCTCCGAGTTTACTCGGTTGGCATCGACAACGCATGTAACGCTCTTGTGTTGTTCGACCGTGTAGAGTACAGAGAATACTTATATTTTAATGTTTTAGTTTTAAATATGTTGTCAATTAGATCTTAGATCACAGAACACTGTTAAGTACTAAATGAAATTAGATTTTTCTTTTATAAACTAGCTTTGGTGGAAGTGATTAACCATTCACAGGTGCGTATTATTATTATACCTAAAACGCTTTCAGTTTTCCGTTACAAATACTTAGGTGCAATTAACATTATTTCTAGAAGAAACAAGATCAACTGAGTTCTCTTTTTCAGGTCCATGAACTCTGTATTGTAACTATTACTTTATGTACGACAAATATACTCTATTTTGAGAAATATGGTCGTGTTTCTTAAGATACTATAGACGTTAATACAAAAGGTACGGTGTTTTTTTACTTTTCAGTTAAAAAACTGAAAGAGGTACGATGTTTTTTTACTTTTCAGTTGGTTCATACTTTGAGGTAGACAGAGTTAAATTCAATAAAGTATATTTTTTTAATCAAAGAAAAGAAAAAAGTCATATTTTTGTAGCTTAAAATTTTTAGAGTGTTTATACAGGTTGTGTAAAAATATTCGTTAAAATAAAAACTGACTCTGGAAGAAAAAGTTATAATTATTTATTTATAAAGGCTATTCCTAGAAGGGGTCATGGGGCAAACATTTACAGGATGTATGTTACAAATGTACAAGCTAAGAAAAATAAAAGCTAATATGTTCACCCCGAACTATCAACAATTTCTGGTAGTGGCCAGACATACTATAAAATACCTAAAAAAATTCACCCCAACACAAGAATAGAAGAATCGACTTGATATACACATATGTAACTAGACATAAAAGGCGAATAAATCATCTCAAGGAACTCAAGATTATTATTAATTTTTTTATAATGTTTCATTTTTTACTAATTTAGCAAGTAGTATAAATGGTATATAATGGATGTAACTAGTAATTTTTTCGATTAAAAAAAACAAAAATATAAAATATTAGTCATTTTGGGCGTGACATCCCTGCGTGTGGCGCTATTTACCTTCTGGTGCACCACCAAACTCAAATCCCACGAGCCTCCACTGGCTGCTTTTTACCGGTATTTACCGGTTCATTTCCTCCGTCGATCGCCGTTATTTTTTTGTATTTATATTTACATTTACATGTGTTTCCTATTGTTTCACTTGTTTGTGAAGTTTTTAGGAACCCTGTTTGATACAGTGACTATTCGTGTGTAGTATTTTGGAGTAATACGAATAAATGGATTATCCAAAACGCTCTTTTGATCAGTAAGTAAAAATATTGCAGCAAATTCTTACTTTGCAGACACACATTTTGCCCTAATTGGGGGATGATGCTATATCTAGTTATTAAGTTAAAATCTATGTCTCTGCCTCACTCTTAAGTTATCAAATTTTTATACAAAAATTCCAAACCATTTTTACGATATCGCCTTGTAACACTTTAAAATCCTCACCCGTTATTACGGTTAAAATTAATTATAAATACACATTATTCTACTATTTTTAAATTTGTGTCCTTTCATTTTGTATTTTTATAATTTTTTTATTATGTTACTTGTTAAAATTATTAATAAACATATATTAATCTACTACTTTTAAATTTAATTATGTTTATTCATTTCGTGTTTTTATTATTTTTTTATTATACTACTTGTTAAAAGTATTAATTTTCTTTGCAAAAAGTAGCTAAAACGTCTATTTCCCTCGCATGTTGCAGGACCATGCACACAACATATCAGCAAAATCTACCACTGGCACCCTGACTACAAAAGTATGATCGACCTTTTTCGGAGCTGTCACAAATCTGTTCCCCAGACTCTTGTGTCAAACAGTGGACCTTAGAAACAAAATTTTAACTTAATAGTGGATAAATTATGTCATGTTACCTTGACACCTTTATCCACTATGCAAAATCTAGGTTATTTACTAAAATTTAAAAATAAAGATACCCCCGAACCAAAATAAGGTAAATTTTAAGTATATTGAACGAAAAAAACGTTTATCCACTTGTGTCTTTAATACAATAAGCAATGGTTGTACAGATTTCTCCAGCTCTCTAGACCACAAAATATAAGGAGTTTAAGCATTTGTAGTTCCATCCTTTTCTCAAGGCATATATTAATAAGTACTTAGAAAGCACAAGGTACTTTAAGTTATATTACTCAAGTTGGGGGCAGCTTTCCCCCAATGTGGATTTTTTTATTTTCTTTTCGTTTTAAAATTTAAATTCTAAAACGGATCCAAGAAAAAACGAAAATTTAAAATATGCAACTTTTATTTAAAGTGATCATTTTAACTAGAGAAATTCTTGATCTAGGACTATTCATTACCTCATCGATAAATGTAATGTATTTAGTTACCAGAAATTAAATATGTGGTTTTTTTTATAATGGCGTTTGCTATATAAGCTCTCTACACAAATTAAAAACTTTATAGATAAATCGTGCAAACCCCAAAAAAAAATGATCAAAACCATTTATTTTTTGTCCATATTAGGAATTTCTTTAGCTTTTCCTGAAGGTCTTGCTAATTATGTTTATGGAGGTAAGTTAAAAAGTGTACATACCTAATTTTTCTATTTTGGAGGACTGATAGAATTTAATATATGATTACACTAGGGGCAAAAACAGAAAATATTTAAATAAAATTCTCTGTGGTGATGATCAATTTTCTTTCACATTAAATATGCGGTCCATAGTTTTTTCCATAATGATTTCTGAAAGGCGAGATTTACTAGCTTTAATCTCGATATACGGAAATCACTCACTATTAGCCTTTAACAATATATAATCGTACTTAATATAATTAACTACTTAACTGTTTCTCTGAAAAAAAAAGGAAAGCAATGTTTAAAATTGGCAAAGATCAAAAGGTAAAGGTCGACAATTTTTATTTTTCTTATTACCGCCTTATATGGTAACCAAAACAAAAATCAAAAGGTAAAAAAAGTATCCAAACTATATTTAGCAAAAGGTACTTCCCATTACGGAACATTTCTTATACATATCATGAATACTACATGTATACTACCTTATTTTTTTCTAGCATTTTATTAAATATTATTTATTATTACTTCATAGGACATAGCAACTATGAATTAGGTTCCAGTTCTACCTCTGCATCAGACGTCTCTAGATCAGCTGCCTCATATTCTGCAGGAGCTCCTGTCCCTGGTGCAGTGGTTTTACCTTATGGAGTCAACGCTGGTTATGCACATACTTCGAGACTAGCTATAGTGACTCCCGTATATGGAACTGTTGCATTGTCCAATTATGGAGGATATGGAGAACACAGCTTGAGGGGACACTTTTAAGGCGTCATACACTCTTTTGCATTAATCTCGTAATAAAAAATCATTAGACAAAGAAACCATGTTTTTAAAGTTCAGCGAAAATTTTATCAAACCTATTCTGAGTACAAGAAAAGAATATTAACAGCAGGTATTATTTTTATCTTCATCGAAATGTTAAAAACTAGAAGCTTAAATCTACAGATTTAACACTTGAATAAAAAACACATTATAGAAAATCTTAGATGTAAAAGGGGAAGATTAAATGCAAGAAATGTAGGTTAAGTGTAAAACCAACATTTACGTTAGTAGTACGTGATGAACTTTGCTTTCCAAACTGAGAAAAACTTCTAAATTAAATGTTTTTCTAAAGGTTTTCTATTGTAAGGTATATTGCTGTTTTCAAGTAAAGCTTATCATTAAAATTAAGATACATTTCCACATGAATCGCTTGAAAGAAAATAATTTTCAAATATCAGAAAGGGCACATTATAAACCACAGTCCATTTATGTCTCAAGATTCAATTAAAATGGTTTTCTTTTATAAAAAGATTACAAAGTTCCACGACAGTAGGATATTTTAGAACACCCTTATATTTAAAAAAAAATCCTTTAATCTAAGTCTTGTACAACAATATTACGTATTTTTTTTCAAAGCCAAAATAATTCTTCTCTTGTTATGAATCCGTTCTTTTATCAGGGAAAGTGAAATATGTTAATCTGTTGCCATAGATATTTAATAGTATATAGATATCATAGAACGAAAGCTTTCACGGTTGTGATCAATTCAGAAATCATGGTTCTTGGGATTAGACCGTGTCAAAATGGAATCACTTTCCGACGTTTCGCCTTCGATTGCAGGAGGCATCCTCAGGGATCTTCACTTCACGAGATCGGAGCACTTAATGTGCTCGGAGTGACCCAGGCCGGCTATTTATAGTCTACCTGTGTTTACCGAAGAGTGACTCGGAGTAACGATCGTTTTCCACGTATGATGTAGACTGAAGCCCGTATCTTTATTAAAATTGTTAGGATGCTTATAAAATTTAATAGATTCTCTAATTTTGCGTTTATAGAATCCCGAAACCGATGCAAGAACTTGGGTTTCTTTTACATTTATGACATGTCCAGTAGAATGTTGATGTTCAGATCCAGCAGATTGTACAATTTGTTTCTTTCTGATACATCTTTCATGTTCCTTAAGCCTAGTCGATATGGATCGTCCAGTTTCTCCAATAGAGACATCACCACAGAAACAAGGAATTGCATATACTCCTTCCGTTTGAAAAGGAATAATGTCCTTTGGCGATCGCAAACATTGTCCAATTTTCTTGTGCGTGTTGAAGATTGTACGCATGTTTGACCGGCGAAGTAACCTTGTAATCTTGTCTGTGGTTCCGTGTATAAATGGAAGAACTACATTTCCTCGGTAATTCCTTATTAGAATCATTTCGTGGAGTAGGATTATTATATTTTCTAATTGATCGTCTAGTATCATCAGTGCCGTATCCATTCCGTCTTAAAGCTTGAGTCAGTTTCTCTGTTCCAATTGTAAAGAATTTTAGTCACAAATCGCGAAGGCTCTGTAAACCAACAAATTAATAACTGATTGCTTTTGTGCTGGATCATGATGGGAATTTACATTTAAGTACCTGTTCGTATGCGTTGGTTTTCTATATACAGAGTGTCCTAAGGAACCATCCGCTTTCCTTTGTAGAAGAACATCTAGAAAGG
Organism: Kuschelorhynchus macadamiae; assembly: GCA_030620095.1. NCBI lineage: Eukaryota > Metazoa > Arthropoda > Insecta > Coleoptera > Curculionidae > Kuschelorhynchus > Kuschelorhynchus macadamiae. The sequence goes on from JAUTXW010003750.1 coordinate 611,430, forward strand.
GAATCGTGCCTTGTGATTCAATTTCCATTGTAAATTTTATATTAGCATGTTGTTGATTCAGATGATCGAGAAACCCAGGGAGGTTTTCTGGACCATGAGGCCATATTACAAAAATGTCGTCTACATATCTGAACCATGATTTAGATTTTAGTGGAGACAAAAGCTTCCATGATGATATTGGCTACCACTGGTGACAGCGAAGATCCCATGGCTGCTCCTGAGGTTTGCTCATAGAAAGTTCCTCGGAAGACAAAATACGCTGATGTAATACATGCTTCAATTAGATCTAAAAGTGAGTTGTCAATACTATTATGATGAAATAAGTCTGATATTATGGAAATTGAATCATTTATAGGTCGATAGGTCGAAGTGGATATTAACTTTGTGTATTTTAGGTAGTACGTCGATCCGCGGGATCCTTGAGTTGCTTGGCCTTAACATCTTCTTCTCCACTGCTGGTAGGTTCGATGCATTTATACGGTTGGTTATCCGTCTTTCAATTTTGTTGGTCGGGTCTGCTTGGATCACTCTGTAGATGTTGTCGTCCAAAACTAGTTGTATTTTCTTTACGTAATCTGTTTTGTCCATGACGACAGTGGCATTTCCCTTGTTCAAAATGTCTGTATTGTTGTTTAATGTTTCCTCGCCGTTCTTTCTGCAGTTGATAGATTCGACTTAAGTGGTTTAGAGTTTTTGATGATCTTCGCTGTTTCAAATCTTATTGCGTCAGCTTCTTCTGCTGGAAGTCTTCTAATTGTTGCTACAACGTATGGTACTATTTCTATGTTTTGGTGTAATGGTGAAGTTTTAAATCTTAAGTTTCGGGATTCTATAAACGCTTCAGTCTACATCATACGTGGAAACCGATCGTTACACCGAGTGACGCTTCGGTAAACACAGGTCGACTATAAATAGCCAGCCTGGGTCTCTTCGAGCTCATTCAGTGTTCCGATCTCGTGAAGTGAAGATCCCTGAAGATGCCTCGTGCAATTGAAGGCGAAACGTCGGAAAGTGATTCTGTTTTGACACGGTCTAATCCCAAGAACCATGATTTCTTAATAGTATATAGATATACAAATTGTGTTATATTTCAACGGTTAACAAGGTCATTCTCTCTTCTTGATAAACGAAAATAATCACAACGAAGTGATTTCTGGGTAAAACCAATTTACTGATATGTTTACTTCCCTCGTAAAAGGAAAAGTATTGTAATCGTAAAAAAATACCCTCCAAGAGTTTTTCAGATCTTTACGTTTCAGGTTTCAGTCTTACATCGGTCTGTCTGTCTGTCTATTCGCGGCATAACTTAAAAACTGCATTGGATTTCCTTCAAATTTTGGCCAAAAATCAAGGGATATATAGAGATGACATGGTAACATTTGGGTAAAAATCCAATATGGCGGAACAAAATGACAGCTTCATAAAATGTAAACAAAATTATAGTTAAAAAACTACTTATTTAATTTACATCAAATTTTGTACAAACATTTGATGTGATGGTATACATCCATGATGGAGAAACAACATGGCGGCCTAATAAAATGTTAAAAAAAATTAACTACTTTATCGATTGATTTGTACCAGAATCAAGTATTATATAGGGATGAACTCGTAAACATTTTGGTAAGAGTCTAAGATGGTGGAACAGAATGGCGGCCTAATTGAATGTTTAAAAATTCGGTCCGAAAAAACTACTTATTCGATTGAGTTATTTTAAATTCTGCACAAAAATCACATGTAATATAGGGATAAATTGGTAAAATTTTGATGAAGATGTTTATAATATCAGCATCAAAAAACTACTTATCCAATTGACTGAAAATGTTATAGAAAAGCAAGAGTAAAATATGTAGTGGTAAAAGCGGCGGTTAGGGAATTATTGTATGCACCAGGGTTGAATTAAGGGTGTGTCCACGGAGACTCCCCCAACCCCTCTCCGGGCAAGTCTTTTTAAGAATCGAATCAAACAAAGTAGGTTTAAATTGTTGGCATAATTTTTGCAAAAATATTTCTAGCTGGTTTACACTAAACCTAGTATAAATTGAGAGAAAAAAATTACGGTTCTTGAAATATAGGTTTAAATTCAAGAACTTATAATTTTGTCTAAACCTGACTAACCTTGACAAAAACTGACACATTTTGATGGATTTTCTTTTCTTTAACCATCTCTAACAGTTGAAAAACAAAAACAGATTTCACTTGATGACTTAAAAATTGCTTTAACCCAACACATGTATTATACAAAATGTAAAAATTCAACATGTAAAGTTTATCTAAAGTAAATTGAGACATCGGAAAATTTGGGGTACGCTCGGCTCAATTAACTACACCACGTATATCAAATAAATTTATTTTCATTCAGTTGACCGGTCCCTGTACAAAAAGCCGACCTTCCCGACAGAGTCAACGTGGACTCAATATGAAATTTGTGAGCGGAGTATTAAAGTTAAGCACTTTGGTTGGTTATATACGTAATTCAATTGGTTAGATTTTTGGAGACGTTGTTAAACGGAAGTATTATAAAAGTGCGTACTCACTTAGCGAATGTATACGGCTGCACGGTGAAGAACGTATGTGGACGTGGATAACGAACGTATGCGGACACGCTCGTTCGCTGATTTCTTCTTGTGCAGCGTCCTCACTTAACGAACGAATACGGCCGTACGACGAGGAGCGTATGCGTTCGCTTAGTGTGGACGTAAATGATATGACGACGAACGTATGCGTTGGCTTGCGGACAGGTTCGCTCGTTTGTCGGTACATCAAAGAGAAAACTCGTTGCAGTTTGTCAATTGTATCGTATTTTCACATATTTGGTCGGACGCTCAAGGGGGCAGCGTGGCTTAATATCCTATTTATTATTTAAATACATAGCAAAATGGTCATTACAAGAAAGTGTATGACTAAATTGAAGATTTTTTGTGCATCAGATAATTTTAGTTTTAGGTCGTAATAGTTAATTAGTGATTAATTTAGTGAACGAAGCGAAGGACGAATGGACTAATTTGAATGCGAAAAATAGCAACTTTAACAATAAGTGTACCTTTGTAAATATATCTAAAAATGAAACCAACCTAAAAGAAAATTAAAAAAAATTATCATTTAGTAGCTTACATATAATATATAAAACACATTCTGCATTCACTAAATACTATATTTATTTTATTTTCTCTTACTCTTTTTCTTATGGCTAATCACTTCTCTGCAGAATATGTCAATTTTAACTAATATACATAATATATATATATATATATATATATATATATATATATATATATATATACAATGTGTTTTCATTCCGGGTGTACATCCGTTCACTACCGTCTTTCTGAAAAGAACAGTTTTGCTGACGTTTCGCCAAAATCACATTTGGCATTTTCGAAGCTTTCTTTCTCGCGTCCGAATATATTAAAAAAATTATGTTTTTTTAATGGAAACTAAAATTTAATTGAAATACTGAAATTTGATGCATAGATTGTAACTAACCCAAAAAAAGTAAAGAGGTGCATCCTCTGATCATGCTAATTTGGTAGGTAATACTTAATCTTATAAAGACATATTTGTTGTGTCAGTAAGTGGAAAGGAGGGATGAACCAGAATTTAGCATATCATATATTTTCTGGAGTTTTTAGGGGCACCAAGTTCATTTCTAATTGTATTAATTATTTTAATGTTTTATTATTGATTTTCTATGTAGACGGCTTTTTATAATTATAATATCGTTGTTTGATTATTCAAGCAACGAGAATATTACTTATCGTCATTCTAGCCAAATTTTAAGTGTAATAGATCGTTACCACCGAGACTCGGTGGTAATAAACAAATTAAAATAGGATTGACCCTGTGCTAAACCACCAATTAGAATTAAATAGGTCTACTTTGTTAAATTTATTTCACTAAACCGTCCTTTTGTCGTAGATATTTAAGTCATAATTTTAAGTTTTTTCATTTATTGTAACACCACCTTTCTTTGGTCTTTGGGTTTTTCTCTGTTTTTGTTACCTGTTGTTTACCTTTTGCATGTTAATATCGTAGTATTTTAGTTGTACCTCAACATCTGAAGAAGCTTTGTATATGCGAAACATGTGATGTTGACAACATATATAGTGAAAATCTTTAAACCTTTAAGTTGTTTTTTCTAAAATTGTATCCATGGATTTTCATCACGTAACGGCCAACAGTATTCAATTTTATATGGATTATATGCCATGCACCACTTGCACCTCCCATAGGCATTTAGTTCCGAGCTCCTCCATTAGTTCTATACCCTATATCTGCTTTTAATATAGATGCCATATACCAACGGTCTTTTCTTTTCACTTCCTCATTAAGAATTACAAACGATGCACTTGCAATGAAAAGCATTGGTTCAATATTCGCTTTAACGTCTACATTGACCGAACGTATGCATATGGTGTCGTTCGCCCACTTTTCGACAGTCAGTCGTTTCGCAAGAATTAAAAACGAATGCACGTTTTCACCATATGTGTGCGGTGTTGTTCATGCGGTCTTGTTCGCTGAGTAAGCCCATTTACTTTGAAAAAATCACCCTCTGAGATTTTTTCACATCTTTACGTTTCAGGGTCTCTAGATGCCGAAAAACATTTTTTCGCAATTCCGTCGGTCTGTCTGTTGGTGGACAAAATGGTGGCTTAATAAAATATTTAAAAATTCAGCTTGAAAAAACTACTTAATGATTTCAAATTTTGTGTCATAACTAATTTTGGTACAGAGATGAACTATTAAAACTGTAGTACTAATTCAAACTGGCGGAACAAAATGGCAGCCAAATGAAATATTTGTAATCGTGAAAAAATCAATCTCTCAGGTTTTAGGTATTTTCAGATTTTAGCGCCCCTAGATGCCAAAAAATATGTTTTATCGACTCTGTATAGAAGATAGAAGATAGAAGACCTGGTATTATTAGTAAAAAAACACCTATCCAACAAATTTTATACAAAAATCAAGTGTTATGTAGAAATCAACTGGTAAAATTGATGGAATCCAACAGTGACGGCTCGTCAGGGGCACCAGGGTCGACCGGGCCGTACCAGAAATATACAGGGAAAATTCTTTTTTTAGAAAGAATATTTTTCAAAAATAATTTTGCAATCATCCTAAAAACGCACAAAACCAAAATGTGGTTTATTATTTCCTGGGCATATAGCAAAATAGGTAGGTATCCCTATTATCGTTTCTTGGCTAACATAAAAAACGCCATTAACACAGATATTCTAATATATTTATTATAGACGGTGGCTCAGCCAGTCGATTCCATCATCTGACCTGCTAGACTTTATGTACTAATTCACGAGGGACGTAATACGTTCGCATACATCCCCATGCTATAACCTCGGCTATAACATTCGTCGTAGCTTATATCACTCAACACCGGCCCGTGTCCATATGGCCGAATCCACGGAATTTTTCCCAGTTGAGTACTACCATTTTACAGGTATTAATTGTAATTATTATAAAATGATTCTACTTATTTCTAAATTAATTCTAGTTAGGTCTTTGCTTTAGTCTTCACTAATGATGGTTAATATATTATATTAGCAATTTTCACTCCATGTTACATGCTTAAATGTGGTGACGAAATAAGTGCAAGTGAATATTTAAATTAATTATATAAATTAATTGTAATTTGTTTTAGAAGTCGGTCGGCCGCATCGTGGTTTTTGCTGGACAATATGCTTTTTTGGTTGTGATTGTAACTTTCACGTTGTTTGGCATCTATTTTATTTTCCTCTTGAGGCAAGATACATTAAAATATCAAAAAATTAAATTGACTGACTAGAGCGTTTTACTAATATTTTTTTCTTATGTATTAAATTTTGTTTTCTAGCCTAGATATGCTATATATATATATAGGTTGGTACCTACCTAATTATCAGTGAAAAAATAATTAAGAAAAAAATAAATGACTAGTATTTTACTATATTTGGACGCGCATCAATTAACACTACATTGACTTCAAGGGCCATTTTAGGAAATTTAGGAAAAGATATATATTTCAACTCGACTAGATCAACCTCCATTTTGAACCCTATTTATCTCTAAATTAGTAAAAATATTGTCTAAATAATTCACTTTTCACAAGTTGGGCTGTGTATGTAAATCATCTACTTTATTAAAATCTACGTTAAAATCTCCCGGAACCAAAATTTTCATTTTGGCATTTAAAACTTTCTGCCAAATTTAATACATGGTACATTAACAAAATTGTCGATTTTTGCGGATTCTGATAACAACAACAGAATTAATCTAAATTTATGTAACATTGTATATTTTATATAATTATTATTTTTCTATTTTGATAAAATCTTATTAGCTTATTGATATTATATTAGTGTCTTTTCCAAGTTGCACACATGTATATATATATATATATATATATATATATATATATATATATATATATATATATATACATATATATAACCTGGTTGTTTCTCTTTTCAACTAATTTTACAGAAGCAGGGTTTGTTGTGTTATGTTTTCCTACAAATTGGAATTGAAGTAAATTTGTTAAACAAAATTTTTTGTAATGCTAGCTACATATAACACTGACAAAAAAGAACTGTTTACGCAAGAAAATGCTTTATATCAAACGTATGCTAAAAAAAATTTCAACACTATAATATTTGAAAGATGGTAAGTAAAAAAGAGCTAAAGCTTACTTTTATGCTCTTTGAAATCAATTACTCAGTTTTTCAAAACTAGTGTAAAAAGTAAATAAAGTCCTACTCTTTGTGGTCGTAAGAAAAATAGTTTACTATTTTTCCTAGGACCTACCTCGTTTGAAAACTTTCACTTTCAACACTTATGTAATATACATTAGACTTCGGCATAGAGTTATTCTTTATAACTAAATTTTCCCAATGCTGATTTATAAAATTACTTTTGTCGCTTACGTAAACTGTAGCACAGCCTATATTATATTTAAATAACTGACTAAAAGCACTTTTTAAAATTAAAGACAAGATAAAGGTTTATTGAAATATTTTATTATATATATAATTTGTTGTAGGGACTATAAAAAAAAGCATATTTTGAATTTTTTTATTTCTATTTAAAAATGATATGTATCTACTTAAATAAAAAAAAATTAAAATATTTATAATCCTCTCCCTCAGGCCATCAGTACTCAATGTCCTTGCCCCCACTGTATGGTCTTTATGCCATCTAAAGTGTTTCTCAATGAAAAGATTAAAAACAAGCTAGAGGCAGCAGATAAATATTCATTAGTCTACAAATGTCAGATCGGAAATAGCCAGTGACAATATTGAGATATTGCCATAGGCAGTAATTAACAAATGTCTTATATTTTTCAAAAAATAATCATAAATTTGTATACAATAAAACCAGTTTAAATAGACACTTGAATAAATCACCCCTATATATATATATATATATATATATATATATATATATATATATATATATATATATATATATATATATATATATATATATATATATATATATATATATATATATTTATACATATATATATATATATATATATATATATATATATATATATATATATATATTATTTTAATAAATTTTAAAGTGTTTTTTGAGTGTAATTTTAAGGGTCAGTATTTTAATGTCAGATAATAATTATATATTTTTTGGTTCATGACGTATGTAAATACATTATTGTATATTGACATAAATAAATTATCTTTATATATATAAAGTAACTTAGTCCTTATTTTTTTTAGAAATATTTATTCAACAGAAAAAGTTATGGTACGAGCGGGGATCGAACCCGCATCTAGATCTCTAGCCCATTGCGCTATCGTACCACTGATAAGCAATTCCTTAAAACTTGTATATATTCAAACCCACCAGTATCATGACCATTATTGATCCTGCCAAATTTTCTAACCTGATGGTGCGGCGCGGCGTTCCTGACTGGACGTCAAATCTGATATCGCTATTAGGTATCGACCATATTATATAAAACGATGACGTTTAGGCTATATAATGATCAGCATAAGACAAATTACTCAAAAATTACTTATTTCTATTTTATTGTGGTTAAACATTTTTATGTCAAAGGGGAGCTCGAAAAGAAAGCTGATCAAAGGTCTGTATACTGGTTTGGCAATTATCGCTTTTATCCTTTCTACATTGAGTCACGCCTCTAAACGATAGTTCATGACATATAAAATAGATTAAACGTGAAAACTCGTAACATTTCCTGCTTTTTTCCAGAAAAAAATATCGCAAAAGTTCACAAATTTCACTACTTTTTAGTACAAAAACTCTCTATTATAATGATTTTGTAACTGTAGAGACAACGTTATGTGCCGTGTTACAGAACTCACCTGTTTTCTGAGAAAAAAAAAAAAATATATATATATATATATATATATATATATATATATATATATATTTCACGTTTGATTTTGTTTTTAATATGAGGTATGATTTTATGGCTTTAATGATGGCTTATAGATTTAATGATGGTTTTATCAACGAACCTGGGCTAACCTAACGCTCACGGAACAGACCCACCTAAGAGTATAAATTTTGTTAAAAAAAACTAAAAAAAGTCATCCTGTCTGTAGCACTCGTCACATATAGCAAAATTGCTATAATAAACTGTTTCAAACTCTACTTTCAACATGGCAACACTGTCCGTATATGTGGTATTTGACATTTAAGACTTGACCATCCTCTTCTATTTAAAATAATATTGTTAGTGTTAGAAATCATTTAAAAAGTAAAAACAAAGTATATAAGTTATTTATGTTTTATTGACAATGAAAGTTAGTAAAACCTGTTTATTTTACTAATTTGTAAAGACACACAAACATAAAACTTCCTCAAACTACGATAAACTTTAGATAAATAGTACATAAATAAGATCTGATGAAGAAGAATAGAACATATTTTCTCGTAATTATTGTTTAAAAAACACCATATACTATTATCTGCAATAAAACACAAGAAACCAGCTTTTTATCCAAAATTATTGAGAAAATCATAACGATGCAACCAGTAGAGCAACGATTTTCTTTGTACACTCGCAGTTCTTCGCAGAGAATCGAATTTGTAGAAATAAAATGATACGTTTCAATTTGACATTTATAACGTTGCACCGGTCCTTCAAAATAAGCAGGAGGGGTAAATTTCAAAAACATTTTAAAATGTATCCCCAGCCACCTTATTATCCCCTTACCAAATTTTTAGTAAAATACTCCTAGCCGTTTTTCAAATATCTGATTGTAACAGTTTAAAATATTCACCCCGTATTTTGAAAGTCCTAACTCAAAGTATACATTCCCATGTTAGCAAAATAATGGAGGCTAGGTTAGCGATAGTAACCATTAACCTTTCGAGAGGTGTTTGATTAATGAGAAGCATTTAAATAGGCAAAGAATTAAAAATTTAATTCCCACCCGAAATGGAGGTCCGCAAGGAAGTTATATCGACTTGAGGATGGTGTTGACAAGATGATTTACAATGTAATGCAATAAATACTTAAATATCTTCAAGTTTTTTATATCTATGTCTGCATAATCCATAAACTAGTTCCTTATAACAGTTAATATATTAATGTAGAGATCAGGGATTTGCAAAATGTAACAACGTAAACAATTTAAACACGGATTCACTACCTCCTATTACAAGTAACGCTATAAAACATTTTTATGCATTAGTAAACTGTGATCCCGTTAAAGTATATGATCTAGTTTATTCTTCAATTATCGCTTTGGAATCCCGAAAATTAGGTCAAACTAGAAGGAAAAAAAAATCTGAAGGTGCTAATTTCAAACCAAATTTTGTCGCCATTATACTATCTTTTGATATAATCACGGAGTAAGTTTCAAGATGAAAACCTTAAAGATAGAATGTATTCTTGGTGTTTTATTTACAATATTTTTTGTTTTTAGTGATAGTGTGCCCGGAACGGAATTGGTTTTGGTAGAAAATGCGAATAATACTTTAAATCGAACAGCTAGACAGTTTGTATGTAAGTTTATCTATCCATCTTTAATAACGTATTAGCGCTTTAAAAATTGTTAAAATTAATTTTAAAGACACTGAAAGCAAAATACATCAAATTTCAGGAAAAACAATAAAATCAACCAAATCCGACAAGGGAAATTAAATATAAATATTTACTATTTTTAAAATAAAAACCAAACCTGCGTGAGTCTATTGAAAATATTCTGAAAAAGAATATCACTCAAAAAGTAGTATCCAGAATCAGTTGAAAGCAAGTTTCAAATTCAGAAAACATTTCATTAGAAATTATCAGGTTTATTTTTTAATTTGTTTGTTTCTTTTTATTATTGCAAATATTATTGTTTATTAGACATATATTTTTCTAATGTTATGAAAACAAAAAGTACGGAGACTAAAAAGAAACCTTTATTAATACCGAGTCGTTTTCCAGAAATAGAAAAACATAATGTAGGTACATTGTGATAGTACATTTAAAAATATCTTCATCCTCTTCGCACATAAGCTAAGACAGTTTGAAAACATTTCTGAATAATAAACATCTGGAAATAGTCGTTTATTATGTAAAAATGCCGTTTTAAATATGCCTGCCAAAAAAAACCAAGGGCGTCAAATCCAAGGATCGAACTAGTCCTGACCACTGAGAAAATCTGACGATCCATTTACCCCTAAAATGCTAGATATTTAATTTCGAATCCCTACAATATTTTGGGTTAAAGTGTCATGCTAAAATTATAAGAATATTATGAATAACTTATCATTTCTGATTGTTTGTATGTTTATCTCGTTCAATTTTTGTAATCGATTTTTCACCCACTTCCACATACTCGCTTAACTTTAAATTTGGCATGTGTACACAGTTCATGTAAAAATACAATTTAACACTTTAATAATATGCAGCAAATGAAAGATGGCTGCTCTAAAATGGCCAACAAGAATTGATATTTGTGGTCCAATTCAAGTGAAAATCAATATCTGGGAGTATTACCGAGAGCAAACTAAATTTTACGCATCGTTTAGAAATTCATAAAGGCGGCACCATTGGGGCGAGTTTTGTGATTTATGCGGAAGTATATTATGAGTTTTTAGTCATTATTTTAAAATACAGAATTGCTGCGTAGTCGTGGTAAAGGAAAAAGGGTCTTTATGCATTTAACAATTAAAAATTTTAAGAGGCGGCATTAACATGGAGGACAAATTTATGAATTTTTATTATTTCTACTACTAAAAAAAAATAGAAATAGAAAAATAGAAAATATATCAAAAATGTAAAAACCATGCTTTTATAAAGTAAATTAAAAAGTAAAATTTGAACGCAAATATACAAATTTTTTGTAAACAATCCTAGCTTATAATAGTAACATTGTTGATGAATCCGTTTTGTTTAAAATTTTTATTTTTTGCAACAAATAACCTAAAAATGTGTCGGTTGTTCTTACGTTCTATACTAAGCGCAAAGGGCTGACGATTAGGTAGAATAAGACTATTACTTGTAGAGCAAATATAAGGAAACAGAATGAAAGAAAAAAATGATTATTGGTCAGAGAAAAAATTATGTGGCTTAGTAAATAACTTTATTTTATCAAAATAATCACTTTTGAAAATGATTTTCGTTACTGCATCAAGAAGAAAATTATCTTCAAGTCCGTTCATTTTTAGTTTTTATTCGATTTTATAAAATAATCAAAATCGAGACAGTTTGTTTATTAAAAGTTTTCAGTTTATATATTGCTAATAAAATAAAACTGAAATCAGAGATTTTAGAATACATGTTGAGATATGTATTTTTCAGTAAATCTATAGTTAAGTATTTTTCTTGAGTTGCGAAAAAGCCCGAGAAACTTCCTTTTACTTTGTTTGTTTATTGAATGAAAAACCCCTTTTTGGGTATAACCTGCTTTTTTTACTTGTAACAAATTGTTAAATCGTTTTTTTTTTTCAAAATTATAAAAGCAGATCTGGGATGGTGCTTCCAATTTTGAGGTCTTTTGGCAATAACCATAATTTAATTTATCATGTGGACAAAGCCAGTTCTACATTCATCATTTCTAAAACTACAATTTTCTCTTTATTGGTGTTGTTGTTATTTGCTAATTTTGAAAAAGAACTCTAGCAATTAATTATTTAAATGTCAAAATTTTACATGTATGTTTCGATTTAACTTAGCTGTTTTACTATGTTAAGCGATGACTAAAGATTTAACCTAAGTTAAAATTAATTACTATTCTCATAAAAATACTTGCATATGACCGGAAACAGTTTTGGTGATTTCTTTGAGGTTTAAGCAACCTCTCAATTATTTTCCAAAAAAAATTGAATGGTTATTGGTATTTTTCTTTGTTTCAGGGTTGCCATTCTTTTGGGGTGTAGGTCTAGTACGATTTGAAAACGGGGAATGTGATGCAGGGAACGGTTTTACGGGAACTTGCTACACAAGAAGAGAATGTGGCTATTTGGATGGTACCAGAACAGTTTCATGCGCAAACGGGGCAGGAACATGCTGTGTTTGTAAGTGTCATAAATCATTTATATAATCTATACAATATAAAAATTTCTACGGTGATATTTTTTAACGCCTTACCAATGATGCTAAAATTTTGCACATATGGCATATATTATTGGCAAATCTTGTTTATTTTACTTCTATTTTTGTTAATGTTAAAGTGTAAATGGAAATATACAGTTGTATTTTACCTCCAAGCTTTGAAAATTATTAAAAACAAATCCGTAGTATGACGTAATATATAGCAATTTCCTTCAACAGAACAAAGAACAAATAAAACTGGAAAAAGCCATGCGTATAAAATCAAAATTATAAAAACTAAGAAAATAAATATATAAAATTGGAAAAAATAAGAAAATGTTTATGCCACAAAGATTAGTTACTTTTCGTTTCCATAAAAGACATAGATGTCGCTTATGTGTTAAAAACTGCGCTTATTCCAATTGCTTATTTATTTTAATAAGGATTTATAAATTATTTTCAGTTCAACGTACATGTGGTGATAGTTCAGATCTTAACAACACTTACTTTGTAAGTCCTGGATTTCCTTCAACCTACACCGGTGGTGCAGCATGTTCTTTTACCATAGTAAAACAAGATGATGCGTGTCAGGTAAAACATGGAATTTTAAGACAATAAACAAAATAATAAGCATTATATTATCTTTTTCAATTTGACTGTAAACGATTAGGATTGGGTAAAAACGGTAGTAACAACTAAAAAAATAGTACCTTCTAATGGAACTAATTAATTAATTTCATTCAAAATCATTTCAACGGCCGAAATTTGATTCGGTTCTTGACTTTTTTAGAATACCCATATCCCGAAAACATTTTATTTTATTCTATCTGTTTTTTGGTCAGTCAATTTGCTTGGCATATAGAATTGTGCTATTTTGGACATTATTTCGCGTTGGTACTAAAATAAAATGTTATGTTCTATTGTGTTCTGTTGTGTAAATGGTCTTAATAAAAGTGCTATTACGAACGGCATTTTTTTTGTACATAAGTTGGAAACATTGCTTGTGATCTTTTTCTGCCGCCAATCATTACAAGTGGCCACAACGTACTTGCGCCCACCACACCTTAATACAAATACAACAAATACAAATACAAATACGTTTATTTCTACAAGGATCATATTACATGACATTAGAAAAGTCAAGTATAGAACATTAAATATAAATTAAAATTAACAGCATAGCATTAAATAGATTAAAAATAGAATAAAATAAAAAATAAAATAAAACATGCAACATATAGATAAATAAATTCATAAATAACGAAACCATGGATATACATATAGATGTGTTAACACAAACAAAACATTTTTGAACAGACTGTCTTTGCATTTTATTTCCTGAGGTATTCATCTAAATTATAAGGAGCGTTGTTACATAAAAATGTCTTCAGGCTATTCCGAAATGACGTCACGCTTTTCATTGTCTTCATAGTGTCCGGTAGACCATTGTAAATTTTTATGAAAGCATAGTGAGGAGATTTCTCGTAGTGGGTAGTCTTGTGCTTTGGGATCAATAGAGCAGTGGCATTTCTTGTGGTATAAGTGAGCATTCAGAATTTGCAAAAACTTTTCTTTGTTTTTGAATACATATAATGCACATTTTAGTATGTATATTGCAGTGACGGTGAGTATTTTAAAGCCTTTAAAGGTTTCTTTACATGTCTCCAGAGGCCCAAGCACAAACATCAAACGAATGATCCTCTTCTGGAATATGAACACTCTGTTGATCTGAGTGCTCTGTGCCCACAGCAGTATATTGTAGGACAAGTAGTGATAAGGCATTGCATACTAGATGGTGAGTAATGTGTTTGCTGAAATGGTGTGCTTCATTTTAAGTAGAGCATAGTAGGCCTTGCTGAGCCCCGAGCACACATGATTTATTTGTAGGTCCCAGTTTGTTCTGTCGTCTACATAAGTACCCAGAAACTTTGTAATTCAGCAGCATCCACAATGTTTACTGTTGTGTCAGAATTTAGTATGGGATGGTTTTTTGTACACCATTCACTCATGCTCTTGTGTAATATAGCGATCCCGTTGATGAGTGACTCTTCATCATTTGCCGATACTGCTACCGATGTATCGTCAGCAAATTTAATCGTTTTCCCTTGGAGTAATAGGTCATTAATAAACACGATAAATATCAGTGGTGCTAGTAATAAACCCTGTGCTGCTCCTATATTGATATTATATTGTTCAGACTCTGATCCATTTACACTCACCATAAGCTTCCTATTCCCTAAGAATGCCATTACAATCGGCAATGCTCTTCCCCTTATTCCCAAGCTGTACAGTTTTTGTCGAGCAAAATCCAGATTAAGAGTGTCGAATGCTCTCGACAGATCAAAGAAAACTGCTGCAACCACTTTGCCCAAATCGAGTTCTTTATAGATGAAATCTATCAACTCCACAGCCGCTGTTTCAGTTGACCTCTCCATTCTAAATCCATGTTGATTGTTGCTGATAAGTTTGTATTTGTTGAGGAATTGTAGTAGTCTGTTATAGATAACCTTTTCAAATACTTTTGAGAAGGTGCTAAGAATGGACACGGGTCTATAATTTTCAAAGCTATGTGGGTCTCCTTTTTTAAATATTGGAATGACTTTTGCTATTTTCAAGGCCGATGGAAAGGTTCCCGTCATGAGTACAGCATTTATTAATGTTTTAATTGGTTCAGCTATTTCCTCCGCCACAGCTTTAACCATTCTCACAGGAATTTCATCAACGCCAACCGATTTTTTATTTTTTAGGCCTCTGATAATCTCCATAACTTCCTTTTCTGTTGTAGCTTCAAGGAAGATAGAGTTTAATTGAGGTTTGCTAGTCGTGGGTGGTGTGGTAGAATTGTGACCAAAATAGTCTTTGATTTTTGTTTCCGCCACTGTGGAAAAGAAATCTCCAAACTTATCAGCCACTTTTTGTTGGTCAGTTATTAGTAGATCTTCGACTTGCAGTTCTATAGGCTTAGGCTGTTTTTTTCTTCCCATTTCTTCATGGATGATGGATCATATTTCCTTTGGGCGATTGACTGCATTTTCGATTTTGTTCTTGTTAGATCTTATTTTTGCCTCTTTGATGTTTTTCCTGTATTGCTTTTTTCGGACTTTATAGTGTTCTAAAGTTTGTATATTCTTTGTTCGCATTGCAAGTAAGTAAAGATCGTGTAGATTGTCCTTTTCCCGTTTTAGTTCGTCATTGTACCAGTTTTGTTTTTTTTTTGCTCTTTTATTTGCCTCATTGGACACTCATGTTCGTAGTGCCTCTTGAATTTGTGCAGGAAAGCATTAAAAGCCGAGTCTATATCGACAGCATCGTCGCTGTTCCATGTCTCATGCCGTAGTTTGTATTTGAGATTTACAAGGCTGTTTTCCGTTATTGCTCTTTGCCGTCTTTTACCCGGGGCTTTATTTTCGGTCAGTACATGATTCAAATTTATGTTTAGTTCCTGTAAGAGATGGTCAGACAAATGAGGTTGTTTAATGGTGCATTTAACGGAACTTTCACTCATATTCATTACCATATAGTCTATCACCGATTTCGATGTTCCAATCGTTGTGGTATATATCCTGGTTGGGCCGTCGAAGAAGTTTTTGAGATTGAATGAGTCGAAGATATCTTTGAGTCGATTATATTTACTGGTGTTTTTCATGCTATCGATATTCAGATCGCCAGTCAAGATTATGTTTGGGCACACACCCACACAGAATAGAAGCATATCAGAAATTTGATCGAAGAATACATCAATGTCGCCTGATGGTGGTCTGTAGATTACCATTATTATCATTTTCGTAGGGTTTGTCTTTACTTCAATGCCACAGCACTCAATATGCATTTCCCTTGCAAAGTTCGATATTTGCTCGATTGCCTTGATTACTATATTTTTATTTGTGTATATGGCACATCCTCCATGAATGTGCTGGCTGCGACAGAATGATGCTTGGAGGTTGTAGTGCTCGAAGGTCATGCTGGAGGTTGCCGCATTGACGATCCAGGTTTCTGTTATGCAGAGAGCATGAGGTTGTGTTTCCTGGCATAATATTTCCAGTTCATTTATTTTGTTTGCTAAATTTTGTATGTTTATATGACTGATTCGGAGAACGTTAGGTTGTGATTCTACATATCCAATCTGAGCTGGGAAAGACGAGGGTATAAAAAATTGTATGGCTGTGGGCTTTTGGATGGTGTGGATCGATCGCCGTTGGTCGCGGGTGTGTTATTTGCGTCAGATGAGGTACTAGTATTTGTTTGTTGTTTTTCGTGATGTTGTATCGGAATATGAATTGATGTTACAACATTTTCGCCGTTTCCAATTGGGTCTGTTGAGGATCCTTGGAAGTCTTCTGTTGATGTTGAGACTGTTTTTGTTTTAAGTAGATGCCGATAAATATAGTTTAGTATGCTATACCTGTTCGATATTTCGCCATTTTCCATTACTTCGTGTCGAGGTATTAACTTGTTGCACCATTAATTTAAAATAATATAATATTTTACTATATTGTTTAATACTTACAGCCCATAATGAGCAATAATAATAAGTTTTTAATAAAATAATAAAAAACACTTAAAAAGTATATATATATATTTGTAAAAAAAACTTCCCTCGTTATGAATTTCTCCTTTTATCAGAAATAGTGAAAGTAGCTCGATTTAGTTCCGCACAAGATCATTTAGTAGCAAATACACATATACTCTCTATTCAAATATTTTTATTAAGAGCCATTTTGTTCCACCTTATTAGATTGGTACCAATTTGATACTGATTTTTAGGCTTAATTTAAAATAAATTAAATAAACAGTTATTACACCGATTTTTTTAAACCGCCATTTTGTTCTGGCACGTTTAATGAATTCGCACCGGTTTAACTCCATATCACATTTAAGTTTTGGCACAATTTGAAGCCAGTTTAATTTTTTTGCCGTTATTTTGTTCCATCATCTTGAATTCGGATAACGCTACTTACTACACACTTAATGCTTGCACAAAATTTGAAATAAATCTAATGATTTGCAGTTTTTCAGGCTAATTTTTAAAATATTTTATTAAGTCGCCATCTTGGATTTGTACCAAAATTTAAGCAATTCATTTTTATGTAATACCCGTTTTTTGTGTAAAATTTGAGATAAACTGGATAATTAGTTTTTTTTTTTAATATTTTTATAACTTTTCACCAGGCCGCCATTTTGTTCCGCCTTATTGGATTTTTACCCAAATATTACCAGGTTATCTCCATATGGATCTCCAATTTTTTACCAAAATTTGAGGTATATCGAGTTAGTGATTTTTTAGTTATGCCGTGTACTGACAGACTGAAGGACGAAATTGAGAAAACATGTTTTCTAGGGACGCTAAAATGAGAAGATGGAAGGGTGATTTTTTTTTCACGTTTACAAATATTTTATTTGACCGTCATTTTGTTCCGACATCTTGAATTCTATCACATTTATACCAGTTTATCTCTACATCAGACTTAATTCTTGCACAAAAGTTGAAATCAGTCTAATAAGTTATTTTTCCAGGCTGATTTTTTAAATATTTTATTAAGCCGCCATTTTGTTTCGTCATCTTGAAATCAAAATTTTACCAGTTGATTCTTACGAAACACTTGATTATTGCCTAAATAAGATAAGAAGTTTTTTAGTAATAATTTTTTAACATTTCACTAGGCCGCCATTTTGTTCCTCCGAATTGGATTTTTACCATAATTTTACCATTTCACCTCCACTGACCCTTAATTTGTGACCACAATCTTGTCAGTTTGATGAATAGTTTTTTGCTTGCCTCGAACAGACCACAGAGAGGCAGACAGACTAACGATTTTTTTTTGGCCTCTAGGGGCACTAAAACTCAAAGATCTGTAAAAACCTGGGAGGGTGATTTTTTCATGATTACAATACTTCACTTTTACGTTTAATTCCAATTGCTATAGGCGCGGACGACAACATTAAGGTGATTAAAACTGAAATAAGAAAATACCTATTCACTTGAATTAATTACAAGCACCTTCAAATTAGATTTTTCAACTTAGCCAACATTTGTATTAACTTATTGAAGTGGTTTGTGATGGTTGATTTTAAGAACCGAATAAAATAGGTTAGTTTACGCAATGGAGAACATGTAAACGAAATTATTATTATTATTATTAACAAGACAAAGAAGAAATTATTATTAATTCTTTTTTAGGTCCGCTTAGACTTTTTGACTCTAAATCTTGCCCAACCCAACATTAACGGCACGTGTACCACAGATGCCTTGACTGTCACAGGGGGTGCCGCAAATGTACCAATCATATGTGGAGAGAACAGTGGCCAACACATCTATGTTGATTTTAACGGCAACACCTCTATTACTGTAACGATATACGTAAGGAGCTCGACTTTGTCCAGATCCTGGAATATAAAGGTGGCTCAAATTAATTGTAATTGCCCATGGAGAGGTAAGTGCATGAGTCTATAACTCATTAAAAAAAATTGTTTTCTAAAATTTTGTTCTTATTGATGTCTGATAAATGTTGTCAAGTATATGTCCGACTTCTACCCAGAATATATTATTGAGGCATCTATATTTAGCAATAGCAGTCTTCTGACAGAAAATCTATAAAATAACTATCCATTCATCCATCTTGAAAAATGGCGGCATGATTTCCTTTTTGCTTTTTTTAACAGTCTACTATACTGTTTTAACTAAAGCTTTGACAAGGTAAGATGCAAATTTAACAATAAAACACAATAACAATTTTGATACAATAAAATACCTAAAACTAGAATTAAAAGTAAATATCGAGATAAAAATATAGTGAGCTGACACTGCGGCAATAATACGAATGTTAATATTAAGAACAGAAGACAATGAATACTTTTCGCACTATCGCCAGATTCGTGTTTTAATTTTCACAGAGGCTATTTCAAAACATGGCAGTTATTTCGGCAACACTGTAACTTCCGCAGATGAAAAATTTTAAATAAAATATTAAACAAAATATAGATGCATGATCCTTTTTTCTGCATTGTATATATATATATATATATATATATATATATATATATATATATATACATATATGTGTGTTGGTGACTGCAACGCTTCCTTTTATATCCCCACCCGGGGCCAAAGGTTGTATCTGAGCGGCCGTTGGTCGTTATTTATATTTTCCGGGTGGTGCGTTTGTTGTTGTGCTAATTGCGCTCGATTTTTTGTGATTGTCTTCTATACTGTTGGTACTTTTAATGATTCGTCACTTTTATTCAAATCACCTTGTTTTTCAATTTCTATGGCTTCTCGTATTATTCGGGTCTTGTAATTTTCTATTTTGGCAATTTCCCTACCCCCATCAAAATTTATTTTGTGGCCGGTTTCCTGATGATGTAGGAAAAAAGCTTAGGTTGTTTCTGTGTTTCAGATGCTGAGTTTATGCTCTTCCACTCTTGCCGATATTCGCCTGTTAGTTTGACCCACGTACATATTTTCAAAGTTCTGGCACGGAACGCTGTATACTCCGTGATTTTCCAGTTTTATTTTATCTTTTGAGTTTCCAAGTAGTTTACCTATAGTTGTTTGTGGCTTGTTTATTATTTGTATGTTGTGTTTCCTAAAAATTCTTCGAAAATGAGAAATGTGATTTTAGCGAAACGTCAGCAAAACTGTTCTTTTCAGAACGTCAGCAGTGAACGGATGTACATCTGTATATATATATATATATATATATATATATATATATATATATATATATATATATATATATATATATATATATATATATATATATATATATATATATATATATATGTATATATATATATATATATATATATATATATACATATATAATTTAAGCTACAAAAGTAGAATTCCAACTATTGCTGATTAGCAGATTCGTATTAGCTCTCCTTACTAGAACCATTTAACTCGAACGTTAAGAAAATAAGGGAACAAACCAGTCTTTTTTTTAAATTATAGCTTTTTGAGGTCTCTTTTGAACTAGCCAAAGTATATATTGCTACACACTGTGCATGTGCAAGAAAAATTGTAAGAATCTGTTTTCTGCCAATATCTGATCATGATATTACAGAAAGAGCAAATATGTCACTGCAAAAAATGAAGGTGATGATATTCTAAACAAAAATGGTTATGATGATTGTTTCCTTAAATACGATAGTTTCTGAGAGAAATCGGAAACTATAGTTCATTTTTTCTTCAACTAAGATTTTCTGTTAAAAGAAAAGTCTGAAAATTGTGAATCTAAGGCCACAACATGTGATAATTAGTTTTTACCTGTAAACAGATCATATACGGCCTTGCAAATAAAAACAGCCGTAGCTGCTGAAGATTTCTTCGAGTGATATATTTTCAATCAATTTAGAAGCTCTTCTTTTCACGTCTACAATACACGATGATCAACATGATGAATAGAAACATTATGAATTAACCTTTGATTGAATAATTTACCTAAGAAAAAAATCCGATTTTCCGAAGCAAGGATATTTTATATAATTTTTATAAAGAAAAAAATACGTAAAAATAAACATTTGAAGATTTTCGGTGACACAGAAGTAAGATGAAAACATTAATGATTATTTGCCACATACAGAAAGCAAGGTCCTAAATGTAACAACATGGTTCCCAGTCCCTCTAGGGAGATAACACGATGAGGGCAAAGTGACTAAATGTGTATTTATAAAAATACGATTAAATATGTAAAGCCGTAAAACTATTACGCAAAAAAAATCAAATTTTTTTCTCGTATTTCGGAAAGTTTGCAGCTAAAAACTAATAAATAAATAAATAACACTAATTATCATATGTTGTAGTCACGGATTTCTCCTTTCAAATTCATATATAGGTAATATCTGGTGCGTTTGGTTTATTTTATGAATCCATGATCTTCTTTTCTCTTTCTCCTTCCGAAAATGGAGGATCATGTTTATCCGGATTTAGGTACCCTAAATTGCAAAGATCTGCAAAAATCTGGGAAAGTGATTTTTTACGATTACAAAATTTCCTTCTTACGAGGGACATAAAACATAACATAAACTTAAATGTATTAATTAATAATTAAGTTTTATTGCAGAATATTATTTTTAAAAATTTGTTTGAAAGTGGTTTTTCGATACAAAATTGTGAATTTGCAGTTTAAAGTCTGAATTCAGACTTTAATCTCCGAATTCGAACTTTAAATTTTGAGTTCCGACTTTGAAGTTTGAGTTCAGAGTTGAAAATCTGAGTTCAGAGTTTTAAATTTGAATTCTTATTTTGATGCCTAAATTCAGAGTTTAAAACCTCAGCTTAAAGTTTAAAGAATAAATTCTGAATTAGGAGTGTGAAGTATGAATTATAAAAGAAAATATTTAAAGTACACTTAGTTTATTAAAATTAAAACGAAATTTCATTAGTTCAAACTAGTGCCGTTGAGTGTTAATATTTTGCCCAAAAATTTTTCTGAGTTTGCCTTAATGACGTATTTATGATGGAATCAGATTTGTAAAATTTAGCTTCACATGTATTTTATTTTTCAGCACCTTCTGGTTGTCTTCAGTTTTATAATCAACTCACTGGCACAGTACGCAGTTTCAACTATGGAAGTTCCAGCCTTTTAACTGGTACAAGACAACTGGCAGGAGAGAACTACGGAGTTTGCGTAAATATGTTTCCAGGTTTGTATGTATTTCTTCACTGCGAAAAAAAATCAGACAAAAAATCAATTTAGTATAATAACGTTTTCATGTCAAAAATTACAAAATTATATCTGCATATTGAAGACTTCTGACTTGATGTAAAATAGTAACCTCCGTTTACAATAAATTTCGGTATTTAACGAAATATGTCAAGATAGGAAGCAAAATGTCTTATTATTTTTCCGATCATTTAACTATTGACAAAACGATAAAAATAAAGCTCATCCAGTTTAGGACCACATTCATAAAAGCTTTGTATATCAAACTAATTGTCTCAGTTTGTTGTTTTTGTCAATTTAACAATCTAGATCAATTCAAGAAACTTTGTTTATTACTTATCCAGGATTTGGGTCAAAGAATTATATCACAAATAAAAAAAAGTGAACATATTTTGAATTAATAAATTTAAAGGTCATAACAGATTTTACCATACAGATAACAGTTTATATATACATATAGGTATAAAGTAATAATTTTATACACATTCTATAAATATTAATGTGTCACTTTTCCTGATATTTTATATTATATATTATAATTATATTTATATTGTGTTTGTCAAACGGAAACTTACCGTTCTCTCGAATAGTTAAACTACGCAAGCGCAAATAAGCATGGGTGCCAATGCATCTGTTTTATTTACCCATCTAACAATCATTCAGATTGAAACAAATAAATGTTTTTCATCTCCATGACTTCTTTTAACATTTAACTAGAATAATTTAATAGAATTGACAAAATTTTACCAGTTCATGCTTGTTTCACACTTTTGTGCAAAATGTGATAATTAGTTTTTTAGTAAAACATTTTTTCCCCAGGCCGTCATTTTGTTCTGCCGTATTGGATTTATTCTAAAATGTTACCGTGTTATTCTTATATAACCCTTAACTTTTGACCAACGAACAACACCGCACGCATACGGTGTAAACGTGCGTTCCTTCTTAATTCCTACGAAAGAACTGACATGTCAATGTAGTCGTTAAAGCGAATATTGAACCAATGATTTTCATTGCAAGTGCATTGTTGGTAATTCTTAATCAGGAAGTGCCAAAGAATATGCCGTTGGTACATGGCACCTATATTTAAAAGCAGATATAGGGGCATAGAACTAATGCAGGACCTAGGAACTAAATGCCTGTGGGAGGTGCAGGTGGCGCATAGCATATAATCCATTTAATTTAAAAATTTCAAGTGCATATTCTCACAGAATTTTACTATTTAGATACAAGAAAAGGATTTTTTTAATTTCATAAAAACATTTTAAATGTATAATTATTATACAGGGTCTTTAGTTATAAAGGCAAATCCCCAATTAACATTCCTATTTTTATTGATTTTAATTATTTAAGTTTCTTCTTAAAATTGTAAAATGTTTTTAGTGTAGTTGGCAGAAATATAGTGTTTAATTTTTCTGAAATTTTGTTTCTAAAACGTAAAACCCTGTATATTATGTCAAATGCGTCCCACGTCGCTAATTACAAATATGCCAGATGTGATACCGTGATCTTTAAAGACGCCAGAAAATGTTCTACATAGTAAATCAATAAGAATACATTCCTTCTTATGGCAGAGTTCTCAAATTTCACAGGAGTCTTTAAAGATAAGGGTATAAAACCTGGTATAGTTATAATCAGCAGGATGATATTTATTTGATGGATATAAAATACATAGTGTGTTATAAAGCATAATAAAAATAGTAATCCTATTTTTACTGAAGAAACCGTCACACATGTGATCAATTTTCTAAAAAAATAAACAAAACTGCTTATCTTATCAAACCTTCACCTTCTATAAAACCTTTAAGAAAAAATTGTAAAATAACTTTCATTGACAGCAGAAAACCTACTTTAAAGAAAATATTGAAAAATAAATAATAATATTTTATTTCATTATCTTGGAAATATTTTTTCAGTTCGCGCCCAACCAATAACATATTATTTCTTACATTTCATTGTTTTCTTTTGATGTTGGTTTTACTTTTTTTTATAAAAAATTTTATTTCCCTCTTTTTAGTTTTATTTATAAAATGTTTTACTAAAAAGATCAGGCTCAAAGTTTTCGAGGGCTAACCCTAGGTTAAAATATTGGACATACCTAATAACTAGAACAGGTACTCGGGTTTATTGCACTTAAAATTTGGTTAGAATGACGTTAAGTAATATTATCAGTGCTAAAATAATCAAACAACGATATTATAATTATAAAAAGCCATCTACATAGAAAATCACCTATACAAATTGTTAAAAATTAAAATAATTAATAGAATTAGAAATAAACTTGGTGCCCCCTTGGTGTTCATCCCTCCTTTCCACTTACTGACACAACAAATATGTTTTGATCAGATTTATTATTACCTACCAAATTAGCTTGATCAGAAAAAAAGTTTGCACCCTTATAGGTCAGGGGATGCACCACTTTACTTTTTTGGGTTAATTACAATTTATGAGTCAAATTTCAATATTTCAATTTATATTAAAGGATTTAACTTTCTCGCAGGAAAAAATTCAAAATGGCGCCATTACCCAATTTTATATGTTTTAAATCTGCTCGCTATAAGATGACCTCAGCACTATTCTAAATACTTCTTGAAAAAAATCATGCAATTTGGCCAAGTATTCCTAGAGAAATCGGCGTACTGGGTCTTTGCTCTTAACTCGCTGCCCCTAATTTTAGCTTAATTTTAAGAAATACAAAAATTGTTAATTGTATAAGTTGCAGGATTTATTACATAGTTAATAGAAAATTATATTCCATTAACATATTTTTTTAATGGAAACATCGTGCTACATGCTAATAAAATAAATCTCTTCTTACTTACTATAAATATACTTGGCTTGATATCTTTATCTATAAAAACATATTTTTGTCTTTAAAAATACCAGAGAAATTTGAGAAAGAGACAATCGTAAGAAGCAATGCGTTTCTATTGACTCCACTACGGAGAAAACCATTCTTTGTTACCTTTTTGTAAGGATTTTTTAAAGATAAAGGTATCATACGTTTTTTAAAGATAAAGGTATCATACATACACATACACAGTAAATTTATAACCAGAGAAATGCGATCCATTTGATGAGCATAATAATACACATGGTGTTCCATTAAAAAATATATTTGTTGGATTTGCTACATATTTTTAAGATATCCTGTATATATAAATAATAATTAATTCAAAACTACGTACTAAACTCTACCATTTTTATATTCAATAAATGTGTCTTCAATTGTTCAAATAAACTAATAATGGGAGCGGCCAATTATGAGGAGAGATCCTAGACATAGATATATATGCATAGAAAATCAGCAATTTTAGCCCCTAAAAACCACGAACAACATAAGAAATTCCCCATTCATTTTTATGAAAAGTCAGCCCATTTGATCAAACCAAACTATTCATTTTCTTCAAATTTTACATTCACCAACAATATTCTATTTATTATATATATGTATATATATATATATATATATATATATATATATATATACGTATATATATATATATATATATATATATATATATATATATATATATCTGTAGAGTAATGATTAGCTATAAAAAATAAAAAAGTAAAGGAAAATAAATATAGTATTTAATAAATGAGGAATGTGTTATATATATTATATGTTAACTACTAAATGATCATTTTTTTAATTTTTTTAGATTGGTTTCATTTTTAAATACATTTACAAAGGTACACTTATTGCTAGAAGTTGCTATTTTTCGAATCCAAATTAGTCCATCCGTCCTTCGCATCGTTCACTAAATTAATCGTTAACTATTACGACTTAAAACTAAATTTATTTGATGCACAGAAATTCTTCAATTTAGTCATAAACTTTCTCGTAATGACCATGTGCTATGTATTTAAATAATTAATGGGATATTAAGCCACGCTACGTCTTTGAGCGTTCGACCATATATGTGAAAATACGCACACAATTGACCACGTGCAACGATTTTTCTTTTTGATGTACCGACAGACGAGCGGACCTGTCCGCAAGCAAACGTATGTTTCATATTCTTTACGTCCACACTAAGCGAACGCTTACGTTCCTCGTCGTACGGCCGTATTCGTTCGCCAAGTGAGTACGCGGCAGAAGAACAAATAAGCGAACGAGCGTGCCCATAAGCAAAAGCATACGTTCGTTATCCATATCCACACAAGGTGAGCGCATGCGGTTTTCACCATGGGGCCGTATGCGTTCGCTAAGTGAGTACGTTCCGTAACATTCCGTACAGTTTATGTCGGTAATTTGCTTTAAACAGCCTCGGTATAATAACGTATTAATGACTCTGTCCTGACAGGTCAATAAAAATGCCTCGGTCCTAGAGAATTGATATTTCGGTAGAATCCTCCGTGCTGAGGATTATTAATGTGTTCTTGATATAGGACACTGTTTATACATCTCTAAACTTGACCCTAATTTTTTTATTTTTATTATTTTTATTAGGTATAACAATGTTTTACATAGAGGTAAAACCCTTACTTTATCATGGTAAAGCCCTAAAGTGATTGAAGTACCACTGTCTCACCCTTTCTTAGTCATATGGGATTAATTTTATCATGCCTCAACGTAAACCTCCCTTTAAAAAATTGATGTTACAAGAAAACACAAACAATTTGTTTGGCTATTCAGAAAATTTCATAGGCATTACTTGTGTCGTTTTCGGGGAATTACTGACGAATTGTGGATATTATTGTGAATTAGTAGGCATTACTGGGCAATTAGTAGGTATCAGAAGGCATTACTGCGTTGGTTTACAAAATTTACCCAGCGGGTTCCATTCGGTATCACCGCCCCCCAAGAAACTACTCTGAATCCGCCCTTAAATATATATATAATTCATTTCACATTATCTCGAAATGACAGATCTTCAGCACTATAAAAAAGCAGCTCTAATATGGCGGACAAGTAATGTTGTTTATGGTCCGATTTGAGTAGTAATTAGTATCTGGGGATATTTAAGAGTGAAAATTATGAGTTTTAGTCAACACCTAGAAATTGAAAAAGGCAACGCCAAAGTCGCGGACAATTTTCTCATGTGTTCAGGCTCGACTGAAAATTGGTATTTAGTGTATTTTAGAGTGATAATTATGAATTCTTAGTCGAGACTTTTCAAAATGGCTACACCAACGTGGCGGACGAATTTTGTCATTTGTGCATTTTCGACTGAAAACCGAAATTTCGGGGTTTTAAAAAAAATATATGAATTATTAGTCACTCAACATTTAAAAATTCAAAAGACGGCGAAAACAAGGCTCACAAGTTTTGTCATTTGTGCAAACTAATTAATTATAGTTATTAAGGTATCAAGTGTATATAAAACTCGTCGATCGACAGCGGTATCCCTTATAATACCGATAGAGCCTTCGACGTTTATGTCCGATTAAGTAAAATATTTATTAATTGAGAAATTTTAATAATAATAAATCAAATTATTATGTAAATTCTCCACAAAAAACGTCTATACACTTTCCTTGCAACACCAGTAATAGTTACCATTATATGTTCGTTGAATAATATACTATTATAGTGGTACTCACATAATAGAGTAGTGCATTTAAGCGTAGTACATTTTTTCATTGTGTTAACCCTGCTCCACATTCTCCAAATATTATTAAGATGGGTGTATCAAACATACTTGTGTTTTTTTTTCTAGGATATTGTTCAATAGAGTGGTCTCAATCATCTGACTTGTACGGATTTTCAGTGACAGGAAATACTTTCACTGCGGTTGGTGATGCAACTCTAGGTACCACCGACGCAGCGCTCTTTGGACTTGATTGCGTAACAGACTTTGTTGTAATCCCAGCTCCAATTCTGAGCTCTAATAACACTCCATTGAACACTGACAGATTCTGTGGTAACGGATTTCCGACCGTCATATGTAAGTATTTTTATATGGCAAAATTCCATAAAACAATATATTTTACCGTATTTTTAAGATAGTACAGTGTGTCCGGATTTGGTTGCAAAAGCAGGGTATCTCGCTTATTTTTAAAGATAGAACCTTGCGGTTTTCACGAACCTGAGCTAATTTTTTGTGAAACTCATGAAGCCGTAAACAAAATTTTCATAGCCTTCTTCGTTTATGAGATACAGGGCGAAATAGAAAATTTTGCATTTTGGGACCTCCCTCGTATCTCGATTATCCTTTAACTTAACGCAAAGGGAAAAATTGCTGCTTATGCAGTTTTTTACGCTGGATCCAGTGGCGTAGTCATATTTTTCATTTGAGTTGTTATTTTTTAGATATGACCCAAAGTTGTGTTTTTTTAAATGGGACACCCTGTATATTTGTCCAGAAATTGATTTGTCCTTTTAAAAGCTTCTCAAAAATATATAATAGTATGGGTCTATTTTAATAAACAACAATAAAAATCCTAATTTTTATAATTATCATCCCAAATTTTGCAGTAGACCATGCAAAACGATGCCGTTTTCTTTTGTTTTCTTGGAAGCAAATGACATTTCCCAATTTTGTACGCGTATATAAAATATAGCGCAAGTTTTTTTATTTATTTATTGTGTAAAAATATATTTGTATTATTATGGAAGAAAACCAAACTTTCGAACATTATGAAAAGTACGATATGTTAGCTTGTTTTATATTAAGTAATGAAAATGTTGAACCGGCTTCTGAGATGTATTTTAACAGGTAAATAGTTAATTTTTAGGTATGTTGAAATACTATTGCTTAATTTTTATTTAGATATCCAGAAAGGAGGCAACCTAATATATCCACTTTTTATCGGATAAAAAAGAATTTACTTAATCACGGATCGTTTATCAAACCTCTTACGAAAACAGATAATAAAGAAAATCGGGAGGCTGAGGAAATTACGGTTTTGGCTAATGCAGAAGCTTACCCTACAAACTCTTGTAGGGCCAGTGAAAAGAGCATAGGGATTCCAAAAACTAGAGTTCAAGAAATTCTAAAAAAGCACAAATACCACCCATACAAATTTAGGCTCGTGCAGCACTTACAGCCAGGGGATGCAGAGCGTCGGGTAGTCTTCTGCAATTGGTTTCGAGAAAGATGCAATATGGTTAGAGATTTTGAAAGGAAGGTTATATGGTCAGACGAAGCACATTTCAGTAATTCTGGTATACTCAATAGGCATAATAGTAGATTCTGGTCCCAGGAAAATCAGCACCAAATATTTCCCAGAAGACAGCAGGGCAGGTTTGGTCTAAATGTGTCCTGCTTCATATTAGGAACACATAAAATTTTATATATTTGAGGGAAATCTAACAGCCAATCGCTATATAGAAATTTTAGAGGCAGCTATACCTGAATTACTTGACGATGTTCCTCTAGCGCAAATTAACGAAATTTATTTTCAACAGGACGGTGCTCCTGCACACAATTCTGGAATGACGAGATTATTTCTGGACAATAATTTTACCAATCAATGGATCGGAACAAATGGACCTATAAGATGGCCCCCTAGGTCCCCAGATTTGTCGATTTTAGATTTCTTTCTATGGGGATATCTGGAAAATAGAATTTACAAAGACCACTATGATAATGTCCAAGATTTAGGAAATGCAATAAGAGAAAATTTTCGCTATTTACAAAATCATCCCGTTATTTTGCTTAATTCCCTAAAACGAATACGAAAATTATGCGAAGCATGCATAGAACAAAATGAAAATCAGTTTGAACAGTTCTTTTGATTTCCTTGATTGCTGTAATTCTTATACGACAGTTGATTTTTGCTGAAAGGCTTGTTACATAATAATTTATTACCGTTTTGTTCTTGTGTTACATAAATCTAGGTATATAAGGTATAAATCTTTTTTGGTGCGAAATTATCAATACATATTTTGATAAATAGATTTAATTACATATTTATTTTGATTTATTGTTAGGATGTAGATATTGTTAACGACTTTAAATAAAAGGCAGCATTGTTTTGCATGGCCTACTGCAAAATTTGGGATGATAATTATAAAAATTAGGATTTTTGTTGTTGTTTATTAAAATAGACCCATACTATTATATATTTTTGAGAAGCTTTTAAAAGGACAAATCAATTTCTGGACAAATATACAGGGTGTCCCATTTAAAAAAACACAACTTTGGGTCATATCTAAAAAATAACAACTCAAATGAAAAATATACTACGTCACTGGATCCAGCGTAAAAAACTGCATAAGCAGCAATTTTTCCCTTTGCGTTAAGTTAAAGGATAACCGAGATACGACGGGGGTCCCAAAATGCAAAATTTTCTATTTCGCCCTGTATGTCATAAACGAAGAAGGCTATGAAACTTTTGTTTACGGCTTCATGAGTTTCACAAAAAATTAGTTAAGGTTTGTGAAAACCGCAAGGTTCTATCTTTAAAAATAAGCGAGATACCCTGCTTTTGCAACCAAATCCGGACACCCTGTACAGGGTACGATAGAAAAACCTCCCACATTTTACTTTTTTAACTCGAGCTTTTAGTTAACCGTTGCGTTTATTACTTCAAATAAAAAAATATTCTGAAAAGCTAAGGCGAGAATCAGAATCGAACCGTGGAATACTATATCCACAATCTTCGTTAAACTAATGGAGTTGAAAAATGTCCTTCGATTCTATGCAGATAGGACACAAGCAAACGAATGCTTGTCGATAAAATTGTAAAATTTATCGATGTTTCTACTTATGATACATGTCTATGATACATAATGGCAAGTACTGGTCCACGAAAATCTAAGGCAGCACCAAGAAATTAGGCCACAGACGCTAGAATCTTTTGGGTGAGCATATATAACATTATCGTTCCCTTTATTGACAAATTTTACTCGAAGATACTCCGAGTTAACTTCAAATGATTTTGAACTTTTTGCCAAAGGAATCTTTAGAACTAATAAGACATGATTACACAAGTTATGATTTCAGCAAGATAGAGATCACTACATTACGGAAAAGATGCCACAGAACTGCTAAATGAAATGTTTTCAGGTAAATAACTTAAAAATCAAGGATTTGTTAGTTGACCACCCAGAAGGCTAAAACTTAACTCTTTTGACTGCTATCTATGGGGGCTTCTTTAAGACCGTTTGCATATATCTATGTAATATATTCCAAATCTTCAAGCTTTATTTAAAATTAGAAACTTAGTTAAAATCCTTATTAAAGGAAAGTAAATGTAATCTGAATATTTATTATAAGTTTTAATGATAGTCAGTTATTATTTGTTTTAAGATGAGGTCTTCTCTAACTCAAACTCAAATATACTTTCTACATATAGTCCTTGTCAACAAAGTAAGCTCTATAAAAATAAAAATACTGGGGTCTAATCATTAGAAAAATAAAATAAATAAACATACACTATAAACTAAGTAACTAAATATTATACAAAAACGCACAAATATAACGATAATAAAATCTACCATTAAATATATAATATAATAAAAGAGACATAGCTACATAGCTACATTTTACTTTTTTCTTAAACACATTTAACATCTTCTATATTTCTAAATATTTGTGAGAGGTAGTTGTAATTTTTTTTTACTTTCATATAAAATTGAATTTTTTACTAAGGTTATTCTGGGGTATAGGAAGTGGGAGGTTCAAATTCTGTCTATTATTAAAGGCCCTTTAATTTATTAAATTTACATGTTTGTATATGTATGAGTGATATAGATTCAAGTATTAAAAGGCAAGTAAATTTTAAACATTTTATATTTCACAAAAAGTAGTTTGCAATGTCCTCGAGCCCTATTTTTACACATGTAACGAACAGCCCGTTTTTGCAAAATAAAAATAGAATAAAAAAGTTGTTGGCTGCAATTACTCCAAAAAGGTATACCATAAGTTAGGTATGAATTTACAAATGTAAAGTAAGCTATTCTTGCGGCAGTACTGCCGAGCTCATTTGAAACAATACGAACGACATATGTGGTTAATACATTTCAAATTATTATGAATGTGTATTCCCAAAAATTTCGTGTTTGATTTGATTTCAACCTTAGTATCAAATAGTTAATGATTATAAATAATGATTATCAAAGTTAAATTTAAATATTAGAATATTAGTTTTTGATACATTAATACTAAGGTGACTCTTGAGATATGTTTTTTCAATAGGTCTTGATTTTTTAAGATTAGCTTTTCAGGATATCTATGAACTTTTGACGTCAGTTGCGATATTTGGTAGCAATACTGCAATTCGTAAAGCCAGTTTTTCTAGAATAACATCTGTTATTAGCCCGCAATGATACTCAAAGGGCCAAGAAAAAAAATCGCGGACTTGAGCTTTTGAAAACGATAAGACTACTAGCATAGATTTAGGCAAGTTTTTACAGTGTTTTAATTTTTAAAAAATAGACGTTTGCAACTATTTTAAAATTACGCAACCAAATTATTTAACGTCTTTTTTTTTGTTATTCTAATTTTTCATATTATTCTAACATGTTTTTTTTTTGCTATCAAAGCGTTTTAAGTTTTAGCATATTTTGTTTATTTCTATTACTTTTATTTTGAGATATGTCAATTTTCGAAACAATTAACTCAATTAACGTTTTTTAAACAAAAACTTTTAAAATAATTTGTCTGTTGGTTCTGTTTCCTCCCTAGCATGCCGGGCCTTGTGTTTTGTTCTCTGAGTATTCCTCACCGAGGAATACAAACATTAAAAAATCAGCTACAAATATGTATCGACAATGGAGTAGGATGGTCCTAATAATTTTAAAAACATTGAAGGACTAATTGCCTTTTTTTGTTCTTTTACATAAAAAAAAATAAAGATTTCAATTACAATTACTATTTTTTATTAATATTTAAAATGTAGGAGGTTTTACTGCAGCATGGATAAGAAAATTTTAATTTTTGACAATAAAATGTAGCGAACTGTATTTCCAAAAAACTGTCGTTGTTTCACCATTAAAGGGAAACTTTCACAGCTTTAGTCAATTAACACATCATGCTTCTTGGGGTTAGACCTTATCAATAGAAATTCTATCCGTAAAGCTGCCTCATACAATCGAAGGCAAAACGTCGGATAGTCATTTCAATTTGACACGGTCAAATTCTAAGAACAATGGTTTGTTAAATACCATTCAATGTGTATTTTAGTCGCTTCAACATTTATTTTTCCTCAAAAATGTAGTGAAAATTTTAATTCTTATTTCTATCTCTTCTTTTTTTAGCTTATTCTAAGCCATTCGTACTAACTGTTGTTACCAACGGGGACGAGGTTGGCGACACTGGCAACCGTGGATTTTCTTTAGTGTTTACGCAAGAATTATGTTCAAGTAGCTTGTTTTTAGGTTAATTGTTTAATAAATACCATATTTATAAATGTAATTAGAATTTTTGTTGTCACAACTATCTGTTTCTAAAGAAAATTGAAAATACTTTTCAGATTCACCTGGCTTAGTTGGTTTGACGACTGTGTGTCCAAACGTAGTGAGTTCGAATACCATGAAAGGTAACAAGTGTTAAATATATCTGCATCAAAAACTATTCCATTCACGCTAGTTCGAGGCCCGATGAGATGGGATATATCATGGGATGAATAGGAAAAATTGGTACACTTGCTACTAGTCTTGTTAACTAACGTTCACTTAAAAAGCTACCGGGGTACGAATCAAGATTAAATAGAGTGTTGACGGGGTTGGAGGCCTACGATAATATCTTGGTCCCATCAAGATTAACTAGGTTCCAAAAAGGACACGCTTCGTTCACTTATTTTAAAAGACTGCTTTCCGCGATGAGATTAAATTGGACCGTACCTACAACTTACCCTGAGCTCCGAACCACAGACCTCACTGTTTCTGCTCAGTTTCTCTGCGTGTGTACTATACCAACTAGTCTTATCCACTCACGAGATCTCCGACTTTAACAATATAGAAATATAAACCTAGTATGAGGCCGAAATTGCTTTTGGTGAAATTCGAGCTCGCTAGCTATAAAACCGTAGTGATACGTCAAATCGACTCGGCTAGAACTGCTTCTCGAGCTAAGCAACTATACATATACTGGTTATTTTGACTGTTGATCGACGCAGTGATGCGGGTACTTTTTAAAGAAGGGTCTTAAGTAGCGCTACAATAATTTAAATCAACATAAGTTTATTGACAATTGATTAATCTAATTTGGAAGTTTACCATTCATACACATGAAAATGGTGATCTTTGAATATTACAAAATTGCTATTCCGGCAGGTCACGAGATCATAGTTTTTTAAATGTGTCGCGTTGATATGTAAACTGATCCCACTAATTTGCAACTTCAATGTTTTGAACAACAACACAACTTATTTTAATCTGTAACACGAAAATAAAAATAGCATTTCTTTACCTTTTATGGTAATTGTTTGCAAGGGATTTAAATTGTTCAAATGTTAATATACAGAGTTTGTGAAAATGTCTTTACACATATAACAAAATTGATTTATATTTTTTGCGAAAATTAGAAAACAATAATTTTTTTATTATTATTTGGTAGACCACGGTATCACCTTTGCGTACCTAGCTACGTAGTTAACAGGAAAAAATTCTGTTTTGCTCATTAAAGTTTTTTGCAAATTTTGTTTGTATTAACTAAGCTGTATTTAGAGATACTTTTTGGACTTTATAGCTATATTCAAAATTTCAAGTTCGGTTTCAATTCGGTTGACATCATTTTGTTAGTAAAAACATAAAGGGGTCCAAAAAATGTGTTTTAGTAAACATAGCACTTCCCCTCCAACCCCGAGGCTTCCCCATATACAGTATATACATCAAGTTGATGTTAATGTATAATATGTTATGTTATGTTCATACTCAAGAATGTTTCACCGTTCTTTTAACAGCTTTCGTTTTTTGGAGGCTGTTTGATATCTCTAGGTCTATCCTAAAGAATGTAAAAAAGTTTATTTATATACACAAAAACAAAAGAAAAATTTAACATTTCACTGTTTGTTAAAAAAAATCTTAGCCTCTCTTGAAATATTACTTATTTCATTTTCAGGGAGGTATTTCGTTCTCCTAGGACTATCCTCTATAATTGGAAAAGAAATATCTTTAAATACAAAATATTTAAAACATTTCGACGTGTTTTACTGCTTTCTAAGCATGCTAAATGCTTCTGAAAAATATTTTCTTTTTCATTTTCAGGTGGTTGGCTTCTGAAATTTTTTTTTAGATGGCTGGTTTATCTACCTAGTACTACCCTGTATAATTAAAAAAGTATGTACAAAAAATAAAAGAAGTTTCACTAATTTCACCGTTTCATCTTTCTGGAGGTTAGTTCATCCCTTTATACTGTATACTGGATAAAAGTTATTTTGTTAAAGTGCTAGGTTGTTTTTGTGAATTCAGGACAACAAATAAAATCTCTTTTTATTCAGAAAATATCGACAGTTCAACCTTTACTGGGTCTTTATCAAGATTATTCCAACAAGAGATTTTGTCAGGAATGTTGAAAGTATATACCAGTAGTGCATCATTATGGCAAAACACATAAAACGATTAATTTACATCCACGAAACAAAGATATAGGTATTAAAACACATACATATACCCATTTACAATCGACTGTTGACCGATTATTTGATTTGCAAAAAAATTACATAAATTTAAAACTTTTACCCCAGCTATTTCTGTTTTCAGTTTGACCATTATCAGCTTGTAGATTCTCAAAATATGATTCTTTTACATAGAATGGAAGCTTTCACGGCTTTGGTCAATTAAGAAATTATGATTCTTGGGATTATAACGTGTCAGATTGAAATTACTATTAGAAGTTTCGATTGTACGAAGCTTCTTCAAGGATATTTACTCCACGAGATCTTAACACTGAATGAGCTTTGAGAGACTCAGTTTATACCCTACTTGTACTCGTCGAACCGTGAAATGTTGTGAAAATGTCAATAGATTCTCTACTTTTTCGTTTATAAAATCATGGAACAGATACTAGAACCTCGATTTCTCTTACATTTATAATATGACCAGTAATATGCAGGTGTTCAGCTACAGCAGATTGAACCATTTGTTTGTTTTTAATACCGTGCATTTTCCTTGAGTCTAGTGGATATTGAGCGTCCTATTCCTTCACAGCAGCAAGGAATTTTATATACTCCTTCTGTTTGAAAAAGTACATCTTTTGGGGGATCGCAAGCATTGTCCAATCTTCTTATGTGTATTGAAGATTATGCGTATGTTGAACCGCCGAAGTAATCGTCCTATTTTGTCTGTAATTCTGTGTATTTAGGAAAGAACAATACTACCTAACGGTGTCTCCTTGTCATTCTACCTTGGCGGAGTTAGATTATTATATATTTTAAATGACCGCGTAATATCTTCAGTGCAGTAGGCATTCCCTCTGAGAGCTTCGGTCAGTTTCGATATTTCCGATTCTAGAGAATCTCGATCAGAAATCGAAATGGCTCCAAGTGCTAGTGAGTTAATAACTAATTTCGTTTGTGCTGGATGATGGTGAAAGTTTACATCTAAGTTGTGTATAGAAAACCGTTTTCTATACAGAATGTATCTTTTTCCTTCCTTTGAACAAATACCAGTGTTTTGATTTTAGTGGAGCAGATGTTAAGGCAAGATCCTTGAAGGCCTCCATAAACATATCCACTACTTATGGCTTGTTGTAATTGAAAACGATTAAAGATTTGTATTTTTGTTTGTTGGGTGTCAAGATGCAGTGAAGGGTAAGCGAGTGGACATGAAGTGTCATGATGATCTGCTATCTGCGTCAGCTAGAACTAACTTAGTTGTGATTGGTTCAGCCTTCGCGGCAAATAGAAGAGTACCTAACAAATTTATTTATGAAAATAATATAGCAATCCAGTCCCGCTTGCACAATGATTTGGGTGGTTTGATGTTTTTGACTCTGGACAGCTTTATGCATGTTAGTGAGAGGTCATGGTATGGTGATCCTTCATACAATGGCAAAATATTGATGTGTAAATTTTTGTCTCAGCTACTTTCTAATAACATTGTTGGACACAAGGGTGCTTCAAGGCCGAGAGTGTCAGATTTAAATGAGAGACTGGGTGTGCTGGAGGTTTAGCAAATTGCCCTTCTGCAGAACCTATAGCATGTATAGACTTAAGTGAAAAATGCTTTTTTAGAGGAAGTAATGGAGTCGATGTAACAATATTACTATTAAATATACAATCTATTAGAAATAAGCTTCATGAATTGCACCTTTTTGTTGAAAGCTTGAACTACCCAGATATTTTGTTGTTAACAGAACATTGGCTAGATGAGGGAGAACTCCTTTGTTTAATGGATTATTGTGTATTAGCCAAATATTCTAGAAATTTGTTTAGTCATGGTGGTACCTTAATTTTGATTAACGAAATTTTTTTCAATTTGTACAATTTTGTTGAATTTGGTAAGTTTAACAGTCAAGAAAGAGTTTGAATTTTCAATAATTTTCAGTGCAAAATTTTATTTTTATGTTATTTGTTTGTATAGGCCTCCTAACAATCGGGTTGAAATATTTATATCTAGGCTAGAACTATTAATTTCAAGTTTACGTTTGCGTGCTAATATAATACTGGCTGGAGATTTTAATATAAATTTTTTGGAAAAGTTAAATGAGAACACTCATTTGATTTAAATGAGAACACTCATTTGATTAGGAACCTTTAACTTAAACATGCATGTGAATGAATTTATACGCAGTTTAAATCTCTGTTATTGATTATTTTTGTACAAATTTATGATACGATTCTGTAAAATGTGAGGTTCTTAGTGCTGGCCTCTCCGACCATAAGGCTGTATTGGGCCACCTCTTGCTTGACATGACAAAACCTAAGGTATCGGCACGACGTGTCAGACTATACACTAGGGTAAATGATAGTAGGTTTTCTCGGCTATGCAATGAAATTAGTTGGGAGAATATCTTAAATTTTGAAAATCCCCTCGAAAATT
This sequence comes from Kuschelorhynchus macadamiae, assembly GCA_030620095.1. Classification (NCBI taxonomy): domain Eukaryota; kingdom Metazoa; phylum Arthropoda; class Insecta; order Coleoptera; family Curculionidae; genus Kuschelorhynchus; species Kuschelorhynchus macadamiae. The sequence goes on from JAUTXW010003750.1 coordinate 649,480, forward strand.
TTCATAATAAACTTTTGCCCATTTTTAACTCAGCCTTTCCCCGGACAGAGATTAAAAAGAAAAATAAAAAACACTGGCTTACAAAAGGACTAAAGATTTCGGCCAAGAACATGCGTTCTTTGCATAGCTTATGAAAATATTTTTTTGATAATGTATTTTTTGTGGCATATTTTAAAAACACCGTAATGTATACAGAAAAACAATTAAATTAGCCAAACAAAGTACATCTCTAATCGTATAAATAATGCTCATAATCAACAACGCGAAACATGGAAGGTCATAAATGATTTGTGTGAAAGGGGCAAAGCAGTAATTGAGTCAAAATTAAGTTCTAGTCAACTTAACAAATTTTGCTACTCTGTAGCTGCCAATCTTTCAAAAGATATAAATGTTGCTACGGATGCTCTGAACTATCTCTGAAATGTCAATGTTTCTGAAACGTTTTATTTTCATCCTACAGATATTTATGAAATTAAACAGACACTTAAATCCATTAGAAACAAAAATTCGTCAGGATGGGATTGTGTTTCTCTAAAAATATTTTTAAACCTTCCAGATCAGGCGCTACATTGTCTGGCTAAGCCCATAAATTGGTTTTTTTCCACAGGCATCTTCCCTTCTAACTTAAAGTTAGCCACAGTAATTCCCCTTTTTAAAGGCGGAGACACTGAAGATCCATCGAATTTTAGACCAATATCCTTGCTACAAACGCTCTCTAAGATAGTTGAGAAAATCGTTAAGAGGCGTGCTTTGAGTTTTTTGAATAAACACAAAGTTCTGAGTAATGTACAGTTTGGCTTTCAAGCTTCAAGGGATACGAATGATGCAATTTTTTCATTTCTTGAAAAACTGTATTTTCAGTTGATTGACGGAGAGAATGCTGCGGCTGTCTTTTGTGACTTATCCAAAGCTTTCGACTGTGTTGTTCACAGAATAATGCTGCGTAAGATTGAGGTCTATGGATTTAGAGGCCAGTCTTTAACCGGGTTCAACTCGTATTTGTCTCAACGTTGCCAGTGTGTCATTTTTAACAACAAATATTCTGAACCTCAAATAGTGTCTTCAGGAGTACCGCAAGGATCTGTGTTGGTTCCTCTTTGATTTTAGATATGCGTCAATGACTTGCATACTATAAACATAACTAGTTCTTTTACAATCTTTGCAGATGACACTACGATTTTTTGACAAATTCCCTTGAGGAGAATCTTCAGAATGATCTCATTAGGGTTAAGGAATGGTGTGATTCGAATTTACTGTCTTTTAATGTTTCAAAAACCAATGAACTTAAGTTTAAATGTAAAATAAATTATTTATTTTTAAATGGTAATCTGGTTAGTAACGTACAAGTTAATAATTTTCTGGGATTGTACATTGACGAGAAATTGAAGTTTGACACTCATATATTGAGTATGAACAGACAATTTCCAGAAATTACTATGCATTAAGGGTTATAGCCAGAGAATTAAATTTTGTAACAGCTAAAAATATGTATTTTTCGAAGATTGAATCTTATATTCGATATGGGATTTGTTGTATTGTATATTTATTTTAGAGACTGTCTACTTGATACATAAAAACTACGACATTACTTCTAATTTACATTATTCTACTCGAAGTACATTCAGTGTTTCATTGCCCATTCCTAAAACTGCTTTAACAAAAAGATCTTTTATTTATGAGAGCAAAAAAATGTTCAACCATCTCCCAGAAAGAATAAGAGCTATAAGATGCCCATTAAAATTTAAAAGACAAGTGAAACATTTTCTTGGAGCGAAAGCCTACTATAGTGTCGAAGAATTTTATTCAGATCCTTGTTGTTGTGTGATATTGCATGTTATATTCTATATATTTTTATTGTGTTCTTGTCTTAATATTTATTCAACAACTATTTATTTCAAACTTTGTATTTTGTATTTTTTATATATACAATGAAGGCATAAAGTCTGGAAACTTTGAGATATGTCAAAAACTTTACAAGTTGGGTGAAAAAGTTTCATATAAAAGTTGTATAGTTCCTTACGATTAATGATTCAAAAATGTCTTGAAATATACAGGGTGTTTTAAAATCAAGTTACACGCCAAAACTTCAGAATCTCTAATGGAACACCCTGTATATTATTTCATTTTAAGAATCTACATGAAATTCTGATCTTATTTTATTAAGCATACCCTCCCCTAAAGTCAACTGTTTTTGAGATAAAAAAATGAAAAAATGGAAATTTGGCTTTAAACAAAATTAACTCATTTCCCTATGCATAGTGAAACCTGGTGGATTATTTTAGAACTACCATAGAAACTGTCATGTACTGACAATAAACTGTGTCCATTTTTAACATATTGTTGGAGAGTTACTTTTTTCCTGGTGAAAATGCTTTCAGAAAGAGAAAGAATAGAGATTCTTATGATGTTTGGATGGGGAGATCGCCAAAGAAATTTTGACGAAGTATGTGAACTTTTTAATAATACGCATCCCGAGCGAGGACAAGCAATTGCAAAATCCACAGTTAGCAAAATTATCAAAAAATTTCGTGATCATGGTTGTGTAAAAGATCTTCCCAGGACAGGTAGGCCAAAACTAGATGATGATATGAAATTGAATATTTTACTCAGTTATAACGGAAATCCACATGTACCTACAAGTCAAGTAGCATTAGATTTAAACCTTAGTCAATCATCGGTAAAAAATATTCTACACACGGCAAAGTATCATCCCCACAAAATAAGATTAATCCATGAATTAAATGAAGACGACTTTGACCGGCGACTTGAGTTTTGCGAAAGTATGCAAGAGAGGTGCAACCTGGATCCATTCTTTTGTAGAAATATTTTATTTTCCGATGAAGCCACCTTTTTTCTTAATGGTACTGTCAACCGACAAAACTGTAGATATTGGTCTACAGAGAATCCCCATTGGGCTCAAGTGGCTCATACGCAATATCCCGAGAAAATCAATGTTTGGGCTGGAATATTTCAAGATAGAATTATAGGTCCCTACTTTTTCGACGTAAATTTAACCGGCGAAATTTATCTTGATTTTTTACAACTCGAGTTGATTCCTGCCTTAGCTCAATTGTATCCAGGTAATGAGCCCGATATGCCTACTGCAGCAATGTGGTTCCAACAAGATGGAGCACTACCTCACTACGCGCTACCTATTCGGCAGTATCTCAGTGAAATATTTCCTAACAGGTGGATAGGACGTCGTGGTCCCTACGAATGACCGGCCAGGTCCCCGGACTTAACTCCCCTAGATTATTTTCTGTGGGGATATTTAAAGAGCAAAGTTTATTTGAACAGACCTCCTAATATCGATGCGCTGAAAAATCGTATAAGAGATGAAATCCGACAAATCCCACCAACTTTCATTCGAAATCTACAACAAGAGTTCATCAATCGATTAGGATACTGTCAGGAAGTGAACGGACAACAGTTCCAGGATTTATTACGTAAAAACGCATCATTTAGAATTTTAAACTATCGTTGTTAATCGTTATTAAAAAAATTCCGGGTAAAGAAAATTTACCGATTTTTTTTACTTAGGTGCTCCTTGGAGGCTGAATTTGATGCTCTAGAAATCTCATATCTTACAGTTTTCATTTAGGATAGCCATTTTCGAATTACAGGCGTTTGAAACTTCTCACCAAACCACTGAACTTAATTAAATGTTTAATTCATTTAATTTAATAATTCGACGCAAAATTTAATGCTCTCTAATAATTTTCGTAGGAAACAGCCAGAATTTTGCGGTTGGTTGGCTCACAAATGTTTAGCTCATCTCGTCGCAAACTCATATTACTCTTATTTGCGATGCCCAGAGTGAAATAGAATGACTTCCGGCTTTCTACGAATTAATGAAAAAAAAGTGTATCTTAACAACGCACTTTTTTTATCTGATATCTCATTATTTCTTTAAAACATTCTACATAAAATGTAAAAATAATACACATAAAAAAACAATTTAGTTTATTACAACATGCTATCCAGTCAATAATAATGCTGCATTTACGTTTCTGCATGCCTGTTGCGTATAAACAAGTGAAAATCCTCGATTGGCTACATCACCAGTTACAAGTTCATCTGCATCGGTTACAGTAGTCAAAACAAATGGTTTCGAATAAGCTGAAAAAAAAAACGAAAGATTTAATAAAAACCATATTAGAACAATATCAGATACCGAATCTGAATATTTAATTTCAGTATCAAGATCCCACTTTAATAATATCTTCATCATTTTTCGTTAAGTAATGGTAAGTAATGTAATAGTAAAAAAATCACCCTGCCGGATTTTTGCACTCCCTAGGTACCGAAAAACATTGTTAACGATTAATTCTGTAGGTCTATTGGTCGCTCTATGCGTGACATAGCTCAAAGTTCTCATTGACCTCAAATTTTACACAAACATCAAATGTGAAATCAGTTTCGAACCACTACTTATTTGAAAGTTTTCACGGCTGGAGTCAATTAAGAAATCATTTCTTGAGTTTAGACCGTGTCAAATTGGAATTACTCTCCTATAGTAAGAATTCTACTTTGACACGGTTTAAACCCTTAACCATGATTTATTAACTATTTATTTGACTTCAAATGTTGCACAAATAATATCACTTGTTATACAGGGATAAAATAGTTAAATGTTATATCAATATTTAAAAAGTGTATTAATAGTGGAACTTTAATTATGTTCGCAGAAGATACGACCATACTAGTGTCAGCACCAAGCCCAGAGGAACTTCTGCATTAAATGATTGACTCTTTTTCTTAATGAGGAAAAGACAACGTATATAAATTTCAAGGCTAGAAAGGTCAATCCAATTATAAGAGTGGATGATTATGTTCAGTACGGTTGCAACATAAGATTTCTGGGCCTGTTGTCAGATGAAAACCTCTCATGGAATTACCACAAAGATAAACCCAGGTTTTTTGGCAATCCGCAAGTTGAAACACATTGAATCGAAAATAATTAATAAATGCATACTATTTACTTATATTGTGCCATTTAACTTACAATATTGCACTTCGGATAATTCAGTTAATATCAACAGGGTATTTCTAGGTCAAAAGAGAGTGGTAAGTCCCTCGTTTGATATGCAATATAGTGACAGTTGTATATCTATGTTCCTTAAATATGGTTTATTAACTTTTCCTCTAATTTACAAAAACTTTGTGTTTTATTTAACTGAATATTGAAAACTATATAAAGCTAATTCATATTTTCATAACTATACCATACCCACACGACATACAGATTCTCTGTGTATGGATCAACACACGTTGGCTTTACGAGGTACATAACAAAATGAGAAAATTGACTTTGTTGTAAAAATGATCAGAAATTCTAAAATAAAAAGGGAGGATTATAGATTTTAGAAAATTTTACCGGATTTATCTTTTTTCGGGTGACGACCCCTTTGACCGCACTTGAAGTTTTTTGGTGCCCTGCACCGTTTTGAAATAATTTAGAAAATTGTGTTTAAAAGAATAGACAGTTTTAATATTTTTACTTGCCCCTCGTAAAAAGAAAATATTATATCGTACATTTTTTCAAATCTTTACGTTTTGGAATCCCTAGACGTCGAAAAACATGTTTTCTCAATTCCGTCGGTCTGTCTGTCTGTGTGTTCGAGGCATAGCTAAAAACTACTTAGCCGATTGGCTTCAAATTTTTACCAAAAATTAAAGGTCATATGGAGATGACCTGGTAACATTTTGGTAGAAATCCAATATGGCAAAACAAAATGGCGGCCTAGTGAAATGTTAAAAAAATTATTACTAAAAAACTGCTTATCCAATTTATCTTAAATTTTGCACAAAACTTAAGTATTATGTCGGAACCAATTGGTAAAATTTTGGTACGAATCCAAGATGGCGGAACAAAATAACGGCTTAATAAAATATTAAAAAATTCAGACTCAAAAGCTACTTAATGTACTTATTTCAAATTGTGTGCTATTATTAATTGTGGAATAGAGATGAACTAGTAATACCGTGGTACTAATTCAAGATAGCGGAACAAAATCGCGGCCAAATAAAACATTTGTAATCGTGAAAAAAATCATCCCCTCAGATTTTACATATTTTCAGGTTTTAGCGTCTCTAGATGCCAAAGAATATGTTTTGTCAATTCCGTCGATCCGTCTGTCTGTCAGTTCACGGCATAGCTTAAAAACTATTCGTCAGATTGACTTCAAATTTTAGTCAAAAATTAAAGATCATATGGGGATGATCTGGTAATTTTTTGGTACAAATCCAACATACCAGAACAAGATAGCAGCCTAGTGAAAATTTAAAAAATTAATACTAAAAAAATAATTATTCCTTAAATTTGTACAAAAATCAAGTGTTACATAGGAATGAACTGGTAACATTTTGGTATGAATATAAGATAGCAAAACAAAATGGCGGCCTAATAAAATATTTAATAAATCGGCCTGAAAGCATTAACTGTGACATAGAGATAAACTGGTAGAGCCGTGGTATGAATTCAATGTGTGTCAACGTAAAAACTACTTAATGAATTTATTATGTCCCTCGTCAAAGGGAAGTATTGTAATCGTGAAAAAATCTCCGTGCGGGTTTTTTTCAGACCTTTGCGTTTCAGACGCCGAAAAACGGTCATATGGGATGATCTGGTAGCATTTTGGTAAAAATCTAATAAGGCAAAATAAAATGGCGGCCAGTGAAATGTTAAAAAAATTATTACTAAAAAACTACTTATCCAATGTATCTCAAATTTTGCACAAAGATCAAGTAGGAGAACTCAACTGGGAAAATTTTAGTACGAATCCAAGATGGTGGAATAAAATGGCTGCTTAATAATATATTTAAAAATTCAGCCTGAAAAACAACTTAACGGACTGATTTCAAATTGTGTACCATAACTAGTCGTGGTATTGAGATGAGCTAGTAAAACTGTGGTACTGATTTAAGATGGAGGAACAAAAGACGGACAAATAAAATATTTGTAATCGTAACAATAAGCACCACTTCAGGTTTAACATGTTCTCAGGTTTTAGCGTCCCTAGATAAATATTCAAAAAAAAAATATCAATTCCGTCGGTCGGTCTTTAATTTAATTAAATTTAAGAATCATATGTTGGTGATCTGGTAATATTTTGATAAAAACCCATTGTCAAACCAAGATGGCGGCCTAGTGAAACGTGAAAAAAATTATTACTAAAAAACGAATTAACCAATTTCCTCAAATTTTGCGCGAAAATCAAGTGTTACATAGGAATGAACTGGTAACTTTTTTTGTATGGATATAAAATAGCAAAACAAAATGGAAGCCTAATAAAATATTTAAAAAATCGGCCCGAAAAAACTCATTAGATTAATTTCAAATTTTGTTCACACATTATGTGTGATATAGAGATAAACTGGTAAAGTTGTGTTAAAAATACAAGATGGCGGAACAAAATGGCGGCCAAATATTTTTTTTAATCAAGAAAAAAAATCTTATTCAGTTGGCTTCAATTTTTGCAGAAAAATTAATTGTGATAGGGATAAACTGGTACGAAGTGTGTCTCAATATAAAAACTAATTATTGAATTTATTTTAAATTATGCCCATAAATCAAGTGTGGTATAGAGAAAGTGGTAAAATACTGGTAGGAATCCAATATGATGGAACAAAATGGCGCCCAATAAAAATATTTGATAAGATAGTATATATGGGTTACAAAATGACTATGTACTGCACTAAATTGGGTCACACTTCATTATTCCTAATAAAAGGAAAGATTTATAACGAGACGAGGGAAGTTCCGGGTAAAGCAAATTTACCGATTTTTTTAGCTTGTAATATTTATTTAAGTAATAAGTTGATGCTAAAACCATCAATACTATACATGTTTTTAAGCACTTTGTCCTAAATTACTTCATTTATTGATAAATGTTTTATGGTGTTAAATAATTAATTGTTTTCTATGAATAAATCATTTTATTTATCATTCGGACTCGAAGCTAGTACCTAGTAATATACCCACGGCCCTAAGGGCGGAAGAAACCCTTACAACCCCCCTAGTAGGACACTAATATACACTTACAGGTAGTAGAAAAAATAATATAATATAAATAATTGAGGCTTTTTGAAAATTTTTTGAAAAACAAACTCAATTTTTGCCTTAATATGCAAACTTTATGCCCGCAGACTCAAGATCTAATCCTATAAATGTCAATCTTTATAGTAGCGATAGGGTAGCTAAACTTCTGAAACTTACCCCGTGAAGCCAACCAAAAATTCACTTTTTTTGGTTGACCCTATTACCTAAGAATGGAAAAACAGAATGTTTTGCATGTGGGCTAATACTCATATTATTCTCAAAAAATTCCTTAGAGAGAGAGATTTTTGTATTTCCTTCTCGACTATCATATAATAGATTTTACTGGACATAGGTATACTTAACTTTAATATTTAAGTGTGTAATATTCATATTTATCTTTTTTGTAGTTAATTTTACAAAAAAAAAGAACGCTAAATATAATAGAAAAAAATTGTTAGAAGGTCCCGAGCTAAAGTTTCACATAATGCAAGAATATTCTGAAACAAAATTTTGTCAGATTTTTAAGCGCTTTAATAATCTCCCTATATATGCCTACACCTATGAACTTCCTATGAGAAGAAATTAGGTGACATATTTCAATTAATTGTGAACCACTGGATTTGCGTACAATAGACAATTCATCAGACACATTTAGTTCAGAGAAAAATCACTTAAAAATACTTACTAACTACAGTATCAAATTGATTTCCGCAAAATCTATCTGTATTGACTGGTGTTCCATTTGCGTATATTGGATTTGGTATAACCACAAAATCTGTAATACAATATTCGCCTAGTCCTGGATCTGCAGGTAGTCCAGATACCACTTCCACCAGAGCAGTATTGTTAGTAACTGTAAATGAGGTACTGTCACTTCCTTGAGCCCACTGTATAGAACAATACCTAAAATTAAAAAGCATCAAGTAAATTCAGCGGATTTTTAACTTAAAATAACTTAAAAAAATTGAAAATTTTTAAAGTAGTTTTTGTTCAGTTTGCAGGTCGAAAGATAAAATTCAGATTTTTTAGAAATTCATACAATAAAACAAAGATTTAAGATTTTGCTCCCATCAGGTTGTACAGCCTCTTATCTGACATTTCTTAAAAAAGGTTGCGTATGATTTCCATAAAATGTTACAAAAAATGGGTCTATAGCAGAAAACTTCAAAAATGCTTCCGTAATTTTCCAAAAAACGATCACCGGTGTGAACTAGGTAAAAGAAAGGTTTTCTAAAATATTTTTTGAGGGTTAATCCAAGCGAATAAAATTAAATTGCATGGCAATTAATTTATTACAATGATTGTTTATACTAGTTACCTGATAAGGCATCTAAATGTGTAAACACAAAACCTTATTCTCTCGTAGGAAGGTAGATTTTTGGATATTTATTCAAACTCATCCATCCCAAAAAAAAAACTTAAAATAAGTTTTAAGGTGAATTTTGACAAAAATTGTGAAAAGATACTTCTAGTGGTCACTAATAAGAATACCAAATTGTAGGTTTTTGTATCTAATAGATCGGTCAAAAACTGCAATCTTTGCACTCCCGTAGAATGGATAGATATTTCGATTTATTACTAACGGCTGATTAATAATTGTTGCAAAAAATCAGCGATCTATGAGATTTCGGGCATATTCGTCAGATATATGACTAACTTTTTATGACCAAGTTCATACCAGTAATAGAATCTATATAAAAATATATTTCCAATTAATTTAAATTGTACTTCAGAATTTTAGGATAATGAAATTATCAAATGAAAATTATTTTCTCACCCTGGTTGCATATACACACAAATTCCATAGTTGGTGTTAGCTAGTTGTCTGGTACCAGCAACAGTTGAACCATTAGCATAGGTTATGACAGCACCATTTATTTGGGTTCCATAGTTAAAACTCCGGACTGTGTTGGTTAGTTCGGTGTAATACTGTAAACAACCAGCTGGTGCTAAAAACAAAAGCAGCTAAATTTTGGAGGGATTAATGTCCAGGCACTGAGTTTAAACTGCAGATGAGTTTAAACTAAACTTTCGTCATAAGAGAGACAGTCTATTATTCTAAAGATATTAGGCGTTCATTAATCACTACTGGAGGAGGAGTTCGTCATCGTCAGTCGAAAGGTCACGCCTGACTATTTTCAGGGAGGGAAATCATAGTGAGTACGGAATTTTTCTAGTCTAGCATTGTCGTAGTATTTCGAAACTATATTTATGGCTACCAGGTTTGGTCTAGTTTCTATGTCCAGTTGACAGTTAAATCTGTGTCAGTGATTTTTTTTATCAAAGTTTAGTACAGGGAAGGAAGCAGACATGATTACAGGAAGAACTTGACAAGAAATTTTCTGTTGTACGCTAATTAGCAATATTTCAATATAATAATACGTAATAGAAATTTAGCAAAATTGTGGCAATGGTACAAGACCAGAGGTCTAAGTTCATGTCTATACAATAACGTATTGAATAGTTCGGAAACAGAAGTTCAACGTATGATGATAGGTGGGATATAGATGGAAGAAGTGAATTATATATTAGCAACTTTAGTTTAAGTTGCCGGAAGTACGTAAACTAGAAAGCAAAGTAATTGGTTTCACTTTTAAGGTAGCTTTTATTATCAGAGTGAGATAATATAGACTGAATTATAGTTTTTTGATAATAATTTAGGTACCAAATGTCTTGTTACTTACCCAACGTGGGACAATCGCAAGCAATTTGTGTAACGAGTAAATTGAAACTTCTTTCCAAATCCACTGTTGATGATGTCGATATGGTGATGGTAATACTGTTATTACCAACAAAAGTAACATAAATGTGTTGTCCAGAGTTTTCTCCACAAATAATCGGAACGCTACCACCTGACCCTGTTACTAACATGGAATCGTCTATGCAGTTACCGTTTCCATCTGGTTGGGCAAGTACAAAGTTTAAAAAGTCAATTCTTGCCTAAAATAGCATAATTCGAATTTACCGTGTACAATATTTCACTTAGAGATTTTTTAAAGAGATTAAAGTAAATAATTCTTATACGCACTTGACAAGAATTTCCAGGGCAAGCTTCAATGGTAAAAATGCAAGAAGAATCCCCATTGAATGTAGCTGGATAATCGGTACTTGAAAAATATGTGTTATTATAAGCTGAACTTTCACCACATGTTCTTTGTACTAAAAATTGTATATGCAGTTCACAAATTCATCATATATATTATGAAAAAATCCTTTTGCTACTATTTATAATATGGCGAAAATTAACCCCAAAAGTGTAGTTTTTTTTTCGTAGATTCTTTTAAAAACTCTGTATTTAAAGTGTTATTTGTATTTTATTTTCTTAGTAGAGGGAAAGTATTGTAATGGTGAAAATATCACCCTTTGATATATCCTCAGATCCTCATGTTTCAGGGTCCTTAGACGATGTAAAACATGATTTCCAATATCTGTTGGTCTGTTTGTCGGTTGTCTTTTCGCGGCATAACTATAAAAAAGACTATTAATTCAATTTACTTTAAATTTCCAACAAAAATTAACTGTGACATAGGGACGAACCGATAAGATTTGGGTATGATTCCGCGGCCTAATTATGTAAAATTTTAAATAATCAATACAAAAACTGCTTTTTTAATTGACTTTAAATTTTCACAAAAATCAAGACATTTTGGAATTAAATGGTAAAATTTCCCAATATTGAAAAACAAAATGCCGGCCCAATGAAATGTTTAAAAAATCAATATAAAATAAACTAGTTACTCAAATTGTGTACAACAAATATCGAGTGTGAATTAGCTTTATCACGAAATTTCCTCAGGGCCGCGCCAACCCAGATTGACGCCCTCGTGTAAGGGGTTATTTTATACTTAATTGATTTTTAATATTTTTAATTTAAGTAAAATAACCGGCCCTGAGTTTCCTCTGGATGAATATTTTCTTTTTGCACAGGAAAGCACAATTATAAATGTGTATATAACTAGATTACTATGTGCATGTTTAACCATCTTACTATGTTCATACTTTACTATTTCTGATAAAAGGGAGGCTTCATTGCGATATGTTTACTTAATTTTTATATGTCTTTTATATTTAAATAATTTTGTTCTGATAATTTAAAATAAATTAAGTTCTGTTATTTTAAATTTTTTAACGAAAAACATTATCATTACAGGTAAAACCCTGATACTTATTTTTGAAATATTTTGTTAGGTCGCCATTTTGTTTCACTGTATTAGATTCGTGTGCAACATTCAAACTAAATGATATAATTAACTTTTTCACATCGCTTTTATAAATATTTTATTATTTCATTTTGTTCCTCATATTCGATCTGTACCAATTCATTGTTGTACAAAAGTCAATGAATAAATAGGTTTTTACAGAGGTTTCTTCAACACTTCATTAGACCGCCCTATTGGATTTTTACCAAATTATAATCAGTTCATCTTTGATTTTTGAACAAAATTTGAAGTCAATTGAATAAATAATTTTTAACTAAAGGTGGGTTTATACAGCAAATAAAATAAAATAAAAAAAGGAGATCAAATCATGCAACTCCCATAAGGTGTTTATACAGTGAAACAAAATAAGAGATAACCATCTTTCATATTTTATTTTATGATATTGAACAATTTCACTGAATATTTTTGAATTTGGATGAGCTGTGTGTATTTTTAAATTAAAGTTTTGTTAAAAAAAATAATCCAATAGTTATAGCAATATTGGAAAGCTAGTAAAAAACTGTTGTGTTACAAGGTTTGACAGCATTTGTTCTTATTTCTTATTTAATTTTATTTTCTGCATAATCCTCCGAATCCTTATTTCTTATTTTATTTTATTTCCTGTATAAACCCACCTTAAGCCTCGCACAGGCAGACCGATTTACAGATAGAGAGACAGACAGAATCATACATTACAATACTTCCATCGTACCATGAAAGTAAAAATTATAATTAACAAAACACAGAAAATATCAAAGTTAGCAAAAAACGATGAAATGTAGAGTATTCGAAAAATCCATAAAATATACCTACCTATATTTAATAAAATATAAATATAAAAATGTGTTTCATAATTCTCAACTAAAATAAGCATATTTGTTTAAAATTTATAGTATGATCTCCCCTGTTTTCACCGCTATGTATAATATAATACATACTTTAAAAGTTTATTAAGGTTACTCTAGAAGGCACATAAATAGCATTTTTATTTATGCATAGTAAGTTAATATAACAATATGCCCTACTAAACTATAAAAACTGGCTGTAATTTTTTCCAGAAAATTGGCATAAAATACCTATAAATTATGAGCATATTTAACCGCATAATTGGAGTTATGGTTAAAAAAATTAATGTTACCCGAACTTTTTTCGATATATATATTAATGAAATATTTTTTAAGCAATTTTGTAACGAATTTTATGAGAACCCTATATTTTTTTCTCTAGAATTTATTTATTTTTATATAGGTTTTTACCAATATTAATATGGACAATCAAGATAATTTTTCTTCATACATACTTATAGTATAGTATTAGTTTATATATAATTATATTTTTATATTTAATTATATATTCATATGATTATCATGATACGAGTAAAAAATTATTTTTCATTGCAGAACAAATTTTTTATATAGTAGGAAATACAATAAAAATACAATTATCATACTTAAACAGCATCTTCCGATTCCATTTGAAGTACAACTGCCTGATTGGTATCCATCTATATATCCGCATTGTCTTCTAGTTACACAGACTCCCAAATATCCTTCTTGGGTAGTACAAACGCTGTTTTCAAAACGCACTAAACCCACAGTAGGCCAATCTGCAAAATAAAAAATAGCAGAAAAAAATTGTAATAAACTTGAAGCACAATCGTATCGTAATTGTTATATTCCATATTACTTCACTTTTCCGATTTTTTTAAATGTAGAATATTTTTAATGCGCCTATTTTAGACAAGGAGTTGATCCTTGGAGATGTTTAGTTCCATTTGCCCCAAGTCAAGTCTCTTCTAGACGTAATCATCTCTAGTCGGGAGACTTCTACAGACGCGCTGACTGAGCATCTTTGTAGTGAGGTGCATGCCCCGCTGACCATTGGGAGTTTCCCTATCCCACAGAGCATTGCATACAGTTTTAGTTTTCCCTTTCTCAAATCCCTTTAGCTTCCAAGAACAGTGCAAGAGCACCTTGCTCGTTAACTATCCATTTTCTACTTTATATACATCCCCTTCCCTGCATGTCGATTTGTATGCAGTGGAGCTACTCCCAGAATACCCTCTGTCAAGTACCATCATATTTTGTAAAGTTTTAATTAGAAAATAGACTTATTGCTCTGAATATTTGTTTGATTCTAAATTCCATATTTGGAAAGCCCAACAAAAACTGCGCAAGGAATTTTATTAGTAAGGAAATGAAAAAACAAAGCAGTAAAAAGATTGCAAAACAATGACCATAAAAACATATTTACATTTTCTATATATTTTTAACTGTCTTAAGTTTAAAAACTAATCTAAACACATCGATAATATATGCCTACTTACATTGCTTCGGATCTCTTTGCTTTATCTCATCGTCTTCAAATTCACTGTAATCTTCAATTGTATTTTCGATGTCCTGTGGTTCTTCGCTAGTGGCCGAAAACACATTTATAAAAAACAAAATTAACATAAAAACTCTCTTGTCATACATTCTGGAATACAATGAATTTGGAGCACGACTGTGAAAGAATCTACCGTTAGCATTGTATTGATTTTAGTAATTAGTATAAATAACGCACATCTAGGATTGTTACAGACGCGGTATTTTCTTCTTAACGGTATGTTAATAGTGAATAAACATTATGAAACATATATAGAGCGGCCTAAAATGACGGCAATATTAAGAACATCAGTGAAATTTAGATAAACGGAGAAAACATGATAATACACATCTTGTAATATAGCCCTATTGTCAGGGGTAGATAAAGTTATTCCCCCTTGCAATTTTGTCTACGGGGGTAGATTTTTTTTATTAGTGGCCTTACAAGCTGATGTTTGGGCCACGACAACCCTAGGTTTTTGATTTAGTATTTTGACTATCAACTTAAAAGTGTATGTGTAAGTAATATTAAGTAAAAGGAATCTAAAATTAGGATAGGAAAAGGAGCAATTTTAGCTTCTCGCCTATAGTTCGATCATTGCATTTTGTTGTGTACAAAGACTGGGCAGACCGAAAAGAAGTAGATTAAAAACAACAAATGGTTTTTTAGATTTTAGATAAAGAGATAATTCCAGAGATTAACAGCTATCTTCAAAAAATAAAAATAAAAAAATTGTTGACATGTAGAGGAGTTTGGATTCTCTGTTAGGGTTATTTCTGTAGAGATGAGAGGGGAAGACTCACATGATTTAGTTTAATGATTCTAATATTAATCCTAGGGAAATGTTTAGGCTGTTAACATTGCGGTGGGGTAATGTTTTTAAGGATCAATACGAAATGGGTGTTGTTTCGTTGACATTATACCTTCCAGGTTATGTTCCATTTTACAAATAATGCAATTTTAAGGAGAATTTAGGGATTATAACTGTTGAGCCAGATAAACTGTTTTCTGAATTACTAAATTACTAAACTTTAATGAAATAGATTAGGATATCTACATTATTAAATATAAAGCATTTGTGTAGGTGGATAGTCGAGGTGTCTAGGTGATTGTTTATGTAGTTGGTTGAATAATACAATCTTAGATGTGCGAGTTTGAATCCAGCTGCTGGACAGATTTTTTTCATTTTTATAATGCTTGGTTAATATAATCCAGATATCCAGTGAAAGTCCCGTTTAAATTTGTTTAGAATGTTTAAGGAATATACAGTACAAGTACAAGAAAAATTACAGTCAGTTATAGAAATTTGAAAAGTTGCTAAATGTCAACTTTTTATTTCTAAATACAAAAATAACAAAGGTAATTGTTTTTGAAAATGCAGATAAGTCTGGGACAAAAATTTTATCTTCTTAAGGAGCAACTCAAGTTTGATAAACAAATATTTTAGATAAAATTTGCAAAAAAAAATTATTTTAGGATAAGTAGAGGTATGTTTGATTTTGTTCTCTAGAATAACAGTGTGCAAGACCAATGATTTTTAGTTATTTTATCATTGTGCAAGACCATAATAGCCCCTCACTTTAAGTACTGTTCGACATTATATTATTGTAGCAAAACAGAGACATGATTTAAGTGATGTTAAGAGTGTTTAAGGTTAATGAGTATAAATCAAATGCTTATATATAATATTGCCTTTATTTATAAAATTTTACATGATTTGAACTTCCATTTTTCTTGAAAAATGCTTTAAAGATATATGATTATATAGGTATTTTGAGCTGAGAAATACATTAAACACATTAATATTGACGAGTAATAAATATTTTTCCAGATCTGACTAAATTTTCATTAAGAAATTTATTTTTTACATTTCCCATGGCGATAGCGCCACTCTAAAAAAATATGTTTTAAAGTCATTATTTCTCAATAAAATAGCGCAAACCGCACTTCGCTATCTATCTTAATTTTTGGTGTATGATTTTTTTTTTCCGAATCTATGAATGTGTCAAATTCGTTATTTTTAACTAAAACCGTCGATATTTTAAAAATACTTCTAATACGCATAAGTTGAAAAACTGATTTGAAATTTGCCATTTCTGAATTGAATGATGCAAACCGCATTTGACTAGCTCTAAAGGGAAAAAAGTTAGAAGGTTGTTCGTAAGACCTTACAAAACCGCTAATTTTCCGATTTTTTTAATATTTATTTATTATGTAATTTTTTTAAAATTTTCCCTTTATAATGTATATATTTCGTTTATTGCAGATTAGATCTACACGACATGTTTCTGACCTACCTGATGTAAACAGTCCTCCACAGCATGTGTCCCTTCCTCGAAATTAAAATGAAAATAATTTCAAATATTTCTGTAATAATTTTTGTGGTTTCTCTTATAAAGAAATGTTTTATTTTAAAAAGTACAAATCCAATTTTAGAAAACAAGTAATTCAGCAAACTGAAGACGAAAGTTGTCTTTCTAAATTATCCAATATTGTTATTACATAAATTAAAAAAAATTATATAAAAGAAAAACTTAAGACGATTAGACTCAGATTTGACAACTTATTCAACTTATATATACATTAATTAATGTTAACTTTAAATATATTAATAATTAATAATAATAATTAATTAATAACTTATATAAAATAATTAACTTATATATGTTAGGTATACACCAAAAAAAATAAAGGAAGGCTTATTTATGTGTATGTTGTTTTATTTCCTTTATAAAAAATATATATATATATATATATATATATATATATATATATATATATATATATATATATATATATATATATATATATATATATATATAGTACACAGCCTTACCTCAGTAAGCCGGCTCTGCTGGGGTGGACCACCTTTCCGAGCTACTCGTGGGAACTGTATGGAAAATTGCAGCAAACCTTTTAAGGGCCCTTCGGAAGAAGGGTCTATGAAACCGGGCTCCCAAGAGGGGACTAGTAGAGCTGACTCCTTGCAAAAGGAGACGACTCAACAAGGCTCCATAAAGGGGACTGGCAACACACCGGGCGGTTCTAAGAAAAAGAACAGGTCTGGTGCTCAGACGGCCAGGGCTAGACGGCTCAGGCTCGGAGGTATCACCTCGGGCCAGGGCGCAGTCAAGCCAGGGCCTAGCACTCAGGCTCAGGGCGGGACTAAACGTCCCAGGTCAGAAGGGAGCACCCCAGGGACTGAGAAAAGCAAGCAGCCTGAGAAGAGACCCAAAAAAACGGGCACTCTCACATACGGGCAGACAGCAGAGGCAGGTCTCAGGGTGACCATTATACCGGAGGCATATCCGGATGTGGTCATCTCGGAGACTCAATATGGAGCTGTCTTGGCATCTCTCAATGCCGTCGTAGACGGCATGGTGGAGGGGCCCTTCCCCAGATTCAGCGGTTTCCGGCTGATGGAACAGGGAGCCATTGTGGTGAACTGTGAAGATCAGTGGTCCCTGAGCTGGTTGGAGGGGACCATTCCAATCATTAAGCCATGGGATAATGCATCTCTGAGAATTCAGAAACACGTTCCCAGGACAATAAAAGTTGTGGCCGTTGTCCATGGACCACCGGACAGTACGGACGTGACTTTAAAACGTCTTCAGAGACAGAACTTAGGACTAAGAACTAATCTCTGGAGGACGTACTATCGCAAGGAGGAGAAACAGAAACTCATTCTTGTGTTTGGCATTGATGAGGCTTCCTTTGAGGCCTTGTCACGTCAAAAGTTTAAGGCGTATGCTGGGGTCTCCCACGTCACTTTTGAGACGAAGGTAAAGGCTTTAACTTCGACTGAAACTTCCACCGACACCAAAGCCGGAGCAGCGAGGAGACCTATCTCCCCGTCAAACCCAGCTCAGCGGTTAGACCCCGTGTCTGACGCTGAGCAGGAAGTTGCTGAGCTTCTGTCTCAGATAGGCGTGCATAGCGCGGCGTCTGGGTCGGAGGACACAACTTCCCGGATGACGGAGGATCACCCTTAGCTCGTTCCAATGGGCAAAGGGGTGCTCTTCCTACAAAGTAACTTGCAGCACAGCAGATGGGCGACCTCATTAATAGGCCGTCACATAGCTGTGGGGCAAACACACATCTACCTCCTACAGGAACCTTGGGTTTACAAGGGGCATGTGCGAGGTCTGGGGCAGATAGAAAGTTCTCTACATTATAAAAGGGACATCCACCTGAACCCAAGGACATGCATCTACGTTGACAGATGTATTGAGTCCTTGTCACTACCGGAATTCTGTTCCAGGGACCTAGTGGCTCTGAAACTGATTCTTAAGGATAAGGCAGGGCATCGCAAACCCATTGTAGTATGCTCAGCCTATCTTCCCTATGATTCAAGAGAGGTCCCACCTACCAGGGAACTCATTGACTTAATAGGATACTGTAGGGACAACGGGCTTCCTCTTGTTGTTGGATGCGACGCCAACGCACACAATGTTGTGTGGGGCAGCACTGACACCAACTCGAGGGGCGCAAGTCTTTTAGAGTACCTCTGTATAACTGATTTAGAAATTCTAAATCGGGGAAACACTCCAACTTTTGTCACGTCACGAAGGCAGGAGGTTATTGACCTAACTCTGACATCATTTCTGCTGGTTCCGGTTGTTAGGGAATGGAGGGTGTCAGATGAGCCATCTTTATCGGATCATAGGCACATCCTCTTTAAGCTAAACCTTGAGCATGACACGGAGCTCAGTAGTTTTCGAAACCCGAGGACAACCAACTGGGCTCACTATGTAGAGTCGCTTAAAGTGCGGTTAGATATGCCACTAATGCCATGCTGTAGTGTAAGGCAAGTGGAAAATGTGGCAAACTCTATACAGGAAGCCATAATAGACTCCTATGAGGAGAATTGTGCATTGCGGACCTATCGAGGTACCAAGAAAACACCTTGGTGGAACTTGGATCTTGAAAAGCCTCGTAAAGATACACGCAGGCTCTGCGATCGAAATTACCTGCTGATTGGGAAGAACATAGGAATTCTCAACGCAGGTACAAAGAACTGATACGCAGTTCAAAGAGAGGGTCCTGGAGGACCTACTGCGAAAGCTTAGAGGGTCTTCCGGAAGCCGCTAGACTTCAAAAGGTCGAGGACAGAGCGTGAGGGCTCTAAGGCTTCCGACCGGTGGATAGACTACCACTGCAGAGGAGGCTCTAGGAATGCTCCTGGAAACTCATTTTCCAGGCTCTCGTCCGGAATCTAATGATGAGGTTACTAGGCAGGCTCTCCAAGTAGGGGCAGGCTCGGTTGACGGGAAACGGCCGCTAAGGTCGTTACAGTAGACATTATTAAGTGGGCAATATCTTCGTTTTGCCCATTTAAGAGTGCGGGACCAGATGGAATATTCCCGGCGCTTCTTCAGAAGGGTCAGGAACTACTGATCCCACATCTTTTGCGCCTTTTTCGGGCCTGCCTGGCTTTGGGATATATTCCCGAACGCTGGCGCATGGTTCGTAATTGCTACGAAACTGCTAAGGACTTTAGGCCCATCAGTATATCCTCTTTTCTTTTGAAAACCATGGAGAAGATCGTGGATGCTTATATAAGAAACGGCGCACTGGGTAGAAATCCCATGCACCCATTCCAGCACGCTTACAGGACAGCCATGTCGACGGAGACGGCGCTTCATAGTCTAGTCAGTAGAC
This sequence comes from Kuschelorhynchus macadamiae, assembly GCA_030620095.1. Classification (NCBI taxonomy): domain Eukaryota; kingdom Metazoa; phylum Arthropoda; class Insecta; order Coleoptera; family Curculionidae; genus Kuschelorhynchus; species Kuschelorhynchus macadamiae. Next base: position 669,745 of record JAUTXW010003750.1, read on the forward strand.
TGGAGGTGGGGGTCTACTCCAAGGAGATTGCTCTGGTTGTGTTCTTGGATATCGAGGGGGCGTTTAACAACACCACCTTTGACTCCATAAGTGAGGCTGCTGAGAGTTTTGGCGTGGATAGGGCTGTAATTAGGTGGGTTCGCGTCATGCTTGAAAGCAAAATCATAACATCTTCTCTTGGGAGCGTGACAGTATGCTCGTCCGTGGTCAAAGGATGTCCGCAGGGCGGAGTTCTTTCTCCGCTCTTGTGGTGTCTGGTTGTGGATGGGCTGCTTCATACTCTCAACGAGAGCGGAGTTTATGCTCAAAGCTACGCTGATGATCTTGCCATTATAGTAATAGGCAAGTTCCCAAACACCATTATAAGGCTCATGCAGAGGGCTTTGGCCATGGTAGAAAAGTGGTGCCAAAAACACGGTCTGTCTGTTAATCCGGATAAGACCGAAATGGTTCCATTTACCCATAAGAGAAAAGTGGACCTTGAGAGGCTCACCCTCTTTGGGAAAAAGCTGAGACCTTCCGGGTCGGTAAAATATCTGGGCGTCTTAATAGACTCCCGACTGACCTGGAGGGATCATATTGAAAGGATCACAAAAAGGACCACACCTATGGGCGTGCAGACGGTCCTTCGGATCAACTTGGGGTTTAAAACCTCGTATTGTGCATTGGCTTTACACGTCAGTGATAAGGCCAATGATCACTTATAGCGCTCTTGTGTGGTGGCCCGCCACTCGCAAGACCACATACAGAAGGATGGTTGACAAGCTCCAGAGACTGGCGTGTCTGGGCATAACTGGAGCCATAAGAACCACACCGACCCGATCTATGGAGGCTATTCTAGGACTAAGTCCTCTGCACTTGCTTGTAGAGGAGGAGGCTCGGAAAGCTTCTGTTCGTTTAAACGACTGGGGTCGTTGGATACACAGAGACTGGAATTTTGGGCATACGCGAGTTTGGACTGAACTGATCAGATCAGACCCTCTCCTAGCAAGGAGAGATGCCATTATTCCGGTCTCAATTGCCTCTAAAGGGTTTTGTGTAATTGTTCCCGAGAGACAACAATGGAGGGATTCCTCTCCATCCTTCCTCAAACCGGAGGGCCTTGTCTGGTTTACAGATGGCTCTCTAATGAAGGAGGGTTCTGGGGCGGGAATTTATGGGGAGAGTCCCAGGGCAAGAATTAGTCTTGCTCTTGGACGGTATGCGACTGTATATCAGGCTGAGATTACAGCAATCTTGGACTGCGTACAGGAAAACCTCTCCAGAGGATACCACGACAAGCATATCTATATATGTTGTGATAGTCAAGCCGCGATTAGAGCTCTGTCCTCGAACAGAGTCAATTCGCTGCTAACGCTTGAATGCAGGAGAGCCCTAGAGAGGCTGTGTGAGTCCAATAGGGTTAGCCTCATTTGGGTGCCTGGCCATCAGGGCATTGGGGGTAATGAAGGGGCGGATCAGCTGGCTCGGAAAGGTAGCAACACTGCTTTCACTGGGCCGGAACCTGCTCTTGGAATTGCTCCTTCAGTTGTCAAGGCTAGGATTAAGAATCGCACTGTCGAGGAATTCCGTGCTGAATGGCACGAGCTAACAGGACTCAGACAGTTTAAGGTCTTCATATCAGGCCCTTATAGCCGTTCTGAGTCTAATAGACTTCTAAACCTAAACAGAAGTCAACTTAGAACTATTACCGGGGTCCTAACTGGACACTGGCTAGTGAAATATTACCTGCATAAGATTGGACTCGACAACGATCCATACTGCAGGTTTTGTGCTGAGGTAGATGAAACTACCGAGCATCTAGTCTGTCGATGTGACGCTTTAGTCAACGCCAGACTGCTTTGCTTGGGTGACACCTATGTGGAACCCGAGCTTGTGGGACGTGCGCGACCTGAAAGGGTCCTTTCCTTTCTAAAAAGGAGGGGGGATAGCACAATGGGCCCCAGTGAGCCTAAGTGCTGCCCTTGTCGGGCTCCCCATCTATGTCTATGTCTATGTCTATATATATATATATATATATATATATATATATATATATATATATATATATATATTTAGGAATATACGTTTCTGGAACCTTTAACTATATTCTATTTATATATATATATATATATATATATATATATATATATATATACTTATGGAATTTTCTTGGGTATTTGGTTCACTGAATTAATTGGCAAGTTTTAGAGATCGGCAAATACTTATTTCATAGCAAGAATTCAAAATGTTTCAACCATATTTTGTTTATTATTTATAACATTTTGAACTCTCGCTATGAATATTTGTGACGCAAATTTTATCTAGATACACACACACACATACCCACACGCAGATACACACACACAAAACATAAACCTATTCCCAAGAAGAAAACTAAACACTACATTAAAATATTTACGTTTAAGAAAAAGAGAATTATATTATATATATATATATATATATATATATATATATATATATATATATATATATATATATATATATATATATATATATATATATATATATATATATATATATATATATATATATATATATATATATATATATCTTTTTCTTAAACGTAAATATTTTAATATAGTGTTTAGTTTTCTTGGGTATAGGTTTATGTTTTGTGTGTGTGTATCTGCGTGTGGGTATGTGTGTGTGTGTGTATCTAGATAAAATTTGCGTCACAATAACTTCACAATGGCCAAACCGATTCTTTTCAAATTTGCAGCAAAAGTCAGTACCTCGCGGAAATTAGATTTTGGGTGTCATGGGCGTAGATGTTCAACGTTTTTAAAGGTATAGAAACGTAAAAAAATCATATAACAAATTAAAAACAGCAAGAACTAGGGTAAATGTACTGATATCGGAAAATTATAGAAGTCATTGGCGTAGAAACTTAATTTTTTTATCATATATTTGAAAAAAAACAATATTTCGAAAAATGGCGAAACAAGTTGAATTGATTTAATTTTTGTACTAATACTATTTGTCCAGAATACAGGCTAGCCCTACAAAGTTATCTCTTTAGAAACGGAAAAAAATCAAAAAACGGGGAAACACCACAAACTTGTTTTTTCATTATATAAGGTAGGGCCAATAGAATTAAACAGCCCTCTGGAAGCGAAAAAAAAATGAAAGTCGTATAGATTTTTTAGCAAACCGTGAAGTACGTAAAATATCTTCTATATTTAAATATATTTTCTCCTGTTATACAGGGCAAACCTAGAAACATGTAGCAGCACCCAAAATCGTTTTTATTTGTTTGTCAAACCTATATAATTCAGATTCTACCGACTCTTATTTCCATCCTGCCCGATAGCCGCACGCGGGCGTTGAAACTGTCCGCGCATTTATCTTTTTAGACAGGGATTCCCATATTACACTTTTTTTTTTCGAGAAGAGTAACGACGAGCCAAAATTATTTGATGGTTTTTCATTTGGTCCTGTAGCATACCAACGGTTGATCTTGGGCGAATCAAGTAAGTACGCAAAGAAACCTCTTTAATTCTTCTAAAAACTGGTTAAAATCAACTTGATCAAGGTTAGGGGTGAATTTTGAGAAATGCTTGAATAGTAGCGTGCACGAATTCTCTTTGTCATTCTTCGGCATTTTCTTGGGATAAAAACGATTAAATATATTAAAAATTTCAAAAATTGGGTAAAATCTAGTATGGAGTAAAATGCATTAATTTTCTGTTTACCATTGAATGTACCACTTTCTCAAGTTGGCCTGGCTCTGCTGTGTTGCTTTGATTATTATAAACAAACTGATCAATGCTTTATTTATGGCTTTGATTGACATATCATAATAAGCAGTTTGACGGGGTCGCAATGTTTTTTTAACCTAAATTGCATGCAATATTTGCAAATATTTGTTAATCTCGAATACTGTGAGCGGCGGCGAAAATGGATATAGATCCAGAAAAATATAGAAATATCAGAAATCCTGTCCAAATAAAGTTATAGCAGTTATTTTATAAACGAAATGAAGATCGTTATAATACAAATTAATAAATATAGAGACAGTGTGGAGATTTAAAGGCTTTTTTGTTTTAATTATTAAGAGATTTCCCCCTTTTAGTTAATAATAACCAATATTTACTTCTTCCAGTACGTTTAGTAACGACTCGTAAAGTAGGTTCGAAATAATACCGATTTTTTCGATATACTCAAACTTTATATATATATATATATATATATATATATATATATATATATATATATATATATATATATATATATATATATATATATAGATATATTCTTATTTTTTACTTTATACCTATGCGGTATTTAAATGTCGCTAACTAAATTTGCATCAAAAATACACAAAGTCTCAGGGGATTTTGGGCGATCTGGACGTAGATCTTCAATAATTTTAAGGGGTTCAAAAAGTTCATATTTTGAGAACGCACACACCCATGACAGTCAAATTGAAAACAGATATAGTTAAGATAATTGTTTTGACATGGAACAATTGTAGAAGTCATTGACGTAGATCTACATTTTTTTTTTCGTTTACCTATAATATATTGAAAATAAAAAAGAAGAAACATATCAAATTTCCTTTATCTCTTTCTACATTAAATATTATCTGCATACAAGAGTTGCCCTTGGGAATACAATGGGGTGTTTAGTGATTAAAAAAAATATATAACATCTAAGGACTAACAAAATGATTTTAGTCTAATTTTTAAATGGCTTAAAATATTGATTCTGGATTTTCGATAAAGGATAGAATCTTAGATGTTTCCGATAAAACTATTTAACAGTTTGCTGTCAAAGTTAATTTTTTGTCCATTTAAACGGTATTTTAAAAGGTATGTAATTAAGATTTTGCCTGCTACAAAGTGGTTTAAATAAAGATTTTTTTATATTAAGAATTGACAGCTGTCAAACTGTTAAAAATGGCAACATAATGTAGGTCTGAAGTCCTAATTTCAAGTCAAGTCACAGTCTAAAAAATACAATTGCCTCGTCAGACTGTGGCTACATCAGACTGGAATTAACTGGAAATATTAAACAAGTGTTTTCGTTTACATGGTTAAACTCTATTTCAATCAAGTAACGGCTAATTCTATTCATATTCAATAAGTTCTATATCACTATTCACTGTTTATTTTCGGTCTCGCGAAGAGAAAATTAAGTTTTTTGGCAGTTTATTGACCGATTAAATAATACTTAGGAAACAATGCCACATTCATCCCAGTGTTACACCGCAACCTTCTATATGCCAGTGACCAAATAACATATAATATCAGTTGTCCCAATAGTAAAAGTATATGATCATTGTTAATTTCTGTGAACTTAATAATATCTGCATAGCAATATTGGATGATATTTAATATTAAATCTTACAGTTCAGTGACTTAAACCACGTAAAGTACTTTTTTTGTCTATCTGACACTATAAAAGAAAAGAAATAATTCAATTCAGTTAATCACATTAGATTGTCTGTTGGTAAGTTTTAATTTTTATACTAGAAAATTAATTATTATAAACCTTTCTTGTCCAGGCTTCTCCTCTTTTCATACATTGTGACCCCCCTAAAGTAATTATTTGAAAAGTAACAAAAAACGGTTAAATAAAATAGTATCGGTTATTTACTGATTTTTTAGAATGCGATCTCAGCAAAAAAAAACGAATAAGCCTGGGAAATGTCTAATATTTCCTTATAAATATCATAGGTTTGACACTTTCTTCTTCAAAGACATCTCAAAAAATCGGTAAATTTCCCTTACCCGGAACTTCCCTCGTTATGAATCTTTCCTTTTATTAGGAGTAATGAAGTGGGTCTCAATTACAGTACATTGTCATTTAGTAACACATATATACCGTCTTTTAAAACATTTTTTTCGTTAGATTTTTTGTTAGATCATATTGGATTCCTACCAATATTTTACCAGTTTCTACCTATGCCACACTCGATTCTTGGACATAATTTAAAATAAGATCAATGATTAGTTTTTATATTAACATACAGCGCTATTTTGTTACGTCATGTTGAATTCGTACCAGTTTATCCCTATATCACATTTAATTTTTCTGCAAAATTTAAAGTCAATTTAAAAGGATTTTTTTACGTTGTTTTTTTTTTAGTTTTATTTGGTCGCCGTTTTGTTCCGCTATCTGGAATTCATACCACAACTTTACCAGTTTATTTATAAATCACACTAAATGCTTGCAAAAAATTTGAAATTAATCTAATAAGTAATGTGTTCAGGCTGATTTCTTAAATATATTCTTAGGCCGCCATTTTGTTTTGTTATCATTTTGATTTTTGTGCAAACATTTGAGGTAAATTGGATAATTAGTTTTTTCAGCAATAATTCATTTAACATTTCACTAGGCCGCCATCTTATTCCGGCATTTGCATTTGCCTATGCCGTGATCTGACAGATAGGCAAACCGATAGGAGAAACCGTCGGAATTGATAAAACATATTTTTTGGCATCTGGGACGCTAAAACGTGAAGATATGTAAAACCTGAGAAGATGATTTTTTCACGATTACAAATATTATATTTAGCTGCCATTCTGTTCCGTCATCTTGAATTAGTACAACAATTTTACTAGTTCATCTGTATACCACAATTATTTTTGGCACGCATTACGCAATTTGAAATCAGTCCATTAAGTAGTTTTTCAGGCCGAATTTTTAAATATTTTTCTAAAACGTAATTTTTAATTCGTACCAAGTTGTTTCCTACATAATACTTGATTTTTGTGCAAAATTTGAGATAAACTGGATAAGTAGTTTTTTAGTAATAATTTTTTTTACATTTCACTAGGCCGCCATTTTGTTATGACCCTTAATTTTTACTCAAAATTTGAATTCAATTGCATAAGTAGTTTTTAAGCTATAGCGTGAACTGACAGACAAACCGACAAATGGACCGACGGAATTGATAAAGTATATTTTTTGGAATTTAGAGACCTAGAGTCTCTAGTGAATATATGTAAAACTTTATTTTCACGATTATAAATATTTTATTTAGCCGCCATTTTGTTCCGCCATCTTGAATTACTACCACAGTTTTACTAGTTTATCTGTATAACACGATTACTTATGGCACATTATTTAAAATCAGGCCCTTAAGAAGTTTTCCAGGCTGAATTTTTAAATATGTTACTAAGCCGCCATTTTATTTTAAAGTCATACCAAAATTTTACCAATTGATTCCTACATAATACTTCATTTTTGTGCAAAATTTGAGATACATTGGATAAGTAATGCGCCACTTTGCCGTATTGGATTTTTACCAAAATGTTACCAGGTCATCCCCATATAGGCCTTAATTTTTGACCAAAATTTGAAGTCAATCGGGTAAGTAGTTTTTTAGCTAGGCCGCGAACAGGCAGACAAGTGATGAATGCGAAAGTTTTTAAACGAGGAGGTTTCACAACGATCACTTTAACTCGAGTACTATACAGTATCTATTCTACAACCACAACATACAAAATTTTCAGGGGTAATTTTATTTTTATTTACACTCGTTTCAACACTAGTGTTGAAAAAGTTGTTTCAACACTAGTATTAACAAAACGTTTTCAGCACTAGTGTCAAAAACCTTAACAATTGTTTTGAGTATATGTAAAATAAGTTAAAAGTAGGCTTTCCTTTTTCAATGTGGCGCACCCAGAAAAGTTTTTGTAATGTTAAATGAAAATCTATAATTCATATCTTAGTTTTTTTCGGTTTTATGATAGTATATATATCTTACCCCAAAATAAAAAAAAATTGGAAATACTTATCTAAATATTTTATCTTCCGGGAAACTGCAATATTTTTTTCTATTTTGCTTCGCTCGTAACTTGTAAAGAAACTACTTATAGGATGGGCTTCTATATTTGCATAAAAATAAAGTGTGATATAGGAATAAACTGCTATTTTTTTTTATGTAAATCTATTATGACGGAACAAAATGGCGGCCTAAAGAAATATTTATAAATAAACTACCAAAAAACTACTTAAACAATTGACTTGAAATTTTGCACAAAAATAGAGTGTAAAACAAGGATCGACTGAAAAAGTTTTAGTGCGAATCCAATATAGCAAAACAAAATAGCGGCCTAATAAAATGTTTAAATATTCGTTAACATTTTCTTTTCTTTTATAGAGAAAAAAACAAAGGACATAATTTATTTTCTATAGGCATAGTGAATAAAGTTGTGAAAAATAAAAAGTAATAATAATAACAATAATAGATAAATTAAAAACTAAAAAAAATTAAATAAGTTACGGTTTATAGGATTTGTATAAAATTACCAAATAATTATATGCATATATAGATTGTGTTATATGTACGCAGTAAAATTCTATACAAAGGTAGTTGTGGGGAAGACGATTTACCGATTTTTCGAATGTACAATCCGTTTCGATACAAATTTCGAGGGGATTCTAACCTCCAAAACCCCCCTCCCCTGGGTGCGCCTCTGTAGCTCATCGTCTTTCAAATATCGTGTTGAAAAGTATTTTTCCTACAACCATAAACAAAAAAAGCTCTATAGGTCAGCAAAATAGTACAAAAATCATATATGACCATGCTATAGGGCAAATGACTGCGAATTGTTTAAGTGGATCTAAATAATGTTTCTGTGAATAGTGACTTCATATATTAACGAATTTTGGCTATTTGTTTTTCCCGTTTTATTTGTCCCAGCATTGTTAAAACAATAGTTCTGCTTCAAACAAGAGCAGATTGAAATCTCTACGAGAGTACCTTTTGTTCGTCAAGATTGAAAAATTTGTGGAAATTTGCAAAATAAAACGTTAAATAATTTAATAAACTTTTAAGTATAAACATCTATAATGTCTATATATATAATATTACGTAAAAAATTAAATTTAAGATACTCCTGATTTATTTTACCAGACCGAATTAAGCGCGATTCCCACTATACGCAACGTTACCGTCACCGAACAGAAAATATGACATAAATTCACACTAGCCGACAACCGGCAAACAGCAGCCAGTTTTCTGTCTGCCCGTAGAGTATGAAGTTGTAAAAATTCAAACATGAGTGAATTTACAAATGTAGAGCTTCTAAGAAATATATCATAGACCCATCTTTGCATTTTCTTCTTTACTCTTAACTCTTCTTCTTCCATGTCCAGAATAAGGGCAATTTTTCCAAGCTCTTCATTTGTAAATTCACTCATGTTCGAATGTTTACGACTTCACACTCTTCGCAGACAGAAAACTGGCTGCTGCTTGTCGGCTAGTGTGAATTTACATCATATTTTCTGTTCAGCGACGCACAGTAGTTCGCTCTCTTGTAAAGTTTTGGCCAAAACTCAGTATATCGAAAACCTTTTTTTTAGTGAATATGTTTAAAATATGTTAGAATATATATTTTAAAATCATAACGGTGTTATTTAAAGAATGTCCTACGTAAGATCATACACTTTAGAGCACCTAATTATAAGCGTTTTACATACAAAAATCGACCAAAACTTTCAACAATTTAATATAAAAAACGAATTAAAGTACCCGTTTAAGCGTTTTTAAAATAATTTTAAATGGTCAAATTTATGCTGAGGCTATACTTCACATATTCTCTTCTTAAATAATATCGGTTTTTATCAATAATTTAAAAATAAATAACACTAATCATTTTTGCGATTTGCATTTTTGCAGTAATTTTTATCTATACAGCCAAATCAGAGTCATCCAAGCTGATCCAAGTTATTGTTTTTAGCTAAAAGTAAGCCTCACAATGTCCTTTTAAGGAATATTGCCAAATTAGCTGCTACTATCTGCTATTCAGTTAGTAATATTAATATAGGTTGGCTTTGGAAACATGGTTTGTTTACTTTTCACGCGTCGCGTCATTCTTAGTTGTTATGGTGTCAGTTCAGTTATAACTGAAGAGTTAACATTAAAAATGCAAGTAAAAAGAAAAATATTGTGCGATATTTTAATAGAAAACAACGGAAATGAAACTTTTGTTTTTAATTACCTACAAGAAAAATATCATTTTTCTGGTAATAGTGAAAAGTTAGCGTTTGACGGTTTAAGGCGCTATTTTTTGCCGCAATTTCGTGAAAAATGGAAATTGGCAAGTCGCAATAGAACTTTTTTTTATAAAAAATGTGGTCGTGGTTGGAAGGTTCATTGACGCTGTTCAAAGGAAAAGGAGGGGGCCAATTAAGACTCTAGAAAACTGTTCCGGTCGGTCAAAACGAAGAAAAGTGTCCTCTTTAAGTAAACATACCAACTTATCTGCCGCTGAATTACAGCATATTTTAGTATTAGTGTTAAATTCATCAGGTAAAAAACACGAAGCTCAATTAATTAGTGACATTTTGGAAAACGGTGCAAAAAATTATAAAAAAATCACATGTGATGACATTCCGGATTTGTTTACAAAAGAAGAAGCCTTAGCGTTAATAACCGATACAAAACTTTCTAAATATCAATATGAACATTTGCGAAATCAGTGTAAGCTTAAGAACTATCATATTTTTCCTCGATATGCTTGTATTTTAGAAGCGAAAAAGCAATGCTATCCTACCAAAGAAAAAACTGTTATATCTGAGAGTGGCGTAGATGTGGAACTACAGTCTTTGTTAGACCATACTGTTAGACGACTGCTATTAGTTCCAGATATAAAAAGTAATATACTGGCAACACCACCAGAGACATCAAGGTTAGTACTAAAATCAAAATGGGGATGCGATGGTTCATCTGGTCAAAGTATCTACAAACAAAATTTTTCGAATCCCAATTTAACTGACGAGTCTGTTTTTATGTCATCCCTCGTTCCAATCCAACTAAATGACGTTTTAGATTCCACAACTTTTTTTTGGAAAAATGAGCGACCATCATCCACAAATTACTGTCGACCAATTTCGTTTCATTTTGCTAAAGAAACAAAATCGTATGTTACTGATTTTGTTAATTCCATAAATGACCAAATATCTAAATTGTCAGATGCTAAAATTGAATTTCCTGGTAAAACGGTATACGTTAAGCATGATTTATTTTTAACAATGATTGATGGAAAGGTGTGTCAGATTCTAACAGGCACATCATCTTCAGCGTGCTGTAATATATGCGGGGCAAAACCTTCCGAGATGAACAGTATACAAATTATTCAACAGCGACAAGTAAATCAAGATGCATATAAATACGGATTGTCACCTCTTCATGCTTTAATACGGTTTATGGAATGTGTGCTTCATGTTTCTTACCGTTTGGAATTTATGAAATGGACGGCCAAATCATCGAATGAAAAAGAACTTCTAAAATCCAGAAAATCAAAAATTCAATGTCAGCTCAAAGAAAAACTTGGAATAATTGTTGATGTGCCAAAACAAGGTAGTGGCACATCAAATGATGGCAATACAGCAAAACGATTTTTTAAAAATTTTGAACAGGTGTCAGAAATAACTGGATTTAACAAAGAAATACTTAGACGTTTTGCAGTTATTTTACAAGTTATTAATAGCCGATGCGATATTAATGAGACAAAATTTGAAAACTATTGCTAGGAAACGGCCAACATTTTCATTCAGCATTATTATTGGTATTATATGCCATCATCATTGCATAAAGTTTTAATTCACGGGGGTCAAATTATAAAGTCCATCAGTCTTTCAATAGGCCAGTTAAGTGAGGAAGCAGCAGAATCTAGAAATAAGGATTTTAAAAGATTTAGGCAGTCTCATTCTCGAAAGTGTTCTCGCGTTTCAACAAATGAAGATGTAATACATGCGTTACTTATTTCTTCTGACCCATTAATTACAAACTTGAGGTATAAATGGCAGAACAAAAATAATGAAACAGAACTGTACAGCGATTCTATAGACCTTTTAAATTAATATCAATGTTATTCTACACTTCAACTTTCTTTTTACTTGATAGCTTAGGAACTATACAGGGTGTTTTCAAAGTTAAGTCATTTATTTTAACAGCATACAGAGCTTGCCAAAAGAAATTGATTTGCCAAAAATCACCTACATAAAAGTTCCATAGTAAAGTACAGTGTGCCCAAATTTGATTGCCAAGTGGAAATCTTTTTTATTTTCAATTTTTCAGCAACAACTTATTCTTGATAAAAGTTGGTGCTTGAAAAAGGAAAGCTTTTGACAATATTGAACCTGACTGTACCCTTTGGGATATGCCAATGCAACATAAAAAACATTAAACTAATTTTGAACACCCTGTATTTTGAAAACTGAGCGACCGACGAAAAAATGTTATTCTTTATTATTGTCTTAAAACTAAGTAAGCATTCATCCCTTTTATTTTGTAAAAAATGTTAGGAAATACCCTATTTTAGGTCGCATATTATTAGCTTATTGTTAGATTCTTTTTGGGTGCTCCTGTATATTGCCAATTGTAATAAAAACTTGTATATTATCAAAATATAATTAGACATGCTTAAAAAATAGAAACTGATACATTATTTTTGACAGATATAATAAAATATAGGTTTTGGCCACATGTGTCCATAAGGGCGAACCAGTGTGCGACGGTGCGGAGACAGAGACTCTACCAAAAGTCACAAAATATCATTAGGAACGCGAAAATGTCAAGATTTTTTACAGTTTGTACAGACGCTCACCTGTCTTTGGACAGGGGATATACATTATCTATACACTAACACACTCAGGCGGACGTCCACACATAGCATACAAAATAAACTTAATAGAAGAAAGCTATGGGGCTCTGTACATATTAGAGATATTTTAATAGTTAACTTATTCTGTTTCAGGTTTAGACGGGAGGACTATAACAATAAAAATGACTTCGTCTGTCAGATGTTTTATGGTTTTAACAACGATCTTATCCCTAATTTCGTACTTAGAAGCAGCACCAGGATTCCTACATGGAGCAGCTCCAGTCACTTACACTACAGCTATAGTGGGGCATGCTCCCACCGTAGTTTCACGCGAAAATAATCACGTGATCCACCATGCTCATGTCGTGCAACCCGTAGTTCATGTGCCTATTATTCAACATAGACCTGTGGTATTTGAGCATGGCCACTATTAAGATGCCTTCTTGATTCATACTATTAAAAATTTCATTATACAAATCTATTTAGTTGCAAATTTGGTTAAAATAGATTATAGTTTATTTACTAGATTTTTATTATACCCATTTAACAAAAGTATTAAAAATAAACTGTCACAGCAAGTTTCCGTATGCAGGTACGTTTGGATAGAAGAACGAACTGAGAACCACTTAATTACGTACCGTTGTTCTTTTTGTCATCGTAAACACTCATAATTTTACAGTACACATTAATATATATCTATCAACGATAATAAGTCGTCCTCCATTAGTTTCAGGATCCCTCCGCCACTGACTACATAGAATAGGGTTTTTAGGCGGTAGAACTGCAGAAAACCTACTTGATTACTGCACCGGATGGTACCATATTGGAGTAGGATTGTTTATTTAACTCGCCGACGTAAATTCTGGAATTGCTACTTTAGTATAACGCGTGTTTCTTTGTGGCTCACAGAAAACTATTACGTGTGACGTGGTTAACGTGAGGTTATGTTTAAATTAACACGCGGCGGCAAGGTTCAGTAGTTTGGTTATTTGGAAACAAAAATAGTACCTTGATCTGTTTTTATTGTGTTCGTGTCTTTTGTAATTAAAACTGTACTGCTAAAATGAAAGAGACCATTAAAACATTACTTAGAACAATATTAACAGACTATTGAATCGTGAAACTGAATTGTCAAGAGAATGAAAACTACACTTTGTCTTTTCAATGCGAGTTAAGTGGTGAAAGTTACGATGAAAAATGTGGGAAATATATACTGGCTTTTTCCAGTAAAGCAGCGAGCAATTGGGTTGTTGAGAAATGCATTCGTGAAGGTCAACGATTTGAATTCCGCAAAAGGTAGTTATGTAATTAAAGAACAAGGCGAAAAATAAAAAGAAACGCTTAACTACAATTGTCATGCAAATAACAGCATCAGATTTTTGAAACAAACGCAGCATACTCTAAAGAAATCTAAATTACTTAGAGAAGCATTACATGTTCTAATAGACATAAATTATCTACACACTCACAGGTTGCACGTTGCTCAGGCTTACAACCTTGTACGTTGTAGTAACGATGTAAAAGCTCTGTATCATATTTTGAATCAGGAATGAGCCCTGCAGCAGACAGAACATTCCACGAAATGGGATTGGTTCAAAGTGATGATTCGGGGGTTGTTAAATGCTTGGCGAATGCTCAAAAAAGCCAACTGATTCACAGGTTAACTATTTGTATAAAAAATGGCGAAATAAACATCGGTGAAAGAGATGTGATTAGCGCGACTAAAATTTTAAAGAAAAAGCAGGGAGAACTTTCGGAAGAAGACATATATATGTAAAGGAGAATCCTACTATTGTCGTTATTTTCACCCCTATTATAAGGTTATTTTTGGCTAGATTTGCGAATAGAATTTTATTTATAGATTCCAGCTCATCATGCGACCAGAGCAATACAAGCGTAACATATTTCTTTGTTTCGCCAATTATAGTAGCATTTCACAAAAGTCAGAGTAAAATAAATTATTTATTGGTGTTTAATGCCGTAAAGGAAGTATTAGAAAAAAAATACTGAAGTATTATTTTTACCTCGAGTTCTAATGACTGATGATTCAACGGCAATGCAAAATGCTCTTAGAGTGGTATTTCCAAACAGTATTTTACTATTACGTATTTTTCATGTAACTCAGGTACCATGGCGTTGGCTCTGGTTAAAAGATAACAATGTTCCCAAGGAAAATCGTAAATTAATTATGAACATGTTTCGCGATATTTTGTTTTCCATTACCGAAGAAAACGCTTATGATTGTTTTAAAAACATGGAAGATCATGATATAGTAAATAGCAACCCAAAAGTTATGAGATACTTAAAAGACTTGTGGGAGAGACGTGACGAGGCTTCTATACGAATTTTCAAAGATATCGTTCTGCAGCAGAGGTGTAAAGCTTTCAATATGTGTGCTGTGGCAGATTTTGTGCTTAAAACATTTGAAATATATCACAGAAAACGATTACTACATTGTGCTAATTCAAGATCCCGAAAAATGACACTAGATTATCAGAAATTTTTTGAGAGATCAGAAAATATTACAGAAGTCATACAGGTGGATAAACAAACTTTTAATGTCCAGAGCGAACGAACATCAGAATACTACTCAGTTGATAGTGAAATTGGATTTTGCAATTTTCCAAACGGCAGTGGTGGTCGCTTTTGCAAACACCTACAAGCAGTTGTTATGGCCAAATTTTCTGTACTGCTGTCTGAAAATGATCGCCCGGAGCTCGCATATCTAGCTCTGGGAAAAGGAGTTCCACTGTTGGTTTTTCAAGATATCAATGCACCTGAACAGGAAGGATCATCAAATGAACACACTTCTGATTAAGCTACATTTAAGCAAGCGGAGTCATTAAGGGCACCTTCACAGTTTAACATGCCTATTTTTTAAGTAGGTCTTGATAATTACAAACATAATCTACAACATAAGTATGATCAGTGATCAGTTTGCACGTATTGGTCAAGTTTTACACAGTGACGCAAATACGAGCAATATACCACAGTTTTAGGTAGGAACATCACCTGATTATCTATTAATTATTATTTGAAGTTTTTTATTTACAGAAGTTTGCCGCAGTTCTGAAAACTTACCGACTGCATTCAAGCTGGACGTCCTACGAAATTAGAAAGTCAATGTGCTAAAAACCGATCCCATAATATAGCCTTCAATATTGAAAATAATTTACAGTGTGCCAAAAAACAATAAATAAATCTACAATACCAAATTGTAACTTTTGAAAAAAATAATAATGCAAGTGCAATAATTATTGCTTTTTTGTTACAAGTGCTGTATTGAAGTAGTATTTCAAATGATTTAGGTAGCGTAATACATGAGCACCCCTACTCCAATATAGCACCATTCGGCGCAGAATTCAAGTAGATTTTCTGCACGTTTACCGCCTAAAAACTCTATTCTATCTATTTACTGACGGAGGGACGTATTAAAATAGCTTTTTTATATACGCAGTCGGGTGTGCAAGGCATCCACCGTACATGGGTACCATCACTGGGGGGACAGAATAGTTAAAAAAATCTTGATGGGAATTCAAGAACCGAATTGTGCATCGAGTCCGACCGCGCTCAACCGAGCCATGGGTGTGCGAACTTTACAGCTACATCCAATCACTACGGTAAGTGTTCTAAATGGTGTTGATTCTGGTAGAAATTTGGGGTAAAATTAGAATTTTTAGCGTCTGCGGGAACACGGCAATCTGACGAGTTATCCCCGGGATGCCATATTCTCTTATGGAATGACCGTGGATATTAACATGATGGTTAGTTTGTAAAACAGAAACATCGTTTTCTTGGGCGTAGAGTTTAGTTTGCGTTGTATTTTTCTTTATAGAGAATTTTAAGTAGCAATGAATCTACCTACAGTCGTCCAAATCAGTTAAGTTACCTGTGAGGTCTCAGAGTTGACTTTGTTTTAGTAACTAAACATTTCAACAGGTGTGCAAAAATCCATTGACACAATTGCTACTCGTGGCAATCACAGTAAATTTGACGATACGCAATCTCATGCGTTCTATGTCACCAAGTAGAGCTTCGGAATCCGCTTTACGAATAGTTTTAATTAGGCTGTCCTCATTAGGAGTTTTCATGTTGCTTGTTAGGGTGTTTAAACACCGAGGCTGGAGGGTCTTATTATCTACCGTCTAAGTCCTGTCTTGTACAGGGGTGATTAATTCTGGGTTAACGGGAGACAGCGGGCCCAATGGACTCGCCTCTATTTACTCGAGTACACCCCAAGCAATGAGTACCCCCCTCAGAAAAGCTAGAGAGCCCGGAGGATTCAGAAAGAGAAGAAACGTCGCTGGATTTGGAACAAGCCATGTTATACAGAAAAACAAAGCCAAGCAGTGGTCTTTGCCGAAATATGGTATTTAGATTTTTTATTGAACAAAGCTAACTAATGTTAGATAGTGTTATGATTAAATGGGGAAAAATAAAGTCCTGTCATTCGCTTAAAACTACCAATGGATGCGAGTGTTGAGGTTTTCACATAAAATATTGTAAGATTGAATGTTTTTAACCACTCACCCGTTTAGGTCGTTATTACTACGAATAAAAATACAAAGTCTTTTATTCACTAATATTTTTAACAAAATGTTCTGAGGACAAGAGTCCTCTATATCTTAGAGAAAAAGTTAAGAAAATATTTTGTCAAATTTCATCTTTTTAGTGTTCTGTTTTAATATGTTTTTCTTTTTTGATAAATCCTTTTTTTGATTACACGGCAGGATTTTATTACCATAAGAAATTCTTTTCAATAGAATAAACTAATAGAGATAAAATTTCTAATTAAAAAAAAAATTTAAATAATATATGTTTTTAGAAAATCGCGTATTTTAGTGAATT
The DNA here is from genome assembly GCA_030620095.1 of Kuschelorhynchus macadamiae. NCBI lineage: Eukaryota > Metazoa > Arthropoda > Insecta > Coleoptera > Curculionidae > Kuschelorhynchus > Kuschelorhynchus macadamiae. Next base: position 687,156 of record JAUTXW010003750.1, read on the forward strand.
GAAAACACCCCAAGCAATGAGTACCCCCCTCAGAAAAGCTAGAGAGCCCGGAGGATTCAGAAAGAGAAGAAACGTCGCTGGATTTGGAACAAGCCATGTTATACAGAAAAACAAAGCCAAGCAGTGGTCTTTGCCGAAATATGGTATTTAGATTTTTTATTGAACAAAGCTAACTAATGTTAGATAGTGTTATGATTAAATGGGGAAAAATAAATCCTGTCATTCGCTTAAAACTACCAATGGATGCGAGTGTTGAGGTTTTCACATAAAATATTGTAAGATTGAATGTTTTTAACCACTCACCCGTTTAGGTCGTTATTACTACGAATAAAAATACAAAGTCTTTTATTCACTAATATTTTTAACAAAATGTTCTGAGGACAAGAGTCCTCTATATCTTAGAGAAAAAGTTAAGAAAATATTTTGTCAAATTTCATCTTTTTAGTGTTCTGTTTTAATATGTTTTTCTTTTTTGATAAATCCTTTTTTTGATTACACGGCAGGATTTTATTACCATAAGAAATTCTTTTCAATAGAATAAACTAATAGAGATAAAATTTCTAATTAAAAAAAAAATTTAAATAATATATGTTTTTAGAAAATCGCGTATTTTAGTGAATTGAAAAAGTTATTTAAAGCTACTTTATTCCACACGATGCCTCACGCCGGCGCCGTACAGCCATAATGCTATTTAGTGGCCAAAACCTCCAAAATATTGTTCAAATAAAGCTCTTTACAAATATTTTTCATTCAAAGTTGTAATATCTAGTGCTAAAAAAACCGCTCTAACCCGAAAACAAAGTGTAATTAGCTTGTATATAGATAAAAGGCCAATCCAGAATCGACTCTGAATTCGAAATAATTGAACCGATATCCTCGAAAAATTTCATTAAAGTAGGTTTCAAACAATAACTTTTTTTTAATTTCATGTAAAATTTACCATTGCACTTCTTTAGAGATAATATAAAGTAATAACAACATTTCCATTTTTATTTAAAACACTGATAGTTATTAAAGTGTTTATTTCTACACTAATCTTCAGTATTTCAGGTTCACTAACGCAAAAAATCACTAGCTAAGCGAGGCGAAGTTTTGCGCTAAGGCCAGAAGGTAAGGTTATGTTATGATTATTCTAAAGAAAAAAAATCTGGCTGCCCAAAGTCTTTCTCTGCCTGACGTTAAAAAAAATCGTTACAAGGTGCTCCATATTGTTGTGATTATAGTCAAAGTAGTATTGTTGAGCATGATTTCGTGTTCAAAATATGTTTGCGACAAGTCGAAAAAATCTTTCTCATGGTTTTATTAATAGTTGTAGAGAGCAAGATTTTTTTTTTATTTAAAAAAAGAATTTGCGTTATCTTCGATGGACTACAATTGTGAAGCGTACCATAGAGAGAACATTTTTTGTGTCAATTTAGGCAAAAATGGAAATAGGCTAATAGAGTTTTTTATAAAAAATTTGTAAATTTGTTGACAGCCGAGATTTTAAAGAAATTGTGAATGTCTTAAAAGTACCACACCCTACTAAAAGATTTTGAAGGAAGTTCGGAAAGAAATAAAAGAAGGGAGTTACCTAAATCATAAAACATCAGAGTCACAAGGCCTTTTGGTTCGAAGTTAAGGTCCCAAGGGAAAAAAGCGGAGGCAGCCGTAATGAAATCAATAAAATTGTTTTTCACTTCTTTTTAAGTCAATGAGAGTAGACTTTTTATTTTGGCTATTCATTGTATAAAAAGATTTGTCGTTTATTAACTAACATTTTATTTTATATTAATCACATCTGTTACCCACACTAATAATAAGGAAATCAAGTTGATTACTATTTTCAAGGTAAGGAATTTTAGAAATTTGTGCTTTTTAAAATAAGTTCCACAATTAATATTTTTCCTGAAGTGATAATTTTACAAATGTAATACAAAAGTATGTTCGTTCAAATATAAATAGCCGCCATTTTGTTTCGCCATATCCGATCTTTTAAAAATTGTTATTAAAATTTCACTTTGTGTTGGGTCGTGCCTCTATCAATTTTCGTTAAGATCAAAATAAAAGTTTTGGGATTATGACTGTTTGGATGTTCTATATGTATAGCCGCCATTTTTGGTTTTTTTTAAGTCTAATCAGTTTCTTCTCTCCATACAGGTAATCATCCCGACAAATTTCATCATAATCAGATTATTAGTTTCCGAGCTATTATGTTCACAAAACAAATTTACACATATACATGTACATTGCACACACCATATACGCACCAACATTCGGAGACTGACCAACAGGATTTTTTTGATTTATTAAGGACTTCTTGACCGAAAACATCGATATTTGACCTAAAAGTGGAAGTTAAATGTTTCGCCGTCAGACGCTTTCTTAATGAAACACCATTAAGTCAAAATACTAATTTTTTACCCTGTATATCACACGATTTGCATAAAGGAACATCCTACGATGGTCCGACCACTCTTCTCCATTAATCTATGTTCTAAAAATTGCAATAAATGGAAAAAAATCTAATTACACGGATGCTCAATAGTTATGGTCGGATGGTTACATAAGACCTCACCACTGTGCGTCGCTTTGGAATAGGAATTTCACGAAAAATTGATAAGTTTAAAACATTTTAAGTTTATGTTTTAAAACATCAAGTTTCTAATGTGCCTATTCCATTCAGTCCTCTACACTTACGAGAAACCGAAAGTTTCTGTAAGCTAACGTCTGAGATAAGTTTAAATCGATTTTCTAAAGCATAAAATTAATTAAAATTTTTTCACAAGCGATTGTCAAGAGGGTTTAATTTAAGTCATCCAACGCAAAGACGGAAAAATCAGAAATTCGACCAATTAAAGTAGTTTTAAAAAATTAAATTTTAAAAATCAGGTTTTAAAAGTGAAAGCACGATCGGGAGGTTATTCTTTATCAGAATACACATGGCGGCTAGTCATCAGATAATTTTTTAAAAAATAGCACAAGTTTCAAAAATTACATTTTGAAAAATAAATATCTTTAAATACTTGTTAAAGAAAGTACGAAATACGAATATTGAATGTGCAAGCTCTTCTAGATGACTTCGACACTATACGTGTTGACGATACAAATGGGTAAAACTATTTAATAAATTTGCTCGAAAGTACGCGGTATTTTTGTCGGAATCCGGCCAAATTATATGCTTCGATATTGCCTAACGATAGCCTGCGATAACGAACTTGTGATTTTTAAACCAGAAATCAGAAAAAATACCCCACCTCGAAAAATTAACCCTAGCACCTTGTTTGTTTCAACGAGGTTTCGAAAAAACGCCCTTATCGGAAGCCACTGGTGGCTTATTATAAGTCCCACCGAAATCGCGTTTTTACCAAAAGAGACGCTCATTTATCCTCTAACATCGACACCATAAAAGCATATTTTTCTGACGTATCGCTACCAAGCTGGAGCACTTCGTAAGTCAAAAAACACGAATTTCAAACATTTCCGGTTGAGATAAAGAAATGCGCACATAATAACAAGTAATATGTCAGGCTGTCTCTCTCAGCACGTGTATTAGTCGTGTGCGTGACTTTGGATGTCTAGTCCTACACACTTATTTTCGATCCTATTTTACTATTACCATAACTTTGACGGCTATTTTTCATTAATAAACGTACGCTAGTCCAATACATTCGATTATGGATATATATATATATATATATATATATATATATATATATATATATATATATGCTATACATTTGTCTGCAAAAAGCTCATTTAAAAAAAATTAGCTATTTAAAAGTTAGGAATACTAGACGTTTTTTGGAGAGCTTCTAAAAATTTTAAACAGTTCAAAAGTTATGGGGAACATATATATTTTTTGACATTGAATTTTTTTTAATAGCATCAATAAAACGTACCTACCGTATCTGAAAATAAAAGGATGGGGAAAATGTTTTTGACAAGTCAAAAATAAAATTTCAAATATATGACGTCCCTAAAAGTTACATGGAAAAACCGAATATAAAAATTTTAAGTAGTTCAAAAGTTACAGGAAAAAACATTTTTTTTGAGACTTGTCGCAATATTTTTTCAAAATAAATTACTTCCCTAAAAGTTACACCGAATTTTGAAAAACGTATTTAAAAAATTGAAGCAGCTTAAAAGTTAAGGAAAAAAACAGTTTTCGTCCATTTTGTGTCCATCTTTTTGAAAAAACGGGTTTTGCATTTTTTTCTAGCTGAATTTAAAAGATATTATGAAAAAAATTGCATCTATATAGCTACTTTTTTTCCTCTACAAGATGACACACTCAGATTTAAAATCCAACGTTTTATCTTCGAGGTCCCATCGTCAACTTCATTTTTTTAAATATGGACCTGGATTTTTTATTTACGACCTCACAAAACTAACAATGTATCACACTTAATGTTTGAACAGCAGAGCTAAGCTTTTGCTATAAGATACAATCTGTTAGAGAGACACGGAAAATCATTATTTTTACCCATCCTAATACATACATGATTTTAAGATTTTTCAGAAATAATAAAATAATAAATAAGTAGATACAAAATTGAAAATAAAAAGATCAAAAAGCCCGAGAATCTACCTATTCCGGTAATGAGTATAAAATCTTTAATAGTACAGTTCGTTTGACTTATCAGTAACTTATTCAAATCAAAACCTATTAATAAAAAAAAAAACGGTTCAAAACACAATAAATAATGATCATATTGTTAAAATGCGTCGGTGTTATAAAATATATGTAAGATATGAAACTAGAATATTGCTCATTGCAAAACTTCGATTTTTGTTTTAAAAAAAATTAATAACCAAACACTTACATTATAAAACGGAGATGGTGGTCACTTCACAGAAACTGCCTGGACAGATGTCTTAAACCACGTTTATCTTTTTTTCGATTATTCAATAACTCAGACAAACTCTCGTTGAAAAACACAGTTTTCTTCTCACAAGGGAGTTCTCTGAACACAATGAAAATGTGCATACACTTAAACACGTAAGCTTAAATTTTAAATCGCGAAAACGACTCTTTAACGCGTAAATGCTCAAACATAAATCGAAGCCATAAAAAATATCAGAGATACTTTCTTGAAACAAACCAAAACTCAGCCCTGACATCTATCACAACTGACACGTCAAATATCTATGTACCGGTACCTATCGATTTTTGACCAAATTATCAACTTTAAAATATTGCAGTATTTTAATCGATAGAGTTATAAACTCAAAATTAGGTCACGGTCTACCTAAAAATATCTTGTTTGTAGTGAGTGTGTGTAAGTGAGTGAGTAAAAAATTTCTTTTTTATGACTTTTCAGAAAATTTCAGTTTTTCTTAAAAGTTCCTATTTTCTAGCCATTTTTCCGACCGAGATGCATTCAGATTTTTGTTCTCCTAGAAATTTCATATAAAAAACATAGGGTTCTGTAAGACCGGAAGAACGACCGTTCCAGAAAATTTGCTTTTCTAATCTACATCCATTTTATCGGATGTTTCAACATCACGCTGGTCGTCGTTGGTACCGCTTTCAGCAACCATATATTCTTGTAAGTCACTCTGATCGCCATTTTTACTGCTTTGAGAAACCATACCATGCTCTTGTAGATTTTCTGCTTGTTGCTTGTGCTGAGCAACTGCGTCAACACCCAAATCTTCGTATAATTGAAATTTCTCACTATCACTTGGAATATGTGGAATTTTAATTAACAAATCCTTTAGACCCTCCTCAAGCATTTCTGAACAAGGTTTCCAAGGTAATGTATCCCTATACATACTTTTCACAAATATGTGCTCCTACAGACAAATTTGTTGAATCCTTCAAATATTTAATAATTTCTGATTCTGGATGTGTGAAAAATGGTTGTCGTAGCTCAAGATGCTCACGTGGGAATCATATCTTCAGTAACAATATCACCCATATCTAATGAGAAATAAATGTGCGAGTATTCGGTTATTACGGACTTTATATCTAACAACTCCTTTATTACAATTTTTTTATTCAATATATTTTTATTATATTACCACAGCAGTAGCTTTAATACTAAATATTATTCCAACACTCCAAATTTAATAATGACCTGGTATTACCACAGAACACTTGCGTGCTTTGACCTAAATAAGTCAAAGTAAATTTACCCTCTGAATTGTTAATATTCTCGACTGTGTCAAATGAAAGGGTTTCAACAACGCGTTAAATCATTAAATGATTATGTGTTTATCATACACTGTTACTAGAATTGTTTCCCCAAAACGTGTTGTCACTAACATCATTTTTTTAATAATATATATTTTTCTCACCGTCATTGATGTTATCGTTCTGCGCTTAACCTCTTCGTTAAGCGTTTTATTAATTTCAACAATTGTTTGCTTTGAAATACTTATTATTAAAAAGGTAATAAGGGTTTTGAAAGTCAAAAAACGAATATAGTGTACCTAAAACCACTTTCAGAATACACTACACAATATTTCTATTTATGAGCGAGATCTCACTGCATATAATTCGCGTTTAAATATGTGATTTCTACATTAACCAAGCCTTTTATATAGGCAACGTTCAAGGTCGAACACCTCCTACCCACATAAATAACAAATGCGTCACTTAATACCAACCACCCTCCACCGGTCAACCACGTCACAAGGTCAAACAACTTAACCTCCAAAGCAGTTTGAAAGTCAGTCAGTATAACACCCCCTACCGTAACTCAAGGTTTAAATTTTCCAGTATGGCCGCATTCACTAAAAGGTCCTAAATCATTTTAGACAGACAAATGTCAAATATAAATACTAAATCGTTATGTGAATTTGTTAGATCTGTATTTTTTTATTTTCTGATTTTTGTATTTACATTATATTTTAATATCTGTTAGTAGGTGTAGTGTAGTAGTAAAAGTAAATACTGTAAGGCTAATGACGCTATAGTCGTTTTTTTTCTTGAATTTTAAAGTTACTTTGAAAATGAATAGCAAATACCTAAATACATAAAAAAGGAACGCTCTTTCGAACTCAAACCTCAAACTCAAAAAAGCTTTATTGTCTAAAATAAAAGCATCATTGACAAAGCCAAATAAAAAATAAAAAAGATGAAAGATATATTAGAACAAACATATACCTAACTGTATTATTGACAACGCTAAATAAAAAAACTATAAATATAGATGTATCAGCCCAAATATGTAAATAGATAGGACCATGTTTGCTTGCTTCTTTGTATATACTGTAAAATACTAACTCAAAACTAAAGAATTGTATATAAAATTTAAAATAAAAAGAAAAAAAGAAGAACAGAAAAAGAGCTTAAAAGCCCATAAATCTAGTGATAACACGCATGTATTGAAAATGTCAGTTAAAAGATAAGACGAACAATACATTAAAGTTAAAAGTAAAACTATACATAGTCAAAGAAATATAGTAGACAGAAAAAATATTTAGCAAAAATGCACTCAAGATCTATCAGTAAAATATTCGTCAACTGTATAATAGGCCTTCCCAACTAAAAGTTCTTTAACTTGCTTTCTAAATTTTCTGTCACAAGAAATTTTTCTCATATGTAAAGGCAGTTTGTTAAACATTTTCCTTCCATTGTAAATGAATGATTTTTTTATTAGTTCTGATAAAGGAATCAGTAACCTAGATACATGAGTACTTCTTGTGGGATATGCATTTTCAGCTAGGATTTCTGAACGAAATTTTTTATGAATTAAGCACACCGTTTCAAGAATAAATAGGCACATGAGGGTCAAAATATTCAAGGATTTAAATAAAGGCCTACAAGAAACACGAGTCATAGCTTTAGATAAGTACCGAATTGCTCTTTTCTGTATAAGAAATGTGGAATTTAATACATAGTTAGGGCAGCTTCCCCAGAAACACAAGCCATAGCGCAAATGTGACTCTATCAAGGCATGATATACACTCTTTGCCACTGATAAATCTAGCTCGCGAGAGACAATTCTTAGGGCATAAGAAGCAATCTTAGAATTCACATTCAAAATATGTTTCTCAAAATTTAGCCTATCATCTATGTAGAGACCCAAGAACTTGTTAAGACGTAAACTGTCTATTGGTTAGTCATCCATCCTAACATCACTAATTGAACATTTAAATGAAATAATGTTGGTTTTTGTTATGTTCGGTATGAGTTTGAGTTACACCAGTCTTTTACTTTATATTTCAAACTGAATTAACTACGTTTAGCTGCGATTCCTTATTTACATCATTCCAAGAGAACCACACAAACTAGAGAGTAGCCAGTGTCAGTGAACTAAGTGGAAGAAGGGAAACTAAAGACTTTGCAAGCGACGGGAATCGTGCGGATGTTAAGAGGGAACTGCAAGCAGTATTATGGATCATTTGCAAGCCTTCCGCTGCTGCAATATTATGTTAAAGCTGTAAGAGATATTTATTAGCTTCAATCTGTTTTAATTAGAGAAATATGTATAGTTGGGCGTTAAATTCGAATTTTTATGAAAAAGTCATATCTAGATCTATAAAATAGAAGTAGATTTGTCCATTTTTGACCATTTTTTGACTACTTTTTGACGCAAATGCCGTCGCATATAATTTCTTTTTTCCACAAAATGGCTCTTTGCCGCCTTACATTGATCCTTTGTCTACATAACTGCGAAATTTGTATTTCTGCAGCGCGTGAACCCTTTTGAACCCATTTTTAACCGAAATGTAATTTAAATTACCTATACATAACACATTAATACATAGGTACCTTTTCATCTTACTTTGAACTTGACTGGACCTTGTCGATGATTTTTCACTTTTTGCGTGCAGTTCTCCCTTAAGAGAGAAAACAATCTGCATCCGGGCAGATCTTTTTTGTTCAGAAAGTAAAATCCTCTAGGTTATCCATCAATCCAGACAACTTGCAATCTCAATTCAAAGGTAGTTGAATATTGCCCCATCTATAACCCCAAATATTTTTAAATGTTAACCACTTTCTAGTGTACAAAGCCATTTCTTTGAAAAGGCACCCGTCTAATTTTAAAGATTTTTAGTTTTAACCAAAAATGTGTTACCATCAACAGTGACCATTGTTTCCAATACTTCCCTCAATATGAATGACCACTGGTATTCAGTAACGCAAATAAATTAGTAAATAATGCTAAATTTACCCTGGAAGGTTTTATCCAATTTTGGTACACTAGTAGATTTTCGGTCGCTGACCACCAATCTAAAGTTAATTTTTTCGGCGACATCATCAATCTGTTATTTTGTCACTATTTTTCCCTTCTATGTATTTCTAAAACCCACGCGAAAATTAGATCCTAGAACGACGCAAACCTGCAACTATAAAAAATATGTTCAAATATAGTTATTCCACTTGTAGTTTCAATAAATCGATACGAAAGTCTGACAAATTAAAAAAAATCTACAATAAACAGAAATTCTTTAAAGGTGAAATCATACAAGATATTAACGTGGTTTACTTAATTAAAAAACAATATTAAATTCCAGGTTTTAATTTATGATGAAAAAAAACATCTAGTGTCATTTTTTTTATTAATTTAAATTCATTCTTTATCATATAACTGTACATTACAAAAAAGATGTGTTAATAAAATGTATAGAAAATCTTGTGAAAATGTAAAATGTATAATTATATATTTATCTAAAAATTAAACTCCTTAAAAAGTCCAACATCTATAAAAAATATTGTGCTTATTTACAAAAAAAAATTTCTAAAAGACATAGGTAACTATAACCCTAATCACAGTTTTAGATAGGTAGGTTTATACCTAATTGCATAAGAATATGTGAATACAATAATTCCAATAATATAGAATTAAGAGTCTTAGATAGTAATTTTATATTCTTATGCATAAATCTGTCTTTGAAGGTTGAGCCAGTCTCCACATTTCTGTGTAATACTCTTTTTTTCACCTAATTTTTTGGCAGCATGCTGAAATTTGTCTTCATTCCTCCTTAAATACATTATAGCATCTCTTTTCAACTGTTCAAATTTCGCAGGATCAATTTCAGACATTGGTAGCATTTCTGTCAGGTATGGATTAAATCTGTAATATGTTCCTTCAGGCAATAAGTCTGATAGCATTGTATGAACGCCTAAAAATAAAAATATATTGTATTAAAACTAATATACAAGGTGTTTCGTAATCGAATGCTAATAATGCAGGAAGGGATTTTGACTAATTTTATTTATAAAAGTTCATATAAACATATGTCCAAAAAAATCAGTAAATTTGCTTTACCCAGAAGTTCCCTGACCTGAGCCTCATTTTGTTCGGCCCTCTTGGATTAGTAATACAATTGTACTATCTCTATATCCCAATTAACGTTTGCAAAAAATTAGATTTTTTAAATATTTTGAAAGGTTGCAATTTTGTTGTATTATCTTGGATTTGTACCAAAATTTTACGAGTTCAGTTCTATGTAACACTTAATTTTGTGCAAAATTTAAAGTAAACACTTAATTTTTGACCAAAATTTGAAGTCAATTGGATAAGTAGTTTTTTAGCTATGACGGGAACTGACAGACAAACAGGCATACTGACATAATTAAAAAAAAACGTGTTTTTTTTAGAGACTCTAAAACCTGGGAGGGAGATTTTTTTTAACAATTCAAACACAGTAAAATATATATACTGTTTTTGTTCAAACATTTTTATTGGACGCCATTTTGTTCGATCATATTGGACTCATACTAAACAGTTTCTACCTATGCCACATTTGACTTTTGGGCATAATAAGAGCACCATTTTCTTGCGGCATGTTGAATCCGTACCAGTTTATCCCTACATCACATTTAATTTTTGTGTAAAATTTGAAGTCTATTGAATAAGATTTTTTTAAGTTTGGTTGACCCCCATTTTGTTTAATCATCTTGAATTTGTACCACAATTTTACCAATTTATCTCCATATCCCACTTAATGCTTGCACAAAATTTGATTTTTTAAATATTTTATTAGGTCGCCATTTTGTTTTGCTATGTAGCACTTAATTTTGTGCAAGATTCAAGATAAACCCTTAATTTTTGATCAAAATCTGAAGTCAATCGGGGAAGTATCTTTTTAACTATGCCGCGAACTGAAAGGCAGACATAAGTGAAAAAAAAACATGTTTTTTTTTATCTAGCTACGCTAAAAGATATATAAAGTAAATACTGGGAGGGACATTTTTCTTGACAATTGCAAACATTTTATTTAGGCACCCTTTTGTTTCGCCATTTGGTTTTGTTCATACCAAAATTTCCAGTTGATTACTACATAATACTTGATTTTTGTACAAAATTTCAAGAAAATTGGACAAGTAGTTTTTTAACATTTCACTAGGCCGTCACATTGGATTTTCACCAAAATCCCACCAGGTATGCCTTAATGTTTGACCAAAATTCGAAGTTAATCGGGTAAGTAGTTTTTCAGCTATGCCGCCAAAAGACAGGCCGACAGACCAACAAAATTGAGAAAACACGTTTTTTGAAATCTAGAATGTGAAGAACTCCAAAAATCACGGACGGTGATTTTTTCACGACTACATTTTATTTGTTCACCATTTTGTTCTGAAATCTTGGATTCGTACCAAAATTTTGCCAACTGATTTCTATGTAATACTTGATTTTTGTGCAAAGTTTGAAGTAAATTTGATAATTTTTTTTTTAGTAATAATTATTTTAACATTTCACTAGGCCGCCCGTGAAGATCCGCAAAAATCTCGGAGTGTGATTTTTTCACGATTACATCTTATTTGTTCGCCATTTTGTTCCGCCATCTTGAATTCATACCAAAATTTCATCATTTTTTCAAGATTTTATTTCTAATTTTTACTTTCCTCATAAAAGGGTAGTACTGTCATGAAAAATCACCCTTCAAGATTTTTTCAGATCTTCACATTTTAGGGTCCCTAGATGACAAAAAGAAACATGTTTTCTCAATTCTGTCAGTCTGTCGATCTGTTCGCGCACTTTAAATCATCGTAGCACCTTAAGTATGAAAGCTACACTAACGATTTGGCTACTAAAAACTTTTTTGATATTTTGTCTACATTTTATTCACTGCATGTTATATAAAATTTCCAAAAACAAAAATTTTTTTCAAGTGAAAACTTGTTTACATAATTTCTATGATTCTATGATAGCTGATGATGCTAACTTGGTTAGCGAAACGCGCGTCCAGAACGTAACAAGTTGTGGTATACAGTGGTTAGAACTCTTGTATTTTGATAATTTCTAAAGTTTCAAGTTCATCGATGTTTTAACCATATTTAAAATAAATAATAGCTATCATGTTTTACATGGGAAGAAGCGCCAAAATGTCTGCTTTAAGTAAAAAAAAAATCGTCTCGATAGCTTAATTAGGTACAAAGTTATATGAAGAGAAACATAAAGAAACACGATTTTAAAAAAATTATAATTTTTCCAGTTTTTTGTAAATAAAAAAAGTCGAGACCGCAAAAAAAGTAATATTTTGTGATTTCGTATGTACAATGATCCATTTAATAAAATGAGTTATATATCGGTGTGTTCTAAAGCAAAAAAAAAAATCGAGAAGGAAGCGACTTTTGTCCCGTTTTTTACTCCACTAAACCAATTTACGGCAAATTACACAAAAAATCAAGTATTACATAAGAATCAACTGGTACAATTTTGGTATGAATTCATGAATTGTGTTATAGGGATCAATTGTCATTATTACATAATTATCCTATCTAACCTTCAGTATCTGTTGCACTATCCAAAATTGCAAAAAACTTATGCTTCCAAGACGTGTTGCTGCTAGAAGTAGGTAATGTTGTTTCGATTGGATTCGGTACAGTTCTCCCAGTTCCAAATGACACTACACACTGGATTGATGTCGTAGGCCATAACAGCTTAGCCTCATGAATAGCAATGGCTGTTGGATTATTAACTAAAATACCACCATCCTAGAAAATATCATTTTAATTATCAAATTCTATATGCTATACAGCAGAAGATGAAATAAGTAAGTAACCAAATTTATCGATTACATGTAAACACAAATATTAAAGAAAACTCTAAAAGGAATAACCATTATTATTTATATAATTTCAAATCTGTTAATTGATAGAATTTTGTTATTTTTATTTTTTTTAAATGTATTTATAATTTTTTTTAACCATTTTTTTCAAACTTTTACATAAAACTATACAAAATATTGTAAAATTAGGTCATATTCCATCAATTTATCAAAAATATAAATAAATAAATATCTGTTATATCATGGTAAAAAGTATACTGACCTGATGAATCATGTTTCCTATCTTAAATTCTTCAAAGTACGTAGGTGCAGCTGCAGATGCCCTTACAGCTTCCCACACTTGATGATCATATCCTCCCAGATATTGAGATTGCACTCTACATGGTAGAGAATAATTCCTGAATAGATAAGCTGATATTCTTGAGTGATTTACAACAGCAGAAACTGCACAGTACTGAAAAAAATACTTATCATTGAAAAACATAAAACTATTATTTCAATTAAAGGTAATAAAAATAATGATAAAAAATTGATTTGGCAAATTATACAAAAAAAGTTTTTCTTAATTTTTTCTTGACCATACAAAGGAGTTACCTTTGATACTTGTTTGAATTATTTGAACACATTATCAGTAGTGTATATAATGGGGGGTTTTTGGGAGGTTAAGGCCCTTCTAGGATGGGGGAAGGAATTTTTACGTCTCTTCCCTGTTGGATTTTTAACCACTAATATTGGCTGCAGATTTGAAAAGTCGTGCACCCACCTAGAATTTCAACCCAGGCACCCAGACCAACTCCGGTGTAAACCCAAAGCTTTACGCTCTCGGCCATCGGCTTGCTTTAAACTCAAATAAGTATGGCAATATAATTTTTTCTCCTCAAGGTGAAGTGTGCATCAAGTAATTACATCATAAAGTATGTTTTACCAAAGATTTGGTTATTATCCACCCCAAGACTATAATCTCTGGCAATTGCTGCAGCTTTTTGGTAGGTTATCTCTGGAAAATCTTAAAATTACAGTTCATTAAAGAATAAAGTGATTGACCCTGGAATGTTAAAACAGATTCTTCTCAATTAATAAGAGGAATACAAGAAATAAAAATCCAATCCATCCTTTATAAAGATTCCCCAGTTTACTGTATGTGTATATCATTTTTTAACAAATATTGTGTTGATTTGGATTTTGATATCACAAACATACTGCAATTTATATCATTTATTAACCAAAAACTTTTGGACATTCAAACTCAACTTCAGATACTTACTTATGTTAGTTAGTATGTAGGTTTGCATTATTGTGTGAAACTTAGGTATTAACATTATATAAGAAGTATTTGTAAATGACAAGTGCTCTAGATACATTGGTCATAAAATAATGTATTTCCAGTTTAAAGTAAATAAACATACTTACTTTAGGACACTTTACATTTCTATTAGTCTCAATAAGCATTTTGTCCCATTGCTCCTTCAACAATTTTTCCCACAATTCGGTGTCATAATATGAATGAGACCAAACAAGGTTGCTTGTACCTTTAAATGTTGATTGATTGAAAACTTGGGAGCTAATATTCTTATAAACTTCTGTTGTTTCATCTAGTGTATGTTGTTTCAGGCCTGTAAATTAAAAGTTTTAAATTTATGTATAAATGTTCTTAACAAGCAAAATAATATTAAAATTATGGATTCATACAAACTGTACAAAAAAAAATTTTAAGAAATGTTATATATTATATATTATATATATTATATTCTGATTTAAAATAAATATATAAATAATATAATAAATTATTATCGAAGTTTTTCCTCACCTATTAGAGAACCAATAATTGCCCCTGTGCTAACACCACAAATGAGATCAAACATTTCATATACAGGTTTTCCACTTAGTTCCTCAAGTTTTCTTAACATCTCTATAACTAGTATGCCTCTAGTGCCTCCCCCATCGATAGATAAGATTCTGATTCCATTGCCTGTAACTGGATTTGGACAACCTAATAGGGCAAAAGCTTCATTTAAAACGCTCTGCACATGAACTGCTTTGTTTTTTCTTTTGATTCGTAAAAGAAGTCTAATTGCACCTTCCTAAAAATAGCAAAATCATTTATGATCTGATTGATACTTCTAACATAAAAAATGTTGTAAGTAAAATATTGAGAAGAAAGTATAATAAAATAATAATAAAACTCAATTGTTAAGAACTTTTACATATGCAGAAACTACAAAGTAAATTTAATACCTACAAAATTACTATTATCTAATATGCCTTAATATTTAGTTACCTTCACAGCACTATGCTTTGTATCTGGATACTGTTTTAAGTGGCTTATTAAATCTTCTATTCTTGCCAACTTTGCTGATTCTGACTCCGCTAGAGCTAAAGCAGACAAGACTTGGCTTGTTCTGGATGATATTGACTCCTTCAAATCACGTAACAATAGATCATTGTAATTTAAATATATTATTAAAGTTAATAGTTCAATTATTATACTTAGAAACTATCATATACACCATAGTAAAACTGATATCTATAATGCCTATTTTTTGTCATATTTTAGAAATCTGGTTACTGTGTATAAATATACACATAAAATATACAAGTTCTACAAACTAAAGTTCTAAAAATATTATTTTGCTATGAAAGACTGATCCATTCTGAAAATCTATACAGGGAACTGGGTGTCTATTCTATAATTAGATAAGCTTCTAACATTCGTACAAAATTTGATTATGTCGTACAAATTGATGTACAAAATTATCGAGATAGTTCTAAATAACAAAAAAATATTAATTACCCCAGAAATACACCTTATAAAACAAAAATATTTGGAAACATAAATAATGTAAACTTGAACAAGGGTTTGCATAATCTATTATACCAGGCTTCAACTAAACATAATAAACTACCAAATAACCTAAAACTGATTAGAAAACTTCACTGGTTTGTAAAAAATGAAAGTAGAAGTATGAAAATTGCAAATTTAAGATATTTGCAGGGTTAATAGGTGAGTTAGGTATTACTTTTTCTTTGCCACATGTTTAACATTAGCTTGTAACTAAATTGTATTCATACTTGTTTAGTTCTAAACTAACTGTTCAGAGGATTGAACAACATTAGTGTTAACAATGAAATTGTAAAGCTCAATAAAAAAGATTTTAAAAAAATTTAGCTAATAAAAATTAATATAAACATGTGAAATTGATGTTTTAAAATTAGTTTAAATCATATAAACTTATTAAGCATTAACGGTCAATAACAAAATATTTGGAATTTTATTACCTTTGAAACGATTACTTTGGTCGTTTTCCATTTGGGTACAGATACTGGTTTCGACTCATCTTTGAACATACTGCCAAACACATTTGGAAATGAAATAACGCTTTTTTCTTGGTCAGCCTGGACAACTTCCTTTTTTGGCTTCGGATCGACAGAGAGGGTTGAAGCAAAGTACCGAATGACATCCTTACCATATGTTTTGGGGTCCACTTTTTGTAAAAAGTTGGCAAATTCTTTGTTCAAAGCATTCTCGAATGCCTTATCAGTAGTAAACTTCGAAAAATACGTTTTCAGATAATTGATGAGTTTCCACTGGGTCAGAATAACAGTTTTGGTGTGCATTTTGAGGCTTTCGGAACTCGAGGAATCCGATACGTATCTAAAAACCGAAATTCGGGCTTACTTTACCATAGTTAATTTTATACAACTGGCCAACTGGCACTATAAGTTCTCAGACACCTAAAAATTTGAACTTCAAAAAACTAACGTCAAGCTTAAAATAATGTTTCTGTGGAGATAAAAATAAAATACAGTTAATTTTCATCGCATGATTTTCAGGGTCTACGGTCTGGGAGAATCGAACGATCTATTTAATTCAATCAAAACAAAAACAGGTGATACAAGATTCAACACAGCTTCCGCGAATACCTGACAGATCGCTAATCACCTGACTTCTACCGACCAATGGTAGTTGGATCACGTGATCTCGACCCAATTTCTAATTTGTCATATTTTTTTTCCAAGGCAACTTTTGAGGTTTTGTTGACGTGCGTCGAAGTTCGTTGTCGTGCGTGACTTTAATCATGAAAGCCAAATAAAACTGAAAACAAATCGATTTGTTGCTTCCGGAAACCAAAGCACCGTCCACTGATATTCTAAATCAGTGGACGGTGACCTAAGTATGGTCAGCATTGTGGCATCCCTTTACGTCATAATATAGCTGTTTTATTTATTTATTTTTTGTTTTGGATTATTATATATTTGTAAAACAAATATCTACAATCTGCAATTATTACAATTTTTAAAGAAAAACTTCTTTATAATCCTATATCGTCATAATAAAAATTAATCTTTCATAAAATAAAATAAGCCGTATGTGTAGTTATTCAATTTAAACTAAAAATAATATGCTTTATTTCCATAAGCTTGGTTATTGGTTAATCAATTAATTGGTAAAGTACTAGTTGTATTAATCCCATTGAAGGTACCTAAAAAATAGGTCCGACGAAAAAATCGGATAAGTGAGGTTAAACTTATCTCTAGGGGCGGATTTAGAGAAAGATCAAAGGAGTTTTATAAAGGGGTTTCATACTCAGTACATGGTCACATAATGTGATAAAAAAATATATATAAAAAAATCACCGCAAAAAATAAAAATTGTATTTCGTTCTTCCCCTGTCGGTGATTTATAGATTCATCTAAATAAATATTGACAGAAATAATGAAAAAAAAGGCCCTCAGTTTTTTGTATTTGCTTATACGCATTAATTTTTTTCACTAATTAAATTAGACCTAATCCTAGATCCACCCCTGCTTATCCGAATGCTACTATTAGCGCACTAGAAAAAGTATTTTTTTAAAGGTGGAGGAGATATACATATATATATATATATATATATATATATATATATATATATATATATATATATATATATATATATGTATATCGAAAACGAAGAATGAAAAATCTATGGACCCCTGTATATATAAACTGTTTTTCTTATGAGGTGAAATCACCGGTTAATGCATTTTTGCAGAAAACGTTTAAAAATCAAATCTTAATTCCTACTGCACAAAATATTACTTTACTTACAAACAGGTCCGCCAAGAAAAAAATCACGAAAAAAAGGTCCACACTTTGTATTCTCATTGGCTTTTATTACCGGAAACTACTAAAAGTAAAGTTTTCTACCCGCCCGGGCCCGGGAGGAAACACCTCTAACCCCCCCCCTGTCGACAGGCTTGCTTATAAAATGTAGATATAATCATTATAGCAATGTAATGTAGTAGGTATTTAAATAAATATCAATAAACCAGATGATTATTTTTTGTAGAATGACTTTATTAAATATTGTAAGTTCAGCGCTCCCCAGGGATAATATGTATTAAGTTATAGCAGCATTAACAACTTCAAGTTATTGAAAGGAACGGGAAATGCCTACAATGGCAGAGGGTGCCTGTTTTATATTTTACCAGAAAAAGAATGAAAATATAAAAAATCTATATATAATCCCTAATTAGTTTTATTTAGCTTTGTGGATAAAAATCCATAGATTATTATGGCAAATTTGCAATGTAAGTCAAATAAAATATTTTAAATATTAAAAAATGTTTGTATCTAGACGTACCTCCTTCCAGCGTTCCATACCTGGAACGACATAAATATTCCATTTTTCTTTGAATAAGACAGGGATATTGATTTATTATTCTGAAGATACACTTATGAAAAATTGATATATCTGAACTAAACACTAAACCGAGGTTGATTGAATACTGAGCGTCAAATAGATAATAAACACAATTTTATAAACTGTTTATTGTAGAAAAACAAGTCGTAATTAGATAGAAAAATATTTTGGAGGTGTGTCGAGTGTTTGGCCGCGAATATAATGCGAAACATAAAATGTAAACAAAGACGAACAATAATAAAAAATTAAAAAGCATTTTTCGCACACGCGACGGCCTTCACTAAACGAAAACAACAAAATACGGAATATACGGATTACGTTATGATTATAGGTACTCTCGCTATCTCTTTTATTTTTAGCGCAAAACTTGTAACAAAACACACATTTACACTCGCAACATAGTGCGCATGTTGCAATGACGGAGAAAAAATCACCTCATCTCAACGAAGAACGTTTCCTACGTAAATGTTTAATTATAACATTGACGTTTCATTCGTAAATAAAGCAGTGAAAGCGTGTGGTAACTTAAAACTTTAACTTGTCATTATAGAGAAAAACCCTCATTTTAAGTATAATTACATAAACCACTGATTATTGTACCTAGAGAAGCTGTATAAGTTTCATCATTACAATATTAGGTCAAGCTAAAATTAAAATATTCCTATGGACAAACCATCAAGGGCCTTAGAAAAACTTTATTTTCTGTTGTGGGACACGTTACTTCAATAGAAAATATAAAGTGCGGCTAATTTGAAATAATTCTACAAAGAACTGTTATATACTTATATATATGTATATATATATATATATATATATATATATATATATATATATATATATATATATATATATATATATATATATATATATATATATATATATATATATATATATATATATATATATATATATATATATTATATATATATATATATACATATAATAAGCTTACGCTAAATAAAGAAAAGATAAATATGAAAAATTAAACTTCTTTATTCACAGTACGCAGTACTCTGTGCATGTACATGTCTTATTTTTAGTTTCAACTTCTATAAAACAAAATAAGTACTTAAAGAATATATCTTGTATATTACAAATTTAGTCAAACTAGGAGCCTCAAAAATTGCCCCCTTCTGAAACAATTACTTGGTATTTTTAAAATTTTCTGATTTATCTCCAAGATATTAACACAATACATATTAAAATATGATGAAAAACATTAATTTGATTGGATAAAATGTAATTATATTGTCACCACTATTATAGTCGTCGCGACGCCATGGAAAAACAAAGAAAATGAAAGAAGTTTTTTGTTATATGTATCAGCTAGATACTCTGCTAGTTACTGAGACATACAGGGTGTTTCACTCACTTAAATTTCACTCGTCGATTTCGCGCAAATTAAAGGGGATATTAAAATTTGGTAAAAAGTAACCTGTTAATTGAGTAAATCCTAATTAAACATAATGGACGCCGTCATCACTATAGGCGTTAGAAATTTGAAAATCTAAATTTTGAATATCCCTCTATTTCTAAGACTTTTTTTTTATTTGTACGAAATTCATTATAAGTTAAAAGTATCTATTTTTTTATTTAAAGAAATATGTCTCAAAACAATTAGGTGCTTAATTGACAAAGACACGCTATATCTCAGAAACCAATTAGGCCTTCAATTTGATGCAAGTAACAAAAAAACGTTAGAAATAGATTTAGACTCAAAAATTAAATAACGAAAATTTTAAAGTTTCTCCAATTATTTTGTACTTTTCTTGGCGTCGCGTCGTCTATATTGATGACATCATCGACTTTGTTTTACCTCTTAATAATTACAACTACTACTAAAATGAAATTTGATATTCCCGAAGATTTGAGAGAAATCGAAGTTTGGAATTTAAGTAAAACGCCCTGTATTTCTGAGTAGCCAGTATAGTAATCAAGTTAATGCATATAATAAAAATGCCCTATTAGACATACAAGTATTTTTAAAATGTAGGTCTTTTAAAGTTCTTGAAATTGTTTTGTTTTTTCATGGCATCCCAACACCTTGGCATCACCTAATTTTAAATCATTACATTTTATCCCAAGAACAAATAAAAGCTTCTTACCAAATTTGGATATACCCGTTACAGATTCTAGAATATACTGTCATAAGTACGACAAACGGCACTATTTAAAACGGAATTACACAAAGAAAAAAAATCGTTTATTAGTTAATCGAAATTTAAAAAAAAAACGACGTTTTAAATAAAATGTATTAGGACATCACAATATAACTAACATTATAAGTTCCGGCCATCCACCCATCAGGCACGTCGCCAGAAATTCCGTTTAAAAAAAACTCAGTGGTGGGTCAAATATCAGCAAAATTAGATAACAGGCCTACTTTTTGTTCAATTGTTGCAAGACCCTTTGCAATTGCAAGAAAATATTGGAAAACACTCGCAACAAAATTAGTTTTTTGCCAATATCTGTTAAAATATTGCATCCGGGAACAATTTTATAACTTTTTTATGTTTAAAAATGAATTTGAAAGGAGAGGTGTAATCCCTGGCTGTAACATATGATAATTAGTTAGTTCTATTTATTTATTTGTTAGTTGGTACCTTAGAGTAATAATTAAAGTAGAGATCACAATTCATTCATAAATCACGTTATTTTTCACATTCTATCGACCAATGTTTAGGATAAAACAAGAAGTGGGGATGGCCCATGTTCAAGCCGTGGCCATTTGTTGACGAATGCCAGTGGCGGCGCAAGTTTTCGCTTCCCGCATAAGGAAATATCATTAATCGTGAAAAAATCATCGTTCCGGGTTTTTACAGATCTTCGTGATTTTCCATTACTGTAGGTCGGTCGGTCTGTTCCGGTATAGCTAAAAAATCCACATACTCGATTAACTTTAATTTTATTTAATTTTCCACAAAAATTACGTCTGATACAAAAGAAACTGGTAAAATATTGGTGTGAATTCAATATGGCGAAACAAAATGATGACCTGTTAAAATATTTGATGTACGAAAATGAAGAAATAGGCCATGCTTCATTATCGTTGACAAAAGGAAGGATTCTTACCTATTCCTTAACGAGGCAAATAGGTATTTGTACAAATATCAAAAAAATGATCGTTCCCTACTTCACTATTAAAATCAAACTAATAAGTTAGGTAAGTTTAAAAGGAAATTAGTTATTGATATATTATTAAACTTTAGTTTTTAGTTATGTTTGCCTTATGTCACTGTCATTTTGTAATTGAATGGCTCGGATCAATAAGGGACCTAAGCCACTTTTTTACTATTTTGAAAAAACGGTGTTTAAGTATTTCAATTAAATTTCCAAATCATGTTTTTGCATATACCCAAAAATAAACAAGAGAAATACGTAAAATTATGTATTATATTTATTATGTAAAACATACAAAAATATACAAACAAGTAAAACCGAAAAAAATTCAATTTTTAAAAAAAAATGTGGCTTATGCCTTTATTGGTTAAAGTGTTTCACTATCTTCGGCGCCATCAATATTTTCATATTCGCATTCTTCTGACTTAGAACTTTGATCTTCGGTTAACTGCGTATAGAAGGTTTGATTTATTGGAGGAGTGAATTTAAGAAGTTTTCGGCAAACTATTGTTTTTTAAATTGTTTTCATTTATGCGCAATCCTCTTTTGCCAACATTAACTTCTGCAAAATCTCCGTTTAATGTATATTTAACAAACATGGAATTTGGATAATTTTCGTCAAATTTAAAGCAACGGATTTCAGCAAATTTTACGGGTTGTTTATCAACAGTAGTCTGTTTCTTAACTAAAGATATAGAATCAAAAGAAAAGAAATCACTTTGTTTCATTACTACAACTTCAAAGCTGTTTGTTCTTTTTGATTTACGAACAATGTCGTACCAGTCCTCTGGAGTGTAAACTTGGGTGACACGATTCTTAAGACGTTCAATAATCTCTGTCGCATGGTAAGTATGTGTGACCTGAAACAAAAAAACGATGTTCTATTGTTTTAAATTTTTTTTTCTCGAATAAGTTGCTGCCATATTGACATAAGTGTCCAGTTTTTATTTTGCCCACCACAGTTGTCCGTAAAAACAATGAGATGGTCTGCCGGGTTTTCTAGATTAATTAGATATTTTAATAAGATGCTGGCAATTTCTGAACTTCCTCGTTTTGCAATGGTTTCAGGTTACATATACATATGTGCTTTTTTGGTGATGCAGTTGTGGACACACAGATTGTATGTCCAGACCTTTCGTAGATAAAAGGCTGGTCCAACACTTAGCATAGGTGTAGGCAGAGCCTGCTGAAGATCAAACGCAATTACTTCCTTAAATTTACTTTCTTGATTGCTTTTTGTTTCTTGCTCAACATTTTCTTGAATTGCCTTGGCTCTTATTTGGTGTAATTCTAATTTTTGTTTCAGACCCTTAACAGCATTTTCGTCATATTTGTTTTGCTCAATGTCAATATTTATTGAGTTGCACGTAGCGCAAGTGTCGCTCTTGGGTAACTTGAAACCTATTTTATGCTCTGTGCAAAATATCCTTCTATACCGATCTTCGGTCACTGTTGTTAGGTTCCTTTCTTTACACCAATCCAAGTAATAGTCATTATATAGGCGAGATTTGTTGAGATCTTGATTAAAGTATACTTTATTTGGATTAATTTTCCTACCATAATGACTAACGTACTTGGGTATGGAATTAATATGGTCATTTACAACATTTACAATTTATTTGGTCTATTGGTGTGTTTCCCTCTTCCGTCTTTTTTGGGAGTTGACTGTCCCTGTGAAATTTGCTTGGAAATAAGTTTCATTCGTTTGGAAGAGTTTTGAAGACCGTGAATGGCTAGAAATTCGGTTTTACATACTTTAGTATCAATGCCTTTAACTTTGACGTAGTACTCAATTGTATACTTTCTAGCAGACTCTTGTCTCTTGGTCTTCTTCTTATAACTTCGTTTTTTCTGTAGAACCTTTAGACTTGAAAATAAATACGTGTTCTGTTTCTCGTAGGTTTGGAGATTCCAGAAAGAATTAAATATACTGGTTTCCGTATTTTGAAGTAGCTCCCTGCATTTCCTTTTATAAGTACATGCTTTTCCTAATGTTCTGGGTTCCACGACATTTCCTTTCACATTTTTATATGCGTATCCCAAATTTCTTCTTACTTTACTCTTAACCTTCTTTTGGGTTTCAATGTTGGTTTGCCTCCATCTCGAGGCAGGTTTTTTTTCAGGGGTTGGTAATATTCCGCGATGAATATTACTTGCGGAAGGCTCACCAAGGTGTTCCAGAGTTGGAGCCCTATTTATCTCTACAGTTACATGGTTGCTTGCTTGATCAAGGTTTGTCTTGATTAAATCGACGACTGTGCTGGTAGATGGTTCAATTCGGGTTACTTCTGTTTGCTAAAACAAACAATAATTTTAAACATCAGTGCATATTAAAGCACCAAAGTAGTTACCTTGTCGTCATCATTCGATTCTGAATTACTGGAACTATTCAATAAGCCAGCTGATGGGGTTAACTCGATGATGTTTTTATGGAAGATCTTTTTCTTTCCTCCTTTGTCAATATGATTTTTTCTCTTGGACTAAAACAGAAAAAAATAGGTCAAAAAGGATCCAAGCCACAACACAAATAAAATTAATTTTCTACCTATCAAGTAAATAGACGGGTTTTAAGAATAAGTTAAATATTGCTCAATTGTTAAATATTAAAATATGTGGAAATGCCTATAAAAACCTCAAAAACTAAATATTATTGAATATTTATGCCAAAAAAATAAATACGTCTTATTTTTCGCAAAAAGGTCTTAAGCCACAACCAACTTATATTTACCTTTTTTTTCCGTTTCTGAATCACTGGAGTTGGAACTCTTATTTGGTAAATATTCTTTGTCCTTTACAGAATTGTCTGAATCGAAATCTGAACCACTTTTGTCACCACTTGACAACCCATAATCAAAATTTCGCATACATACACGTTTACTTGCTCGGGCTATGTTGAAAACTGAGTGGCTTGGTCCCTTATGGCTTCAAAATATTTTATGAAATGTCAAGTCGGTAATAAGGATTTGATAGATTTTTGGCGCCATCTATTGAGCTATAGCGCTAATATTTTGTCTGCGGCTTGGGTCCTTATTGGAAAGGCATGTGTCGTTGAGAAATCCAAAAAACATGTTCTTCCCTATATAATATTTGATTTTTGAGCAAAATTTTAACATAATCGATGCAGTAGTTTTCTGCATTGACTTTTATAACAATTTATTATTATCAGTTGATAGTCATGTCACACCTAATCTTTCTGCAAAATTTGTATAAAATGGATAGGCAGTTTTTTAGTAATATTTTTTTTAACATTTCAGACCGCCATTTTGTTCAGCCATATTGGATTTTTACCAAAATGTTATCACGTCATCATCATATGACCTTTAATTTTTAACCAAAACTTGAAGTAAATAGAACAAGCAGTTCTTGAGCTTTGTTGCGGACAGACATACAGACTAACCAGCGGAACTGAGAAAACATGTTCTTTTGCAACTAGAATACTTTCCTTTTGCGAGGAAAATAAAAAAAGCAAGCGCTATAAGATAAGAATAGAATAGCCAATTGTCATATTGTTTTTCCATGTTAATAGCTAAAATTTAAAAAATAAAAGTTTTTTTTTTAATTTCAATGTCCTAAATCTTAAATTCTAACCAATTTAGAACATGTTTACGGACATATTTTACTTTTAATTACCCAAACAATCACCAGAATTCCTTTACCTGACAACACTTATATAAAAAATTAGCCCAACTCAAGTGGAAATTAAAAAAAAGCGCAAAATCATCCGAATCTTTATTATTTCCCCAGATTTCATCCAAAATCTAGGGATTTTCGAAATCGCAGTACGTTTTTTACGCGTGAGGCGCCTTTTGACTATTTTAAGATAGTATAGATATGTTCTATTATTTTATTTCTCTGATAAAAAAAAAACTATTGTAATCGTCAAAAAAAATCACCTCAGAGTCTTTTTGCTTCTGAGGATTCTCACGTGACCCCCGACGAAATAAACGTTCTATTATACTGAACCGGATTGGTCAATACGCCATGTGACCCAAAATAAGTGAATAAGCTATCTTCCATTAGACATGTCTCCTGGAAAAGGAAATCTTGCTGTTTACTTAGTGATTAAAAGAAAATTCCAAACTTAAACGGCCATTTTTTTACAAACTCATATTGCAGCACCATAGTTAGGTCAATTAAAGTTCCTAGTTTCGCAATATCCAAGATAAAGTAAATAAAACTTATTTATTAAATATTTAAAAAAATCAATGTTCTTCTAATGTCACTTTGAAAATTTTATTGTATCATGTTTAAACATATTCACCGTAATATAAATTGGTATAAACATTGGAGTTCCTGGCTAGGCTTGGCATCGTCGTACGATCGACCTTATACTGTGAGGTAATCTTGGCAGTGGCTAAATATGTAAATAATGAACTCTATTTTTATTCTGACTCTAAGGTTGTTACTTACAAACTATCCAAAATA
The DNA here is from genome assembly GCA_030620095.1 of Kuschelorhynchus macadamiae. NCBI lineage: Eukaryota > Metazoa > Arthropoda > Insecta > Coleoptera > Curculionidae > Kuschelorhynchus > Kuschelorhynchus macadamiae. The sequence goes on from JAUTXW010003750.1 coordinate 713,330, forward strand.
TGGAAAAAATTATTGATTTCTTTGTTTGATATGTTACGATTATACATATTTAATCGTATTTTATAAATATAAATATATATATTTAGTCACTTTGTCCATATTGTGTTATCTTCCATGGATGGTCTGGAACCAACTTGTTATATATAAAAACATTGCTTTCTTTGTGGGGTAAATAATCATAAACTTATTCATCTTACGTTTTAATACTTTCTCGAAAATCTTATGATCGACTGTAAAAATAAACCTCAGAAACTATGATATTGCTTTATATTTAGAACCATAATTAGTTTCACTGGAAACAAAATGTCAACTTTTTAATGAGTGTTTAGTGTTTCCTTAAAATTTTCCAATTTTTGAGAAATTGGATTTTTCAGGGGTGATTTTTTCTGTAAATTTCCTTTACCCGGAACTTCTCTCGTTATGAATCTTCTGTTTTATTAGAAAGTTCCGCACACCGTCATTTAGTAGCACACATATCATTCATGTTCCTCCGTATTAGATTTGTACCAATGCTTTACAAGTTTCTACCTACGTCAGTCAAACTTAATGTTTAGGCACAATTTCTAATAAATTCAATAAGTAGTTTTTATACTGATTTCTAAAATATCAAATTTGTTCCGTAATGTTGAATTCGAATCTGTTTATCCTTACATTAAATTTATTTATTGTGCACAATTTGAAGTCAATTAAAGCAGATTTCTTTACGTTGATTTTTAAAACATTTTATTTGGCTGTCATTTTGTTCAGCCAAATTTAATTCCTACCACAATTTTACAAGTTCGTTTCTATATCACGCTAAATGCCTGCACAAAATTTGAAACTAATCTAATAAATGTTTTTTTCGAGCTGACATTTTTAATATTTTATTAGGCCGCCATTTTGTTTTACTACCTTGGATTCGTACAAAAATGTTATCAGTTCATTCCTATGTAACGCAATTTTTAGTGCAAAATTTCAGACAAGTTGGATAATTGATTTTTTACTAATAACTAGGCTCACTAGACAATTTTTGAGTCAATCGGTTAAGTAGTTTTTTAGCTATGCCGCGTACAGACAGACGGACCGACGGAATTGATTAAACATGTTTTTCAACATCTAGGAACCTGAAACATAAAGATCTAAAATAATCTCAGAAGGTGATTTTTTCACGATTACGATACTTTTCCGATTGAATTAAATTTGTGGTGTAGCCCTTGATTTCCCCTTTGAAATTCATTTTTAACTATTAAAATATAATAATTTTTGTTGAAATTATGATAATTTTTGTCCCGGAACGATTCACAATTTTCAGATTTTTCTTTTGACAGGAAATCTTAGTAGAAGAAAAAATAAACTGATTCCTTTTTGTCTCAGAAACTATAGTATTTAAGAAAAAAAATCACCAGAACAGAAAGAGATTGTTGCAACTTGTTTGCAACTGTGCACTCCTTGTGTCTAGCGGTGTAAACTTTGGTTAGTTCAAAAGAGCCCTCAAAAGCTATAATTTAAAAAAAATATCCTGCTCACTAGTTTTCCAGAGGTTGAGTAAAAAATGGCTTTGGTAAGCAGAGCCAAAACGGATAATCAGCAAAAATGGGAATTCTACTTTCGTAGGTTAAATTATGTAAAAACACCAAAATAATTTTAGCTATTAAAATTTCCAAATCACAAGTTGTTAATGATCAAATAGGAGGCCCTTCAGCTGTGGATTAAATTGCGAGCTCATTTCAATCATATACTTAAACGGTAATATTGTGTTTTATTGTTATTACTATCGCAAGCATATCCAATTGACGATAACAAGCCACAGCTTAACATCTAATATGTTATAAATTGGAGCAGCCAGCCATACTTGACCGTTAAAACCTGCGCCATCTACCTTACCGTTTTAATGTCGATTCATTTTAAGCCCAATAGAATGATAACGACTCGTTAAAAAACCCATAAAGTGCAGATAATGCCTAATAGGCATTTAAAGAACATATTCGTATATGTAGACATATGTTTATAAAACTAGACGTATGATTTTCTCTGCATGTTTATGTAAATTATAAATTGAACAAATTAGATCCCCGAGTTCTAATATTTTGTAATTTCTAATATTTTGAGGGCGCCCGTGTGTCATGAGCCTATCTCATCCCCTTTTCAAATTTTTAGCAATAATTTGGTTGAATCTAAAGGCAACACAAAATATTCCAACCTACTATCGTGAAATTGGAATTATTGAACATATAAACACCCAAAGAACATCGCGCCTGCTAATTAAACACAAATATCTTACCCTTCAGGCCCTTTAAAAAAAAACTAATGCTAAATTCATAAAACAGTAAAAAAACCTAATCTAATGTTGTCCACACAAGTTTTCCTAGTTCATCTCTATACCACAGTTAGTTATTGCACACAATTTGAAATCAGTCTATTAAATAGTTTTTTCAGGCTGAATTTTTAAATAATTTATTAAGCCGCCATTTTGTTCCTCCATGTTGGATTCGTACCAAAATTTAAAAAGTTGAAACGTAAAGATCTGAAAAAATGTCGGAGGGTGATTTTTTCAAGATTACAATACTTCTTTTTTATGAGGAAAGTAAAAACATTACTAGAAGTTTTTTACATTCTAAGTAGGTAATATGAGGCCTACGTAAAAAATTTGAATATTTTTAGGCAAATCAGTTAACAGATATTGAATGAAAAAATAATTCCTGCAATTAAGGTTTTCTGTTTCGGAATCTCCGAATCAATTTACAGTTTCAAAAATGAATAAAAACGCGATCTCGAAAAATTCCTACATTTAATAACTCGATGCCACAGAAGAAATGGGATGTAAACATTCTCAGTTACTTCGCGTATCGATTTTTCGATCGCTACTTTGTAATTTCCACAACTTAACTTTTATTGTCGAGAGCTCTCAAAACACATACAGAATTAGTAACGAAGTTTATTTAGTTGTTTTTAAAATATGAATTAGTATAGCATAGGCTATAACGTATTTAGAGCTGTTTTAACATCTATCTTAAAGTTTTTACAAATTATTATTATATGTCGGAAACTATATAAGATTTAAAAAAATCGTATCTTATATCCTTGGGAAATTAAAAAAAAAAGCTGACATGATTTGTAGCTTGTAATTTTGCAGTGTTTGGCAGTAAACACCATATCACTGACTTTTCTAGAAGTGTTCATATTTTGATATTATTTTTAATAATAATATCTAATAGAGTCTTTAAATATTTAAATTTAATTTATATTTTATTTCGGAGGCCGGCGCTTCGTAAAACAAAAAACGTCGCCACTGCACATGACTACGTCTGAAACAATAATGCCAGCACAGATTAATACAAATACCGCACTTTCGTTCGGGGCGCAAATCACCACATAACCTCAATTTGGGCGGAGAATCTATCAGCTCAGCACCGTTGGGGTCGGTCGAAGACTGGCATTTTTGATTCGACGTAGTCATGTGCAGTGGCGGCCTTTTTAGTTCTTCAAACCGCCGGCCGCCGTTAAGTATACATTAAATTTAAATATTTAAAGACTCTATTAGATATTATTATAAAAAATAAAATCAAAATATGAACACTTCTAGAAAAGTCAGTGGTGTGGTGTATGTTGCTAGACACTGCAAAATTACAAGCTACAAATCATCTCACAGCTTTTTTAGATTTCCCAAGGATATAAGAAAATATTTTTTTTTAATGTTATATAGTTTCCGACATATAATAATAGTTTGTAAAAACTTTATGACAATTGCTAAAACAGCTCTAAATTCGCTATAGCCTATATAGGCTTAATATACTAATTCATATTTTAAAAACAACTAAATAAACTTCGTTACTAATTCTGTATGTGTTTTTGGAGCCCCTGATAACAAAAGTGAATTTGTGGAAATTACAGACAAAGTAGCGGTCGAAGGATCGATGCGCGAAGTAAGTGGGAATGTTTACATACCATTTCGTCCGTGGCATCGCGTTATTAAATGTATGGATTTTTCGAGATCGCAGTTTTAATCCCGGGGTTTTCAAAACTATAAACTGATTTCGAGATTCCGATATTAAAAACCTTAATCCTTAATTGCAGGAATTAGTTTTTCATTTAATATCTTTTAATTGATTTGTCTAAAAAATATTCATATTTGTTATGTGGGCCTCATATTACCTACTTATAAGATAAAAAACGTCTAATAATGTTTTTACTTCCTTCGTAAAAGGGAAGTATTGTAATCGTGAAAAAATCACTCTCCGAGACTTTTTTAGATAGTTGTGTATGTCGGTCTATCTGTTCGCGGAATAGCTAAAAAATTACTTACCCGATTTACTTCAAATTTTGGCTAAAAATTAAGCTTCATATGCGGATGACCTGCTAAAAATTTGGTAAAAATCCAATATGGCAAAATAAAATGGCGTCTTAGTGAAATGTTAAAAAAATATTACTAAAAAACTACTTATCCAATTTATCTCGAATTTTAAACAAAATTCAAGTATTTTGTAGGAAGCAACTTTTAAAATTTTGGTACGAATCCAAGATGGCGGAACAAAATGGCGGCTTAACAGATTTTTTAAAAATTCAGTCTGAAAAACTATTTAATAGACTGATTTCAAATTGTGTACAATAATTAACCGTGGTATAGAGATGAACTAGTAACTGTGGTATTAATTCAAGATGGCGGAGTAAAATGGCAACTATATGAAATGTTTGTAATCGTGAAAAAAATTACCCTCTCAGGTTTTACATATCTTCACGTTTTAGCGTTTCTAGTAATATTTGGTATGAATTTTAGATAGCAAAACAAAATGGCGACCTAATAAAATATTTGAAAAATCCGTCAAAAAAAACTACTAATTAGATTAATTTCCAATTTTGTGCAAGCATTAAGTGTAATATAAAGACAAATTGGAAAACTTGTAGTACGAATTTCAGACGGCGCGGCGGAACAAAATAGTGTCCAAAAAAAATGGGGGGTGTGTGTCTATGTAAAAACTATTTGTTGAATTGATTTTAAAATATGCCCAAAAATCAAGTGTGGCATAAGTAGAAACTGATAAAATATTGATAGGAATCTAATGAGGGAACTAAATGGCGCCGAAAAGAGTGTCTGAGAAAACGGTATATATGTGTTGCTAAATAAATATGCACTGAACTAAATTGAGTCACACTTCTCTATCCCTTATAATAATAATAATAATGAAAGATTCATAACGAGGAAAATTCCGGGTAAAGGACATTTACCGATTTTTTAATTATTATTTGCATGTCATATAAATACGTATTATAAAATTTTCATTCACTGGTTTAAGTTTTGTTTTTAACAAGCTTTTGTCAGAAACGCACTAAAAAGTACAAAATAATGTAATTTGGTCTAAATTAATTAAACGTACATGCGTCTCAAAGAAACGAAAAAGCGAATCACACTTTTTTGCATAGTCATTCAACAAAATATATTTTAAGAAAATTACATTATTTTGTACTTTTAGTGCTTTACTGACAAAAGCGTGTTCTCGAGGTATTTCAAACTATAATTTTTTATTGAACCGAGGATCACATATAATTTTATTTATTGGCGTTCATAGCATAAAGCATGTTTGTCATGTTAACTTTAAAACTATTATTTTTTGTCTAATCTTAGAGCAAGAAACAGGGTCATGGCTTGCAACAGAGCAGATATTTTAGATAAAATAAACGACCTGCATAAAGTTTATGTAGCTTACGCTTAAATCATCCTCTTACTTATTTATGGATATCACAAAAAATATAAATGAACAGAAAAATTGAATTAGCTGACCACAACTGTGAAAATCAGAAACACAATATTCCATTTTTGTAATGTGAGGGAGTATAATAGTATATAATATTTTCGTTTTTCACACGCGCGCAATGAATATAACATGCGCTAAAACCCTTTCTACATGATACTAAAACACAAGTTCAGCGATATAACTGATCTAACAATAATATTAAATTTTAACCTTGCCCTTATTCTTTCATATATCTATTAAAACTCAAACCACTCTGTACGTGCATAACTACTATGTATACACAAATTTTTCAATATAAATATATTAAACTTGGTTAAACATTAGTCACAAAATATTTCAGTAAGGTCCTGCTCAGAATAAATAAAAAAATTTCGAGTACATCTCTGAGTTCTCCGCCCAGCTACTGGGGTTCGATTAAACACGTTTATGAATGAAAATTCTAAAAGTGCGGTATCTGATTGGTTATTAATCTGTGATGCCAGTCTCCGGCCGACCCAACGCTGCTGAGTTGATAGATTATCCGCTAAAATTGAGGTTATGTGATGATTTGCGCGCCGAACGAAAGTGCGGTATCTGTACTAATCTGTGTCAGTGTTATGCGGGCAATTAACTACTTCATTTTCAAAACAAAAGACCAACCCTGTCAATCATTCATTTTACAACGTCAACTCGGATTTCAAAATAAATTAATGAGGATTCTAAGACCCATAAACAATTTTCCAACTGTATTATGTCATTTTGTTGTTAAAATAAACTATTTACCCAAATATCATCAGCATGTCATCACTAAGTCAAGTTGACTCGAATTTTCTCAAAACACTGTGTTTAGTTAGTTACCCACCAAAACTACAAACAACGTGACAACATCGCCAGATGGTTTTCGACGCTGCCGCCAGGGAGCGACAGACGCAGCACTCCGAGACGAAGAGAAAAACGTGCTCTAAGTTTATTTGCATTGTTTTCATATGTTTAATTGTTAATAAACGTTGTTAATTGTTAAAATAAACAAGTTACTATACAGTCCATTAGTACAGTTATTTACATGGTCCATCGAAACGAATAAGGGCTAAAAGTGAACTAGAAAGTAGTGAAAATCTACCGCCATCACGGGAATAATTCTCAACCGCAAGGTCAAGTCAAGCAGCGGACGCAAGTAAAATTGTCCGTACCACCCAGATGATTTCGAGGTTTGGTGACTGGTAGCAAGGGTAACCGTAGCAAGCACAGGTTTGAAGCGAAGCAAACACGAGGTGAGCCGTTTCCAATTTTATTCAGTCAAATTTACCAGGCCAGAGTTCAGGGTTTATTTTATTTGAGTTTGTTTGCTAATTGCTAGAATTCTGGTTTGATTGTTGACGTTAAGTTTTAGTAGTCTAGTAGTTGCAGTAGAAAGTATATTATAGACATAAGTAAAATAACAATGGCTGATCAAGGTCTTATAAGGAAACGGGGTGGTTTAAAAGCTTCGTTAACAAATTTTATTAATTTTGTCGAAGGTTACAAGAAAGCAAGTGATGTTTTAAGTAATGCTCAAATTTTAAGTTTACGCGAGAGATTGGCGCGCATGCAAAATGTTTATATTGAATTTATAGAAATACAGGGTGAGCTTGAGAGTATTGTTGATATCGAAAAGTTAGAAGAGCAACCGAGCGTGTCAAATTTGAAGACTTGTATTTTCAACACATAGGTGTTGCCAAGTCTTTGTTACCTGTTGATCATGACGTCGAGACAAATGATCACCAATCCTCTCACAGGTCTCATTCTAATCAAAGTAACAACTCGAATCAAAATTCAAATAATACTAAAATTTCAGTAAAATTATCAGATATTCCGTTGCCTACGTCCGGTGGCTCCTTCGAACGTTGGCTCGAAGTTCAAAATACGTTTGATTCACTCATTAATAAAAATACCGAACTAGCGGGAATCCAGAAGTTTCATTATTTAAGAGCCTCCTTAGAAAGAAAGGCCGCGGAAGTAATAAAAGCAGTAGAATTTTCCGAAAGTGATTATTCAGTGGCGTGGGACGCACTCGTTGACAGCTTTAATAATAAAAAATTGCTTATTCACAATCATCTAAAGGCCATATTCTCTTTAGGAAATATTCATAAAGAATCGTCTTTAAAAGTACGGGGGTTAATCGATGAGTTGTCGAAACATTTATGTTCCATAAATCAGTTGGGTCAGGATACATCTAACTGGGATACGCTTTTAATATTTATGTTAAGCACAAAATTAGATGATAGAACAATCATAGAATTCTCAGCGAAGCACGACACACCGTTATTAGACGATTTCACAACTTTTCTAAAAAATCGAGAGGACGTACTAGAAACTGTCGAGTGTAAAAATGATGTTAATCGGGGTCCAAGCAAATTTGACAAAAAAGGTCAGCGAGATAGTACGAGGTCATATGTCACCGGCCAATTTTTGTGTTATTTTTGTAACAAAAGCCACACGATTTATTCGTGCGATAAAGTTGCAAAATTATCTGTTGATGCCAAAACTAATTTCGTAAAGAATAAAAAATTATGCGTGAATTGTTTACGGGAAAACCACACCGGGAAAAAATGCAAGATGGGACCTTGCAGGAAATGTAAAGCGTATCATAACTCCCTATTGCATTCGGAAAATAACAATATCCAAAATAAAAAAGAAGATCGTGATAGTCTGGTCGAAAACGAGCAAAGCACGGTCGCTGTCAGTAAAGGTGTATATAAAGGTCAAGGTCCGAGTTACGTTTTTTGTCGACCGCAAAAATAAATGTGTATGATAAACATGGCGAGTTACATCAAGCACGAGCACTTTTAGATTGCGGCTCATCATCTTCTTTTATTTCTTCGGAAATGAGTGAGCGTCTGGGCTTACAATAAGATAGAGTCAATCTATCTGTATTTGGAATTGCAAATATGTCCTCGACAATTAAAAATAAATGCCAAGTAGAAATTTATTCGTTACACAATAATTTTAAGGCCGTTTTAACATGTTTTATTCTCCCTGAAATATTTAATATTCCCGCCGGTAGTAATTTTGATAAAATATTTTAAATATTCCTATTAATTTCAAATTAGCAGATTTTCTTGCATCAGGGCCCATAGACATACTAATAGGCGCCGATATATTTTGGGTTTTGCTAGGGAATAATAAAGTTTTCGTGTGGTAAAAACTTACCGTTTTTGCAAGAAACCAAATTAGGTTGGATTTTGGCGGGCATGATAGGTAACTCTAAAAATATTTCAAACAAGATATTGTGCAATTTAAGGGCAGATTCAAGTCTTCAAAAAATGTTAACTAAATTCTGAGAGATAGAAGAATTTAACTTAGTTAAAAATATGTCTAAAGAAGAGATCCAATGTGAGAATATTTTTGCGAAAACTACTCGTAGGGATTCATAAGGTGGTTTCATTATGACGTCACCTTTAAAGCAAGCACCAGTGTCGCTAGGTAGTTCGCGGGAGCAAGCAGAAAAAAGATTTTATTCTACCGAGCGCAAACTAAGTAGAAATAAAGATTTTCGAGAATTTTATGTAAGTTTCATGCAGGAATACGAAAAACTAAATCATATGACTTTAGAAAGTGACAACCGTGAAACATCAGACATCGAGCACTTTATGCGTCTGCGCCATCTAGCAACGGTTTGTCTTTAAATAATATTCAGCTCATTGGCCCAGTTCTGCAGGATGACTTACTATCTATTTTAATAAGATTTCGAAAGCATACAAAAGACATAGCCAAAATTTACCGACAGGTACTAGTTGAACCGTCGCAAAGAAATCTTCAGAAAATATTGTGGAGATCTGATCCTAACGAAAGTTTAAAAACATATATTTTAAACACAATAACGTACGGTCACGCAAGTGCTAATTTTTTGGCTATTCGTTGTTTATTTGAACTAGGAAACGAATGCTATGAAACAAATTCGGAAATTGACAATATAATTCGTCGTGATTTCTATGTAGATGACATGTTAACTGGGGCAGAGACAATTGAGCATACGCAGTGTATTTGCAAAGAAATTTTCAAGGTACTGCAGAGCGGATGTTTTGAACTTAGAAAATGGTACTTAAACAAACTTGAAATACTAAAAAATATTCAAGGTTCAGATATTTCTCACGGAATTCTAGAATTTGCACCGAATGAGAATGCTAAAACACTAGGCTTAACTTGGTCTGGTCAAAATGACGTATTACATTATAATGTTAAAGATTTTGCAATTGAACAAAAGAGGTGTTCTTTCATTAACAGCTAGAATATTTGATCCATTAGGTCTTGTTAATCCGTGTACTGTGCTCGCAAAGATTTTTATGCAACGCTTATGGTCCGAAAAAATATCATAGGACAATTCACTGCCGTATTCCCTAGCACTTGAATGAAATCGATTTCGCGAAGATTTAAGTAATTTAAGCAAGTTATTGCAAATATTTGCGTTCTATTGATCAAACTGCTAATGTAAAGGTATGCCTTTTATGTGCAAAATCTAAAGTTGCATCTATAAAGCCGCTTACCATTCCAAAGTTAGAATTATGCGGTGCACTATTATTAGCTAGACTAGCAAATAAAGTAATAGGGTCAGTAAATCTCAATTTCGAAAATTCATTTACTGGTCGGATTCTACTATTACTTTGGCATAGTTAAAAACTACTCCTAATCTGTTAAAGATATTCGTAAGCAACCGTGTCGCTGAGATACAATCTCTGACAGAAAATAACGAATGGCAATACGTACCTCCAGCTGATTTGGTATTGCGAGGTTTATTTCCAAGTCAAATTTTAAAAACACCAGAGTGGTGGCAAGGCTCTTCTTGGCTAAAGGAAGATCCCTTGAAATGGCCTTGTCTTACTTGTCAAACTAATGATTTCCCATTTGAGCGTTTTTCTTCATTTTCACGTTTACAGCGTACGACGGCGTATATATTAAGATTCAAAAACAATTGTTCTAAAGGTTTGTGCCAGAAGAGCCTTTAGCATTGCAATGTTTGATCATAGTAGTACAATGTCAATCTTTTCCAGAAGAAATCGCAAGACTATCAAAGGTGGAACGTTTAAGTTCAGATAATAAAATAAGCAATTTGAGTCCGTTTTTAGATAATGAGAACATACTCCGCGTGGGAGGACGGTTAAAGCATTCGGATTTTCCCACCGAGAAAAAACACCCTACAATTATAAATTGTAAGCATCATTTTACTAAATTGCTTTTTGAATGCCAGCATATTTGTTTATAGCACCCGGGGCGTCAACTATTATTATCATCAATTCGAGAAAAATTCTGGTCCATTTCGGGTCGCAATTTAGCACGATCTACAACTAAAAAATGTTTACGATGTTTTAGATTTAAACCTAGCACCGTAACTCCGATTATGGGAAATTTACCCTGCGAGCGTACTGTTCCTATCAGTCCTTTTCACGTCACAGGAATAGATTACGCAGGTCCATTTTTTATGCGAAAAAATAGAGGTCGCACGATTGATAAGTGCTATGTTGCCGTTTTTGTATGCTTTTCCACAAAAGCTCTCCACCTTGAGTTGGTACCAAGCCTTTCATCTAAATCGTTTATTCAAGCACTTCGGCGTTTTATTTTTAGGCGAGGCAAGCCCGCAAAAATAGTATCTGATCACGGAACCACGTTCGTGGGAGTAAATAGAGAGCTAGGCGAATTTTTAATATCAAATTGAAGTTGGTGACTTTTGGAGTGAATAAGAAAATTGAATGGTCATTCATACCACCATATTCGCCCCATTTCGGTGGTCTATGGGAGGCCGGTGTAAAGATAGTAAAACATCACGTAAAACATTAAGCGGGTTCTAGTAAATGCACGTCTCGTTTGTAAAGAATTCAGTACTACTTTATATCAAATAGAAGCAATCTTGAATTCTAGGCCACTTTGCCCACTTTCCTCTAATCCCAATGATTTCCTTCCGCTTACCCCGGCTCATTTTCTTATTGAGGGACCACTAATTGCACTACCAGACGAGGCTTTAGAAGATGTAAAAGTTAAACGCTTGACTAGATTTGCAGCAAATTTGCCAGTATTTTTGGAGACGTTGGGAGCGAGACTATATCACTGAGCTACAACAACGACAGAAGTGGAAGACTAGTCAAAGCCATCTACTTGAAGACACGTTAGTAATCATCAAAGAGGATTACAGCTTACCAACTGAATGGAAATTAGGCCGCATTGTTAGTCTTCATCCTGGCTCTGATGGCGTTAGCAGGGTTGCATCTATTCAAACTGCTTACGGTTTTGTCAAAAGGTATTTTTCGGAAATTTGTCCCCTTCCGATTGATGTTTGAAAGAGGAAGTTCTTTCAAGGCGGGGGACACGTTTAGTTAGTTACCCACCAAAACTACAAACAACGTGACAACATCGCCAGATGGTTTTCGACGCTGCCGCCAGGGAGCGACAGACGCAGCACTCCGAGACTAGAAAAGCGAGCTAGGAGAAAAACGCGCTAAAAGTTTATATGAATTGTTTTCATATTTTTAATTGTTAATAAACGTTTTAATTGTTAAAATAAACAAGTTACTATACAGTGTATTAGTACCGCTATTTACACGCTGTAACAATAAAGAGATAAAATATAAGCCTGTCGCCAACTTATATGAGTTCATATATACATAAATTGAGACCAACCAAATCACAGGATATAACTTGCATTTTGACCCCAGCAGTGTGGATGTACTAAATAACTGCCCACCTGAGTGTGCGCTAATCCGGCTAATCGCATATTAGGGATTTTATTTATTATAATGTCTCCAATGTCTTCAATATTAAGACAATAAAATTACTATGATTACTGCTTTTCTCTGACAGTTGGATGATGGATGTCATTGTCAACTGTCAAGTCAAATAACTGAAGGGATAGGTGACAGCTCAATGTGATTATTTATCTTAGACAATCTAAGTTATTTATGTTCCTTATGTTTACATTTTCAAATTTTAAATATGACCTTCAAGTTAAATTTAATGATTGTCTTATAGCTCTATGATTTTCCGTTAGTATAATATTTCTGTTATCGGCATGTATTTATAACCACCACCAATAGTTCTTTTAAGTCAATTTATATTTTTAGATACCCATAGGAAGATGGATCATCGATCCCCATTAGAATCTTTTTTTGGGGTGATCGGCAGTCTGCCTCAGGGCCACGATAAACCAGTAAAACAAGCCGTGTACAATGCAGTTGCTCTTTTCCTTCTATTCCTTTGTTGTGCCGCAGCACTGGGATTGTATATGATTTTAGAACCATTTGTTAAACCCTTAATGTGGGCACTTCTAGTAGGATCAGCTTTACATCCACTAAAACGATCCTTAAGAGACATGTTTCAGAGTTGGTTTCAGATGCTTGAAGACACAAACACTCCTACTGTTCTAGGCCTAGTATTGCTTCCTATCAATATATTCAATGAAGTGTCAGAATGTATAGGACAGTTCTTGTGGGATAGGTTGAAGTTAATTCTGTCAATAACTGTGCTTATTCCTGTTGCCACTGTGCTTTATAATTTCACACCTGGAGTAATGATTTCATTCTTATGGACTAGTACAGTCTGGTTTTATAAATCATTGAATTTTATTATTAGTAACTCGACAGTAAGTTTGGTAAGTATATATATTATGCTGAATTTATACACACATAACATAATATAAAAATAAATTAAGGAATTACATAAAATAAGAACTGGTGATTTAGCCATTCATATTTCAAATAACTTTGACCAATAAGATATGTGTGCTTGCTGCCAGTTTTGCCATTCAAACAAGTCAGTGTTACTCTTGGGATGTAGCTACTTGCACAGTTGGATTTTTGGATAAAATTAAAGATGGAACTTGTTGATTGGAACTCTTCAAGGGCATCTGTTATTTTTATTTTATCTTATTTGCCTGTATGAATAATTTAGGTAATAGTATTTGAATATTTTTTTGTTATTTGCATTGGCATATTTAAAGTGGATTCCAGACCATTAAGGAAATGCATAATATTATGGATATATGATAATATTCTTTTAGATTTTTTAGTGTTTGGGGGGTTCCATACATAGAAAAGCATAATATCACTGCGATCATATATTTGGTCCGTGGTTGGATAGTTATGAATTATGTAGAGTGCAAGAAATGCCATGGTTAAATATGTATATTGTTTTATAATATATATAATATTTATATATATATATATATATATATATATATATATATATATATATATATATATATATATATATATATATATATATATATATATATATATATATATATATATATATATATATATATATATATTATATATATATATATATATATATATATATATATATATATATATATATATATATATATATATATATATATATATATATATATATATATATATATATATATATATATATATATTATAGTTAGTTAGTCACAAGAGACATAAACTTTTAAAACAAAATTTCAGTAAATTAAAAACATCCATACCAACTGGAAAAAAAGCAATATTGTCTACGAGATACCGTAGAGAAACTGTGAGGGAGTATATATAGGTCAAACTAGCCAATATTTAAAAAATAGACTGAACCAGACCATTAAGGAAATGCACAATATTATGGAAGAAACAAAAATACTTAAGACTGAAACAAATTCAAAAAACCGATAATAAAAATGTAAACAAAATTTATCATAACCTCATTAATTAACAACCTAAAATAAGTCCATACAAAAGAGTTAATTTTTCAAATCAACCCGGTGTAGATCAGCTTCTACTAAAATGAACAAAAATAAGATGTATATCTCATAAACATAATAAAAAAAAAGTAAAAAATACTACTGAATTTCATGCAGCCTCTGCTCGCTTTAGTCCCCTACTTTATTTTATTTTACTGTGGTCTTGTGATGTATTTGTGGTGTGCAGTATTAATTTGTGATTGGAAAAATATTAATGTGTTGTTTTCCATCTTTTTAATACATTTTAATGACATGAAGTTCCACAAGCTTCTACTAGCAATAGATTCATGTTTTAACAATATCACTATATATTCAGGGTGAGTAATTATGTTAGCTTTTCAAGTATTTTTAAGATAAAACTCCCAAACAAGTTTTCTTGCATACCACAGCTGTTCTTTGTTATTTTTTCTTTTCAGTATTTTTTGAAAAAGGCTTGGGTTAACCAGCCAAAACGTCAATAAAAACATAAAACTTAGCTAGTGTTGTTTTTCTTGACACTATTGTCATTACATGGAACGAAACCCAAGAAAATCTATTATTTAATATATATATATATATATATATATATATATATATATATATATATATATACCTGAACTATTTATCATCAAGTTCTGTTTGAATGAGTAACTTATCCATCCATTACCAGTATACTGGATAAACTGAGTGCCGTGAAAGTAGCTAAGAGCCCAGGCCTGGACAACATATCCCCTATATTCTTAACAGAGTGTGCATTTTCCTTGAGCCATCCACTTTGGCATTTATTCATTACATCTCTTGCTACTGGAAGCTTTTTGATCATCTGACAAGACCTTCTGTTAAACCCAGTCTACAAAAACAGTGGTAAACATGACTATGTGGTTCATTATAGTCTGATTTCTCTAATAGCACAGTTTCTTGAGATCATGGACTTACTGGTTACTGATATATTCAATAACTTACTTAATAGTTTTCTTGGTGGTCAGTCTCTAATGAGCACCTTTGGTCTATAAAAACTATTTATCAAATGGGTATTTTGCCCAAAGAATGTACCCTAAAGTGTTCAAAGACAGGGCTGATCATTGCTTACTTATTGATAAGTTTTATAATTATAGCTTTAGCGGTAGTGTGCTTAGCTGGGTATCATTTTATTTTAATGGGTGCATGCAGATAGTGAAGATTAAAAGCTTGTACCTTTTAGAACTGGTGGCTTTTATGTCAAATCTTTCAGGGTGTCCTTTTTGCACCAGGTCTATTTAGTACATTTATCAATGACATAACAAGACTACCTAAAAGTGCAAATCTTGAATCCATCTTCAGGATGATCTCAATAGATTTTACAACTGGTGCGAAAGAATCAAAATTGACCTTAACATAAATAAATGTAAGACGTAGTTTTGTGAAAGTGCCCCGCATATTAAATCTCAATATACAATAAATGGAAATATTATTGTAAATCTTTTGAATCTAGTATTTGTGCGAGATCCTGAGATCTTGAAGCCTTATCCTCACCACCCACCTTTATATTTTACTTTGCAACTAGGTAACCCCTTCAGGGATTCTGGATTGATTGATGATGATTTCTATAGAGACTTCAAATCCATTGATTTGAATGCAGCAATGGACACATTTTAATTGGGATTTATTGTTTTTGAATAAAACTCTTGATGATATTATGATCAATATTATTTATGAAATTATGTGCAAACAATATAATGTTATGTCTCCTTAATTAATATGCATCTAAAATGTTTCCTTGATGGCTTTCTCAGGAAATGAAAGACTTATATAACAGAACAAGAAAAAAGCACCAACAAATTTTCTGACATCTAAATTATACAGGCATTTATACATATAATTTTTTGAAATTAGAGCTAAATGTGAGATTCTTAAAAAGCAGTGCTATAATTAATATGTTTATTTCACTGAATCGTCACTTAAATAAATTGTCTAAATAATGTTAATGCAGTATTTCTATTTCAGATAAATCTCTAAATAAAAATACTATTGAAGTTAAATACAAATAAGTGTCTCGGCTCCAATTTTTTGATAAAATTTAGCTTTAAACTGGCAAGCCCACTCTTTTACATCTTTAATTTGTCCCTTGCAACTGGAATATTGAATTTTGAAAAGCGAGTTTTATCATCCCATTCCTGAAGTCAAGTGACAGCTCAGAGATTAAAAGTTATAAATTTATAAGTATAATCAGTGTAAAGCCTGGGTTATAGATTGAAAACGGTTGCGTGTTGCGTCGCCGTTTGCGCTGTCCTTGAAGTTTACTAAACGTAAAGTAATGGGTACGGTTATATTTTTACCGCCATCCCTTTGAGTTTCCGCTAGCCGTCGAAAATATGGCAATCTTTAACTTTGACCGAAACGGCGGGCAAAAATCGACGTTTGCGTTAAGCTGCAACCAATGAAATTGCTGGATTTTAGAGGGCCTTTTAAAATGTTCATCCTTCATAATAAATTTGACATTAATAAATACACATAACATCCTCGTCCATATAAAAAAACTGCTTGGGGTCATCGTCTTTTAAGAAAATGCTTGTAGGGGTTTTAAGTATTTCCAACCCAATTAACACGCCGAATTCGCCATCTTCTTTGCCGCCTTCTCTTCAACAACGTTACAGCTGCGACACACTTTAATATATCCACAATGCCTAGTCTTTACTACGCATCATTACTATGATTTTGATTATCCATGCTCAGCAAATTAAAAAAACGCACATAAACTGAAGACAAAGCAAGACAAAATTGCATTACACAAAAAGGTGATAAATATAAACATTAAAGTAAAGTTAGTTCCACGAGCGACGCAAAGCGCAAATGTTTTCAATCTATAACTCGGGCGAAGAACCAGCGTAAACATTTAGCTCAAACTGACGGCGCAAAACGCAAACTTTTTCAATCTATAACCCAGGCTTAATTCCAAAAATGTTTGAGGACTTCTTGTATGAACTTTTGACTGCTGGTCTGATGGGTCAGTTGATAGATAAACATTTTGGTTTCTTGTCTCAGGGATGAACTGAGCTGGTGAGGGTGGTGATTGCAGATTTTTTGAAGTTTTTCATGAGAGTGCAATTGGCTGATCACCGCACAAAACTTCAGGATGATTTGGTCAGAGTTGTGATATTGTATACAAATAATGGAAACTTGTATGTTACCAAATGATTCTCTATGATGTTCAGTTTTTTTCCGAGATTTACTGGTCTTCTATGACCTTTTTCATTCTAATTAGTTTTGCTTTGATTTGCTCAGTAAATTGGAGCTTCACACTCAGCACTATCAGACTGCGCAGATTTCCTCATTTTGTGAGCCTTCCCATAGAACTAACTCTGGCTCCTTCCTTACCAGAAGTTCTAGAAATGCCAATGAACGATCAACAACCTTCAGTCAGACTGCATTCAGGGGACAGGTTAAACATTTTATTTAGATTTCACTATTATGATTATGTTCCGATTATTATGTTTTAATATGTATTTTTATCCTTTCTTTTCTGTGATTGTTCTTGTACCTGTAATTTTTAAGTTTCTCAATGTTTGGGTTTTTCTAGGTTAAGTTCATAGATTTTAGTGTTTTTTTTATTTCTTTTAAAATTTGGGCTGTAGTCCATTTAAATAAATAAATAAATAATGCAAATGATCAGAGACTTGGGAGTTCTGTTTGATGAAAAACTAACATTTAATGATCACATTGATTATTGTTGCAACAAAGCTTTAAAAATGCTAGGATTTTTTAAATGCAAGACAAGTGATTTTTTAGACATTCAACCAATCAAGACTTTTTATACTACATCAGTGAGATCACATCTAGAAAACAGTAAACCAGTTTGATCACAATATTATGCCTAATATAAAAACATGAGAGAAGGCTCAAAAAGGTTTCTTGGATATGATGTCTTTAAGATCTATGATGCTATGAATGGATTATATTATAATAATGTTATTAGTAGATTGGGCTTAGAACCTCCTGAAAAAAAAAGAAATGAGCATATGAGTGCCTTATTTATTATAAAATTGTAAATGCTTGTATTGACGAGTTGCTTTCAGCTGTATCTCTTAATGCACCATGCAGACTTGATAGTTACTTCTACATTTTGGAAATTTGGAACTAGTCCTGCATTAGAATGCTTTTTTGTTGTTACATGTGTGTAGTGTCGTGTAATCTTCTTAATCTTATTAATTTATTCCTAAAATTAGAGTTGTCTTGTACTTAGTTTTTTTCCTATGTGACTAGACTATAAGTTGCCATGAAGGTAATTACTGTATTGAATAAATGAATTTGAATGTGTATCATTTAATTATTTCTTTCTTCCAGGAAGGTAAAATAAAAAAAAATAAACTGAAGATTTTTTTACTTGTTTTCTATTTTGAAAATATACATCAGAGTTATCACTAGGGTTAATAATCTCCAAGAGGTAATTCTTTGTAGGTATACCATTAAATGTGGGATTTTTAAATAGTCTAATTAATTTGTGAATTATTAAAATTTTGATTCATTGAGTATTGTTTATTACAATTTCTTACCTCTTTTTTTGTTAACATATTGTGTAACAGACTACTTTATTAAGTACAATTATGTTTTGTTAGAGTTAATAAAAACCAGATGTAAAATGGTGATACAGTTGAATTAATAAATTGGAGTAATAATTGATATAAATAAAATAGAATTATCCAAAAGTTCATCAGAAAAATTTGGTCCCTATGAAATGTATAAAATCTATCTAAAAAAACAAGATCTATACTGAATAAGAAGATTATTATAAGTATGTATGTTTATATTGTGACAAATATTGTTTAATTTTTTTAGGTATTGATAATTTGTCTTTTGTACCTTTCACTGGTATTTTTATTTTGGACTCAAGATAACAATGTACACTTCCATTATGCCTCCACAATGATATGGTTGCTGGGTTCGTGCTGCCTGGCCAGTCAGTTTAATAGTCTGCAGATGCCCATTTTCATAATATTGCAAATTGTATTTTTTGGTGGTTTCATATCAGAAGTTTATGAGGCGTATTCAAATATGAATGCTGCAGGTAAGAATTCTCTAACAGTTAACCATAATATTAATTAATACCATATTTTATATTATGAGAAATTGAGAACACTCCTTAAATAAGATAATTTTATTTTTAGGTCATAAAATTTCCTTTACTGAATTATTGTCAATTGCATTTCATGACAAACCTATAGACCTGGACATAAGTGATGAAATTGATTCTGAAGAAAAAGTAGAAACACTTGAGAATGGACCTAAGGTAAAAAAAAAGAAATTTACAGTTAAAAACTTCTCGATTTTTAAAGAATTTTAAAATAAAACTGATACGAAAAAATAGTTCAAAGGGAGTGAAAATTGAATAATATTGCACAACAGAATAAAAAATAATAAAAATTAAAATTATATATAATATATAGCAAGTTGTAAACTTTGATTTTTAAAAAAATGTTTGTTTAGTTTTGCATTTGTCAGTCTGGTACTGTAATAAATCCTCTTTCCTCTGTTAATAGTGTTATAATATGTACAAGTTATTAATGAACAGTGGTCTCTTAGAAATTCTTAGTTTAGCAGTTAAACTATTTCCGGATATGTTTTTTAATATAGTAGATATCACACATGCAAGGCGCATTTTATTTTTAAGCAAATTATTTATTTTCAAATTTTGCATTGTCCTCAACATTTCATCTAACGTGTCGTATGCCTAGCTAAGTGCAGTTGTTTTCGAAATATTCAATTTTGAAAATTAACAGTTTTAGAGTGTATAAGAGGTTGTGAAATCTAAAGAAAAATAAGGGCAGAAATAATTGCACATTCACATCTTCGTTTTTAAGATTTCATATTATGTCACCTTTCAATTAACATTACGTTTTTTTTCGACTTTAGGCCAGAAATTAATGTAATAATAAAGACAAACTAATAATTAGATCGTGAAATCCATTTTGTCACGTATCTATGTAAACTATAGGAGTTCCAAAGAAACTAGGAGTTTTCTTATATTATCTTTTTAAAAAAAAATAATAAAAAGTAAAGATATATAAATACAATGGAGGTTACAAACTATTTTCTTTTGATAGAGTACTCTATGCATTATTATTTTTTTAAAGACGTCTCTTTGTCTCTTCTTGCTAATTATAAATATACCAGGTTTTTATTATGCCTGTGATTTTCAGATAGTGTAACAAAAAGTGTAGCAAAAGGACTTATCAGGAAAGGTGATTCCAATCCATTTAATTTATGCATATTTTTGTGGGAACTTCTAGTCTAATATAAACATTTTTTTTGTGTGGACTATAATATAAACAAGTCAATGACCCCTGAACACTTTGTTTTGTTTTGAAGTGTGTTTTATAGGAAGACTGCAGACAGGACTGGCCTTAATATTTTTAATACTTAACATAGATTTACTGGGAACTTATTTAATGTGAAGAAATTTAAATTTAAGTGTTGTTCTAAGCCCTTGCTAACTATTATTGTGTGTTTTGGTGTATTCCATCACAGCTGTCTAGAAAGAGACTATAAAAAGCATGTAAAATTGGGCAAATATAGTATTTACTGTTCTAAAGGATGTAAAGATAATGACGTAAATAAAAATGGGCTGTTAAAACAAATAGCAGATATACAATTAATGTTTGAAAATATAGAGTCAGAAAAGGAGAAAATTATTGTGAAATTGCCAGAAGAAGTGACTGAATTACAGAAATATATTAAGCACAGAGAGGTAATGTAACAGAAGGAAAACTCTTGATTTTGAAGATGTAGTGTTGGAAGTAGAAAAAAAATTAGTTAAAGACCTGAACCATAAAAAGGAAGACATTATTAAACTAAAAAATGGAATTGTTGACCAAGCAGAAAAGGAAAAGTTAAAAAATTACTCTTGTGTCAGTCTGATATTGTTAAAAGGTTTGAGAAAGATATAAAAGACTCGAACAAAATACACAGAAACATAGTTACATCTACAAAAGTTTTCGAAGATGAAAATAATTTTTATTATAACGAAATAGAAAAACAGAAATGGGAAATTGGAATGTGGAAAAAAAATGTTAGAGTGGAAACAAGCCATGATGTGGTACCACTTATATTGGGCAGCACAGGTGTACCAACAAGACAGCAATATTAGGAAAAACGCATCATTAAAGAATCGGATAAAAAAAATGTTAATTTTAACAGATATCTTTGGCAAATATCTTTATAATCCTTTCAGAAGACACATAGACAGTGAATACAAAATACAAGTTGTAAGCAAGCCTGGAGCAACATTTCGACAGACAGATTGTCAATGGAATGGATTGCTTTGCAAATAATTTTTATATAAAGACTATGTAGTTGCAGGTTCAGGAGATGAAGGTAACTGGCGGAAGAACATCTGTCTGTTGGTGAATAAATGTTTTTATAGAAATTTGACTGTTTGTACTGTTCCCGCGAAATATGCTAATGCTAATATTAAAAAATACTATTGTTTCTACCTGTTTCATTCCAATTTTGTAATAATATAAGGCCGCTGTCACTTCAAAATAGTTTTAATAATAAATGTTACAAAAAACATACTCAATATTTAAGTAGACTAGGTTTAGATAAACTTGTTAATAATATTAAACATGTACATTTTAAGACTGATGGCAAATTTATTCTTATAGAAGTTACAAGGGAGGCTAAAACTGTTAGAACCTCCTTTGTTGGTGAAGATATTGTTCTTTCTAGTGAAGAAGGTAATTTGTGAGACTATGAAAATTTTTCATAATAAAACTGATGAGTTTTTGTGTTTTTGGAAAGTGAACATTTTCCTGATATACTTCTTTTGACTGAGCATTGGCTAAAGGCACATGAACCTATTTTCATAGAGAAATACGTAGAGTTAAGCCGCTTTAGCCGAAAACAATTTTTTTATGGTGGTACAGTTATTTTAATTAAAAACATTACTGAAAAATTTGAACTTTATTGAGATAAAAATGTCCAATCATTTATTATCACAAAAAGATTTGGAATTTTCTAACTAGCTTTACCCAAGTGAATATAATGATCAATTTATTCCTTTTATAATTTGTCACTTGGAAATTTTAAAACTTATTTTCCAATAAAATAAACTCAAAATTTAGAAGATAAGTAAATCGTGGCAAAGATCTTAAAATATTATCAAAAAATCTAAGAGCACTCTCTACATAAGAAAGTATATCAGGGATCTGTTCTGTGAAAAAACTTTATACTAACATTCCAGACTATCTGAGTCAAATAATAAACAAAAAGAGAGTTGGTCAATTGTTAATGAACTGAGAGGTAAAAACCAACTGGGTAGAGCCTGGTATTTCTCCTGACAGATTGAATAGATATTATTGCTTGGTTGGTGCCAATTTGGTGCATGATATTAAGCCATCGCGGGATGCACTTAGTTTTATGGACAGGTATTCATTGTCAAACTCTTGCTATTTTGTGCCAACTGATATAATATAAGAAATTATTAGTAGCATCAAAAAGAAAAAATCTTATGGTCTTAATCATTTATCTGCGAATGTATTAATAAATCTGCCTGATTGTGCAATTAGTGCACTGGTAGCAGCAGTTAATAATTGGAAACTGGAATCTTTCCATCCTGCCTTAAAACATCTCTTGTAATTTCTAATGTAAGGGCGGCTATGCTAACCAAACAAACAAACAAACAAAAGTATGCTTTATTGCCGCAGAAAAATTTTACAATTTTATGGACAAAGCAAAATATACCTAAAAATAAGACATATCAAAACATTAATCGAAAATAATTTCGACAGGTCAGTGCTTTTTTTTAATCTGGAGTGAAATTTTAGGCCTATTTCCATGTTGTCAACACCTTCAAAAGTAATAGAAAAGGTTGTATTTAAAAGATTTACTTTGTTTTTGGATAAAATATTAAATAGAAACCAATCCAGGTTTCAGAATTCAAAAGCGACTTGCAATATTTTTCTTTCTCGAAAAACTGTATGAAATTCTGCAACTGCTGCAGTGTTCTGTGACTTATCAAAGGCATTTGACTGTGGGGTGAGTCACAGAATACTGTTGCAAAAACTAGAATGCTATGGTTGCAGAAACAATATTTTTTGAATTGGTTTAAGTCAAATTTAAATAATCTCAAGCAGATGGTTAGGATAGGATGAGGAACCTCCGTTCAAATGGACATTAGTAGTGGAGTCTCGCAGGGATCTGTATTTGGCCCGTTGTTTTTGTCTTTTAATGACATTACTAAGCTTGATATTAAAAGTTCGTTGACTCTATTTGCCAACGATACATCTATTTTTTTGGAATATTAATAATGCCCTTAACTTGCAACAAAATTTAAGTGCATATTAAGATTATCAAGGAATGGTGCGACTCCAATTTTCTTTCTTTTGATGTATCAAAAACTAATATCCTATATTTTAATTGGTCATTGAGTAATGTTTACTTGGGGAATCAGCTTATAGAGAATAAATCGAGTGCTATATTTCTAGACTAAAATTTGACAGTTATATTACATATTTAACTGAATAACTTTTAATAGGTTGCTATTCGGTATGACTAACTTTTAAAGAAGATCTTTCTCTAGATCAGTTTATTTTACACTGATTGAAACCATTTACAATATGGCCTACCAGTTTAGCAAAGTTGTTCTTAAACTTTATTTACATTGATATGTTTAATTCAAAAAAAATGTAGCAATGCTGGTCCTAGAAATACCTGCAAACCACTTTTTAGAAAACATAAGATATTGAGTTGTCGTGCTTTGCTTGTATATTTTGGAATCAGTTTGTTTGATTTTTAAAAGAAGGGATGATTAGACAAGAATTGCTTTAACCTATCAAAAAATAAATTGCGATAATTTGGTTTTGCCAATATCTTCAACCACCTTTATAAAAAATCCTTTATCTTATAATTCAAAAAATATGCTTAATCATTCGCCATTACACATCAGAAGAACAAGCAATTACATACAATTTAAAAATCAAGTTAAGCACCTCATTTTGGACAAAGCCTATATAATTGAACTGAATACTTTTGCGATGACTTTTGGGGTACTTACTTCTAGTCTAAGGCGTTATTTTTTTGTATTATCATTTTTTTTTTATTATATGACTAATTCACCTACATATGTATGTTGTCTGTAAATTATATTGTGTTGTCGATTTTATAATGATATTGTTTATATTTTATGCTTCTGAACGTGTGTGAGCTGTACTTGTTTGTTAATTAATATTTATGTATATACAGACATGTTTGTTTTAGATTTTTAAATAAATATTAAGATCTGTGTTAACTTGTTCAGTGTTTTTCTTTCTTATTTCTGTAGTGAATATTAAATCTAATCGATTTTATTTTTAAGCACATCTCTCAATATATTTGCTTTTTTAATTAATGTAATTAGAATTAATTATATTAATCTTTACAGCTTTGTCAATGAGAATAAGTTCTTTTGATAATAAAGCATACTTTGACTTTGGCTTTGATACCTTAATCTTTAAAAACAGCTGAGGAAATAGATAAAACTCCAGATATAACAGTCAATATACATTTACATTAAGATGTTAGAATGTCCTTTCTGTTACCTCTTATAGCAGGGTTTTTGTCTTCTCAGTTTAAAGATATCTATCAGTAAAAGTTGACTCATTTAATGAAACCATAATATATAAAATGCTTAATTTAACAATATATATATAGGGACTTATGTGTATATCTCTATTTTTTACCATTCATACAAGATTGTACACCTTTTGAATTTTTTTTGTATCTCCTTTAGTTAAAGCTGTAGATAGATTCAAAATATATATGAAAACCCTGGATGCTTCTGAGTTTGATTTTGGGCCTGTTATACGAATTACTTTGGGCTATCTGTTCAAATAAGATCAGAGACATTCAGTTTGCCAATTTTAGGTTATTTTCGAAAAACTGAAAAAATTTAAAAATATATTTTTGGTAATGACACTTAAATTATCACTTTAAAGTGCAAGAACAAAATCAACCACTGTCTTAGAGGGGCTCAGCACTTCTTCAAATTAAGTTGTTCATGTTGAAAATTGGCGCACATATTTAAAACTTACTGATATAGGGATGGGGCCACAAAACGTGGAGAATTTATAAATTGTAATAAAAAAATAAAATAATGAAAAATAGGTAGAGTATAAGGCCCTTCAAAGAGTAAAAAGTATAGAAAAGCAAAAACACTCAAATTCAATTTGGAATAAAGAGTTCTGGGATTATTTGATTTATCTAAATTACTTCGTTTGAAATTAAAATTTGATTTATAATAATTATTAAAGAAATAAAAAACGTTTCGCTCTTCAGTGATTTTTCGCTTAGAAATTAGATTTTAAATTTTGGTCGTCCAATCATTCTAAAAAAAACTATGAATACTTAAGTACCTTGTTCTTGCTTGAATCTAGTTTTTTTTTTTAATTAAGAAGCCAATACTTTTGAATCAGTTAAAATTATTATAGTATTTTCAAAACCAAGATGCACATTAGGAAAACAAATCTACCAGTGTTTCCGTGAACGTTACAGTATATGTTATATTGATGGATGTTGCCAAATATTTTACGGCCGCTTGACCAATAGCGACCAATTATCGAACTGGTCGTGTGCTGGTGATTGTTTATCAAAGATGCACTGCGGATTTAAATATACTCTAGTAAGAAAAACTTACAATGTTTGTAATTTTGGACCACACAAAACACTAACGAAAGCATTTTGAAAGTAAGTGTTAAAAATGGGTACCAACACTAATGACCGTAAGTACAATCAAGTTTTCATAACAAATTGCTTTGAGTATCTGCATTGTTTTTTATCTAGTACCGTTGAATTATATTTCCTGTTTCTCGTACGCGTTGGTACTGACACAAATGTTCTATTCTTTGTTATTCTTCTGTCTGGAAATCTTTCTTAATAAATTGTTGCAGCTAAATGGGAGTTTTTTCACACTTTACTGTAAATAAACAACTGTTGCATACATTTGGTACACGAATATTACTGTAGCACAAATCTAGGTTTCCAAAATTTACAAGAACAGGAATAGGTAGTTACATTAATATAAGTAGGTACAATTAGTTTTTTCTTCAATAACATGAACTTCTTTTCTGTTTACAGTGGCTGCTCGTGAGGTTTGAATTTGGGGGATTACACCACTGCTCAAACATTAATAAAAAGCACTGAAAATTGGGGGTAAATCTAGACTTTTTTCTCCATTTTCTTGTAGATGTTAAAGCTTGGAAATACTGGTTTTATATAATTTGATGCAGTGCTGCTCTTTAAAATCCCACCCATTTCATATTTTAAACCAGTTCAGATAAAAATTTGAAATTGTGTTCATTTCAATAACTGATTAAATACTCCTAGATATCCTTTTGACCATATTTTTAAGGAGTGACTGGGGTATAATTATAAAATATACATAGAACAAAAATTGTAATAATAAGGTTACTAATCCTGCCCCCTTTTATAAATTAAATGTTGGTACCAAAAAAAAAATTTTAGTTTACCTGATAATGAAACAGTAGAAATGTATTTATATATGATAGTTTATAGTATTTATGTAACTCGATCGGAAAACCATCCCATATTATTTACAATACTAATAAATATCGAGCAAATAGTTTGCAAACAAATTTCCAAATCCTAAAATCGAATTCCTACCCGGCCGCCATGCGGCGTTTTACTAAAGAAACGTAAATAAAGAACTAATCTACCCTTGTCGCTGGAGTAGTGCGAGAAAATATTTTCTAATCACATCAGATGCCATTCGCCCGCGCCGTCGCACACTGGTCGATTTGCCTGGAATCACGGCATAAATGCATAAAATTTATTTATCTCAACATGACCAAAAATGTCCTAAATTTAAAGTCAATATTGCAAACAACAAGTTGGCTGTGAAAAAATTCTTTCCAGCATTTGTCGTTCACTGACAGCAGGCGTCAAAACAGAAATATGTCAGCAGGTAATGGCTTTGTAAGACTATAATCTGAAAAAAGTGTAAAATTTTAATATTTGCTACAAAAAAGTTATTACCTGGATCGATACTTATTTTCGGTGGATGTTAAATCTTAAGGTATGTAGTTACAATATATGTATAAGTTTTAGATATAAGTAGGATAGTAGTGGAAACTTAAGTCCAAAATCTCAATGTCTGCAAATTGCAACTTTTTTTTAAGGAACCTATATTATAGAAAGTTTTTGTTTATGTTCCGCCTCAGATCCCGGTTTCTAATATAATTTTTTAACTTCTATGATTACTTATCGTAAGTATCCAAAAACAAAATTATGCAGATATTTGCAGTTTTTTCTATAAAATTTAAAATTAAATTGCGTCTTCGGTCTAAAAATCGAACTTTGCATTAATATGTAGTGTGTTTAAATGATGTCATGCAAAATTTATCATTAGTTATAGAATGTCTCACTGTATTTGTTTGTTAAATAGAATAAATCAATGTTGAAAACGAAATTAAGCCAAATACCTCTGTACAGGGTGTCCAACTAATTTGTCAAAAAGTCCAAAAACGTAGAGAAAAAAAATTTGTAATGAATATAATATCTTTAGTGCCTATTAAACTGGTATGCAACGAGCCCAGAAACTTTGAGTCCATCATCTGGCAAAATCCAAGATCTTCATCTCCTCAATTTTTTAGGCCACTTAACTTACAATTCGCCCACGAAACAATAGAAATGACTATGCAGGAAAAGAAAAATATGGATGATCAAATAAACAAAGTTGTTCCTTTTAAGTATATTCTTAATAATAAAAGAATAACGGTACATTTTGAACTATATCTCACAATGATTGACGACAAAGTTTGCAATGCTCTAACATCAAATAGTTCAACTCATATATTTGTGGGGTCACATCCAGGGACATCAATAATATTGATGCTGTTATTCAAAGATCGACTGCTGACAATAATTTGAAATATGGACTCTCAACATTACACGCCTGGACACGTTTCTTTGAATGTCTTTTACATTTAGCTTATAAAACGAGCATTTCCAAGTGGCAAGCTAGAGGTGCGGAAGATAAGTTAAAAGTTTTAGAATCAAAGAAACATATTCAGGAACAACTTCGTTCTCAGATGGGGCTAATTGTAGACAAACCGAAGCCAGGTTTCGGTAGTTCCAATAATGGAAACACAGCGTGGAGATTTTTTGAGGATGTAGAAATAACTAAAATTTATTTTAATATAATTACAAAATTTCATGTGTTATTGCAAACTCTGTCGTCAGGATTTGATATTAATATAGATGAATTCAAAAAATATTCACTAGAAACAGCAAAACTTTTTGTATCTTTGTATCCCTGGTATGTTATGCCTGTTACCGAGCATAAGGTTTTGATTCACGGATCAGGCATAATTAACTCGCTTATTCCAATAGGGCAATTATCCAAGGAGGCACAAGAAGCCCGGAATAAAGACATAAAAAAATATAGGAAGGATTTTTCCCGGAAGACTTCGAGAACTGATAGTTTAAAAGATGTAATAAATCGACTTTTTTTCTCCTCGGATCCTTTTATACTGAGTTTAAGAGCACTAGCACAAAAAAAGATTAAGACATTCTTTCCTGAGGCACTGGAATTACTTAGGCCTCTAATAGTGAATGATAGTTCAAACAATCCAAAATAAAGAACCCAATAAATATTATATATTCACATATTCAATTCTACGATACAATGATATTTTGTATAATATTTACTTTAAATATACATACACAATGCTGAAAAATCTAATGTTTAGGAGTTAAAGTTTTATTTTAGAAATACAGCAACAAGAAGTACAACGAGACATAACTAAGTAGGTATTTTTATTGTATATTTTTAATACTTATTCTGTGACTATACCCTGTAAATTTGGATATTTAAAATTTTACATAATTTTCACATGTATAATGATGACATAATTTATCGTTTAAGAATTTATGTTTTATTTTGGAAATAGGCGTAACTAGACATAAGTAATTTTAAATTTTTGTTTTATACTATTAATTCTTATTTTGTGACGACACTCTGTAGATTTGGATCTTATCAATTTTGCACAATGGAGACTAATGTGTAGAAATTAGAGTTTTACTTTAGGGATACACATAACTAGACAGTAAGTATATTTGATTTATGTTTTTAGTAATGATCTTGTGAGTACACCCTGTATATAAATGTGGATTTTAACAATTTTTTATAATCCCAAATAATATACATAAGCGTAAATGACTATAAACAAAGAGGTAATGATTTACTAGAACAGTTACTTAAAACTAAGGTTGGAAATACATTTCAAAATTTGCTCTTTATTTTTTACGTTCACTAAATGGTCTTTGTAGTCCCAGGGGTCAAAGATACTCCTCCAAACATTATCATATCCAGTAAAAACTATTTTAAATAAGTGTAACTATCATTATTAAATAAGTTCTCTCTGTTCTCAGTAACATTTTTAATGTTTCTATTTTTTACCACGTTTCCGTAAAAATCGACCAGTGTGGCGTCGTGCCATTACTGCCAATTTTATTTCCCTTGTTGCCACTGCGTTGGGGCGCCGGAATAATATTTTTGAATATTCTCACAAGTCAACGAAGACGGATTATTAGGAATAGGAGCTCAATTTGTTTTATTGAAATCTTAGAATCTTATGTTAATAATTTATAAGAATTGAACTTAAGTGATATATTAACATTTTTCAAGAGGGGCGCGCGACCATGCGGGATCAAGGAGCAGACGTCAGTGTCTATAAGCAATTTATAGAAAAACATCACAGCATGTTGCCGGATTGTTTGTTTCAAAATAAGGGTCATTCAGTACTTAACTATCTTTTTAATTTGTTTAAATTACAACAAAATGAATGTTATATTTCCCTCTAACCTTGTATAAATATCAAAGATTTTCACAAGAGAATTTTATTCTTTTCAGGAAAAAAATACCGAAGAACAAATATCTACTCCAATTGTCAAATTTGCAGAATCCTCCAGTGAAACGCCTCAGAGAGGCAATGGCGATAACGCTGCTGTTCCAAAAATTAATACCGAATCAGAAGACCCTTGGACTTTAGAACTTTTTCATGATAATAATAAAGCCGCAAAAGTTGAGACACCCGAGCCGGCTACAGGCGTTTTGATTACCAACCATGGCATACATTTAGTACAAGCACCAGATACATCGACAAAAAAAACAAGGCCAAAGTTTCAGAGATCTCTATCACAACCTCAGTTTGCTTCGAGTCGTTTCAGAAACTCGAACCTCTTAAAAATAAGTCGGAAAATAAGCCTTAAGAACTCTAGCCAAAACTTGGATTACCCCAGTTACGAAAGTACTTTTTATCTCTATTCAGTTATGTGGTGTTGCTTGGTAATGCTATTTTGGAAGAATATAATGTTGTTGCCTTTGCTGCCACTTCCAATTCTGTATTATCTGATAAAACACTTTGGGATCTATCTAGGTCTGTGGAGCTACCTTTTTGATAAGTTTTATCTACTTTTTACCAAAGTAAGTGATTGGTGTGTAAAGCGCCATGACGCTCTGGTTCCTGTGCCAATAAGGGGTCTGTACAAATTTATGTACAAGATAAATTCCACAATTAAAGCCAGTATCAAAGGCAGTATAGACACTGTTGCGAGCTGCGTTGTTATCTTTGGACTGATTGTATTTCTGATTTGTGCATCAATTTTTACAGTGTTGCAGGTAGGTTGTCGTTAGATTTAACTATAAAAGATTTCAATTGTCCCATGGTTTTTATATGTTTATATGCATTTGTGCGTTCTTATGAAAGTATATTTTTACTAATAAAGACAAGGTACCCTATTATTATTGAAGCCTTGATCATTTTTGTGTTGTTTCATAAGGCTTTGTAGGACTCAGACTTGAATCTATTAAATTGTTTGCCTGTCTAAAAAATATACTAGTTTGAAGTGCCTGTCAGTATCACAAGTACTGCATTGTTACTTTACAACTTACAGATTTGACATCTGTTTTGTTGTCAAAACTAATACGGCAGTTCAAATTGTAGCATGTAAGTTACCATATTTTTACACGTCCCCCCTGCAGAGTTCACTTGAAAAAAAATGAAAATATGTAACCTATAGAATTTATCTCATAATGTGTGTCATAATGAGTCTACTTTTTATGTATCAATTTTGGAAATATTTATAATAATAATAATATAATATCTTTATTAATCTTTGATATATGGTTAAATAGGAAAATTTTGCACAATTTTTTTGCAGCGTAATCAGGCTCTTCAAATATATAATTACATTGCCAATTCCTAAAGTTTAGCTGTGTCATATTTTAAATATGTCGTTTCATAAGTGGGGGCTCATCATACACGCTTTTTTTCGAGTAAGAATCTGATTGACGAATTGTCAATATCTTCAAAACAAATAAACTTATAGTGTACTCTACATAATAAATATTTATAATTTTGCGCAAATATAGGTATTGTTACATAAAATTTTAAAATATTCCTGTGATATAATATAATGTAATATATGCTGTGTTGTATTTAAAAAAAGTGTATGACATCATACTTTATATACAAATGATGTTGATCAAATTGATACTTCCAACAAAATGTGGAGTCGAGGAAGTCAATTGGGTAAAAAAGTTTTCCAAATTACAGTAGTATTTAAGTTGTGGAATATATATAATCAATCTGGAAAAGGCTAACCTAAATAAAAACCTACCTGTTTACAAAAGGATTGTGGTTTGGGATAAGGAATATACCAGTCTCAACCTGGCATACCTGGGAATTCTTGAAACAGAAAACCAGTTGGCCCAGAGTAAATTAAGATGCCTCAAGATGATGTAGACCTAAAAATGTCAAATACCTCACGGCTGGATATCTTTTCGAGATATTGAAAGAGCAATGCTTACAATTAAAGATCAAGTGATCAAGACTCGAACATATGGCCGCCATATTTTAAATTCACGGGTCGAAACCACCAAATGCAGACTATGCAAAAACAGCGAGGAAACCGTGCAGCATCTGTCCTCTGGGTGTGCAATCATTGCCGCTACCAGATACTTGGAAAGGCACAACAACATGGGTAAAGTAGCCCAGCAGCTGGTCTGCCTGAACAAAATAATTGAGAACAACAAAGCAAAAATATACTGAGAGTTCCCTGTGATTACAGATTGACTGGTGGAGCACAACCAACCGGATATGATTATCTGGGACAAGCGCGAAAATACGGCAATTATATTTGATTTGTCAGTGCCTCAAGACTATAATGTAGTGAAAGTATACATAGAAAAACTGAATAAGTATGAAGCACTGGCACAAGAAATAAAAACCATTTAGACCCAAAAGTAACAATAATACCTTTAATTATAAGCGCAAGCGGTCTCGTACATAAAAGAACAACACAACATCTCAGAGAGCAGAATCTACCCGAAGGCACAGTGCTATGGATGTCTGTCTGTTGTGTTTGGCACTGTTGGAAATATATATATATATATATATATATATATATATATATATATATATATATATATATACATATTTTAAAGAGTGATCCAGTAAGAGTTACCAGATGTAACTCTTAAATAAATCAAAAACTTAGTAAATAAAATTATTTTTTTTTATAGAAATAAGTGATCTGATCAATTACAAATATACGTGAACACAGTATCTGATAAATTGTCACGGCGAAGTCTCTAGCAGGATGCAGCTCTTTTCGGTGTTATCTCACAAATAATGCGTCGAATCTGATGTTTTAATTATTGGATTGATTGGAGATTGCTCACATGTGCTTTACTGTTTGATGTAAGTGCACAAAAACAATGCCCTTGGCCCAAAAGCCGCACCAAACAGTGACATGTTGAGAACGCATTGGTTTCTCCATGTTAACATATCAGCTTAAATGAAATTGGAAAATGTTGCAAAAATTATCAGTGGTCTTGTTTTCAAGTTCCCAATTAGCAAAGTCACGAAACCGGCGCTGCCTATGATTGGTTGGGTTCAATTCCTGCGTTAGTTGAATCTTGTAAGGAGAGCCTTTAGTTTTACAGATAGCCATGTGAACGAAAAATCAAATGGAAGGGTTGCCTAACAAGTTTTTTTCTAATAATTCACTATCACTATCAATTTTACAACATCTCCGAAAGTTGATTTTTTTTAAATGGGTCACTCAGAAAATTAAATGTCTCTCAAACGTGTCACTTCAAAAACACCCGCGAAATTTGAAAAATACGCTGCCATAAGAGGCAGTGTGTTGGAGAGAGACGGAAAACATATATATTCAAGATGTTCGTTTTAAAAAAATACAACTTATGGGGATATCTTGTAAAATTGAGAGTATTTTGTTTTTTGGTTCATATGGCTAACTTTAAATCAAAGAGATTTGGCAAGTTAAAATGTTATCAAGCCAAATTGATCGCATTTGAACCACATGTTAAGTTTAAAAGCTGTTTTTGAGAATACGGTATCTAGTTTATTTATTAGTTTTAAATTTGAACCGTCTTTGAACCTGCTTTATAATTGTCGATTTTCAGAGTTCTGTTTAAAAAACAAGATAGTTGTAGAGGTATATGCTCAATTTTTTTTTGTAATTTTCATGTAATCATTAACAAATTGTAACAAACAAAAAATTTCAGATATATGCAGAAGGAATTATGTTGGTACAAATGACAAGTAATGTGATAAACCAAACTGTTGTTCAGAATCCTGAACTACGCCAGTTGTTGCCACCCACCTGGGATGAGACCATGGATTCGATACTGGATAATGCTTATCAATATGGCAGAGAAGGCATTTCTAAAGCAGTAAGCACATTTATGTTACTATTCCGGGTATTTACCAAAAACGAAACAGTTAAATATATCAGTACATAGTCGTTTTCCCAGTATTTTTTTTACTGCTGGGAGAAGAATTATTGCTCTACCTTATCATAAACCAATAAAGCAATGAAACTGAATATACGGTGGGCAGGGTCGAGCTGCGATTAGCAAAACATAAAGAAATAAATCTGGTGATTATTGTTACATACTTTGATAGCTAAATATTGAGAGATTTCAAAATGGGCTCTTTTTTCTATTATAAATTCGCCTTTACTCACAAAATTCCACAACACAGATATATTTTATTTTATATATTACCACATAATTATATGCATATGTAAACTGTGTTTTCTTTAGGAGGGAAGTTCTGGTTTATGGCAAATATACTTTTTTTATATTAATATCATTATTTTTAATATTCTTTTATAACTTTATTTACATATAAAAATTAAATTGTGTCATTAAATATCCTCCTCTATAAAAACAAGGTTTTATTCCAGGAAATTGGAATTTTACTGAATATATAAAAATTTTATTAGGTCGCCATTTTGTTTTGTCATAAAGATTTCGCACTAAAATTTTACCAATTTATCCCTCTTTCACACTGAATTTTTGGACATATTTCATTAGGCGGCCGTTTTGTTACGTCAACGCTGATTTTTTGTAGGGAGGAGCAGTTAAATATTTCTTTAGACACTATAAATTTTACACATCGAAGTTTCTGATGATCTCAATTTTACTAGTTATGCAGAAAATAATAACTTTTTTTTAACGTAACTATATTTATTTTTCCTACCTGCTTACATTATTGTAACCTATACTGCAATTTAGTTTCGCTGCAGTTTTTTTATCTATAAGAAAACCACGAATGGCGAAGGCCTAAATAGTAAATACGATGGTTACTTTTGGTAAAGAGAGGAAATGTTTATTGATGTGGGAAAGAGGGAAAGACTTTTGCTGGTAATACAATCCAACTCTGGAAACAAAGGAGAGTACAAAGTAAGAGGTCCTTAGCCTTTGCAATTGGTTGGTGAAGAGATGCATGTGGTTTGATATTCGGGTGTCCCTGGCAGGAACGACTAAGACAGGCCTAATAGATGATATTTCATTAGAACAGAATCCGTGATAGTATCTGTAAAATTGAGACAGTTCGCACATTTTGACAATGATCTAGTGAGGGAATCTTCGTTGCAGTGTTGCCGCACCGAGTACATTTGTACTAGACCTAGTACTGTTTGATCGGATCTCGTGATCTAGTACGTATTGCTCGGATTCTAGTACTTTTCCTAATAAAAATAAAATAAAATTCTATAAGAATATGCTGTTCAGTGGCGTAATGCTAGTGATAAAGCATATAAAATGATAATAGGCACGAAATTTAGTATAAAAAATAATATTAATCTGAATATTCATGTCCTGAACCTGTTATTTTCGTGTTACAAGTTACGTATTTGTTCCATAGAGATGATTTAACCTGAGGTTTATACGTGCATGGAGGTACAAAAATTAAATTTTGTACGATGTGTTGACGATTAAATTACAGTGCTAATACTTAGCTGTTATATCCATTATTAAAGTTATAACAGATGAGATAGTTTTGCCATATTACAGCAATATTACGCCTTGCGCTGCTGTATTACAACGCCTTTTTAATATAATCGCACAATTTTGCTATAGCGCTGTTTTAATATATGCTACTTTGATACAGCGATTTTTTAATTAGAGCTCATTTGTACAGTGCTGTTTTATTACAGAGTCAAATCTACTGCAGTACTGTAAGTTAGCCAGCGAAAGCTTAAAAAATACATTAATACTTAATTTTTTATTTTCAGTACATTTGTACTAAAACAATTTACTACTTTTAGTACTTTTTATTCCCATGATTTAGTACATTTCTCAAATACATTGTGGTAACACTGCTTCGTTGTAATGTTTGGGTCATTAATCCGGTGAACAGCTCTTCTTTGGACAGCTCTGCTCTCCATATATGGGAGCAATACTCAAGGCTGGTCTAACTTTTGAAGTGTAAACTGACAGAAGAACAGTCTTTTCAGGTCCTGAGAACGAAACCCAATTTCTTCGCGTCTGCCGTGGCAATTGAGGTTATGTAATGCATTTAGAAAATCAAATTTACTTATTTTTTTGCAAAACCAGTAAACCTGACAACATTTTCAATATCATCTGATCAGACACGATAAAAAATCCACGTGTATTAACTTTAATGGGTCTAAATTTAATGGATGTAGAAATATTTAACCGTTCCGGTACTTTATGCCGAAAATGAGGTTGCTAAATCTTGAACAATAAGTAAAATAGAGATTTTTATACCAATAGACCATAATAACGTTGGCAGAGATAATCGAAAACAAAAAAATATGGATATTAAACATTAAAAAAAACGACATTACCAATATCACCAAAAATATTGGTGCATCTAAGATTAGTATATATTCAGATATTTGACTGTTTCTGTTCTTTTGAAATACAAATAAAAAGTAAAACCTTATTGTATTAATTTGAATTTGAAGAGTTTACAAATTTTTTTTATATTTTAGGTTAAAAGTATTATGAATGATGCTGATTCTGCACAGTCGGAGAAATTGGAGCACCAAGTCTTAGAGTTATGGGATCGAATTTACCAGTCGTGGATGACTTCTAATGAAAGCAACGGTCCTAAAGTCACCGAAGATGCAATTAAAACATCCTGGGAGGCATTTATTAATGATATACAAAAGTCGCCAGGTAAGAATCTATAATTATTTAATTTCAATGGTACAATTTGCCTTGCAATATTCAAAATTTTTCACTGAGTATAAAATTTTTTTTAGAAATATTCAATCTTAATGGATTGATAGACTTTGCAAAACAAAATATTGGAACCTTAATGTCTCTCTTGGAATCTGTATGGAGCATTGTAATTGGTAATATAAGTTTAATCATTGGATCTTTTAGTACATGTGTATCAATAGTATTGGGAGGTGGAACAGCTGTACTAAATTTTATTTTAAATATGGTGAGTTTCTTTTGGATCATTAAGTTATAAAATTAAAACTTGACTTTAGTTTTCAAGTGATGTGTATGAAGCTGAATTAAAGCTATGATGATT
Source organism: Kuschelorhynchus macadamiae (assembly GCA_030620095.1). Classification (NCBI taxonomy): domain Eukaryota; kingdom Metazoa; phylum Arthropoda; class Insecta; order Coleoptera; family Curculionidae; genus Kuschelorhynchus; species Kuschelorhynchus macadamiae. Next base: position 750,586 of record JAUTXW010003750.1, read on the forward strand.
TTTACCATGCGAACGCTGAACAGTGTGCAGGACACCTCTGAAACAAAATTCCTGGGAGTGATCCTTGAGCCAAAGTTACAATGGGGTAAATATATTGATGCAAGCAAAAAACCATGGCAAAAAAACTGAACAAGGGTCTGTATGTTCTCCAGAACTAATCTCAGTGTGTTTAAGCAGACGTGATCTGAACCGCATACTTTGGTATTTTCCACTCACACCTTTCATATGCGATTCTTGTCTGGGAGGAGGTACGCAGGGCGTTTGGTCTACAACGGAATGCCCTAAGAATGATATCTGGTTTGGATACAGGGATGATTGTACCTTGTATATACATCTTGGTTTGGTTAATGTACATTAAACAGAACATGGAGCTGTTCCAGACTCACGAAGACATGCACAAACATAATACCCATTTCAGGTACAACTTGGTTCTCACATACTGGCACTTAATAGGTGTCAGGATGGCCCGGGTTACTAGGCTAAGAGATTTTATAATGTACTCCTGGTACATATCAGAAGTATGCGAGCAGTAAGTTTTAAAAATGTAATAAAAAACTTTCTGGTTTTTAACGCATCTTATTCTTTTGATGAATATTTTAGCTTTAATTTTAATTTGTTGTGAAATTTGTGTTATATTTTATGTGACCATTTAGTATTTCTATTCTATCTCGTTTTTTATAGATTTATGTTTAAGATAAATTTTAAATTTAGTACTCTAGGGACATTATATTGTGACGTATGTAAGCATATATATTGTAATTGACTTGAATAAATTATTGATTGATTGATTGAATGACTATAATCTGAACAGTCTATAAGACAGTTTGTGAGCCGTAATATGAGGAACTCACATGCAGCAAGATTTGAGGCGTATTGCCAATAGCGCGATTTAGGTCTATAAGGTGTCTATACAGTGTGAAAAGGAAACTGCTAATATTTTTACATATAAAAGCCTGTATATAGAACAGGAAAGGCTTAAAATTTGTATTGTGTAATTATTTTAAGAATTACCATAATTTTATCGTGCTTGAATCTATTTATTTATTGCTTTAATTAAGGATCCAGTACAAAATACAATCACAGAAACACCTACTCCGCTGGCTAATATCACCAACGGCATTTTAGTCAAACGACGATCGCGATTTCGCTCTTTTTAGAGCTCGTCAGGCCGCCATAGACTAGGGAGCTTTGGGTAGGACAGACACAAAATAACATCCCAGAAACAACTACTCCGCTAGCTAATACCATGATCAGCTTATAGTTGGGCTGGATGCTAGTGGGAATTTGCATTGAGGTATCCATTTGTATGCGTCGTTTTTTTGTGCACAGAATGTCGTAATGTACAAAAGAAATCGGTTATTAACTCACTATATTTAGAGCCAATTCGATTTCTGATCAAGACTCTCTAACATCAGAAACATCGAAACTGACAGAAGCTCTGAGAGGTCGTCTTAAAAGATAAAGTAATCCAACTCCTCGAAAGAAGAATGATAAAGAACCACCATTATGTAGTGTTGTTCTGGCCTACCTACATAGCACTACAGACAAAATAGGATGATTACTTCGGCGGTCCAACATATGTACAATCTTTAATACACATAAGAAGATTGGACAATGCTTGCGATCCCCGAAATTTGCATCCTTATGTAGAAGAATAAAAGGTGAGAGGCCCACCATTCCCTTCCATCGCGCCTAAAGAACATGTTCTATTTTTGCATTAAAAATACATGGAATTTTTCTCAAACTGCATGCTACATGAGTGGGGATGCTACAATATAAGCAATTTTGCAGCAGAGTTTAAAATGCATAAAATGTTGCACCAATGCTAATCAGCCTTAATATGTCTTCGATAGTCAAATATTTAGCAATTTGCTTAGACTGCAACAAAATAAATTAACTATATACCAAAATAAATTCAATATATATCATTTGGATAACAAATTGTTAAATATAGAACTTTTTTGAGTAAAATTCAGGTGTTAAAATATTTGTAGTCATTTGTCCTGCATATTAATTTAGAGTAGGCGATGTTGTGAAATTAAAACTGCCATTTAATATTTTAGGTGGTGTTTTTGACGACGCTGTTTTATCTACTAAATTCAAGCGGGGACTACTATAAACCGGTCGAATTGATGACGCAGTTTTCGCCAAGCGGAAGACGTTTCGGCCATGCTCTCGAAGCAGCCATAAACAGCGTGTTTTCGGCTTCCTTTAAAATGGCGGCCTTCTACGGGATGTGGACCTGGTTCATACATAATCTGTTCAATGTAAAGATTGTGTATTTATCTTCAGGTAAATGTAAAAGTAAAAAAAATGCTAAAATGTTTCCAAAAAAAATGTTTTTTCCTAATATCTGTTAAAATCTGCGTCAAGGTAAAAATCTGAACATTGTGAACGCTCCCGGAGATGAAATGCGTAAAAATTCCACCTAAAATTATTGTAAATGGGGTGTCGAATCGGTAGGATTCGTATATTCGTAATATCATAATTTCTAAGTTTTTTATTTGCGACTGATCATGACATTTTCGAAAAATCTGGGAAAGTATGAAAAGGCAAGATGAACAAAATTTAAGTTATAAAGTTTAAGTTAAACAAAGAAAGGTTTTCAAAGCAATTCTATTGTTCCTGGTCCTCTAAGGAAGATAATACTATCGGAACAAAGTAACTAAATAATCATTTATAAAAATATTAATAAATCTGTAAAACCCACAAAAGAGTAGGCAAAAAAATTGAAACATTTTTTTCCCATATTTTGGAAAGTTTACCCTTTCAAGTTAATTTTTTAAACATCCAAAAAAAATTTCTGCTGAAGTTATTGAAAGTTCAGTTCCCCGACTCATTCACAATTTTCAAATTTTTCTCTTGATGATCTATTGATCTCAGACACCCTAATATTTAAGGAAAAAATCCTGATGATTATTTTTATTTAGAAAATTCTCACCTTCATTTTTTACATGGTTATAATTTCTCCATTCATAATATTTGTGCAGATATTGGTAAAAAATTAATTTTCCAACTATTTTGCTGTTTTAAAAAAATAGCATACCTTCTGGTTTTTCGGAGGTTTGGCGCTCTAGTGACTGGACTACTAATTGAATATAGCACTAAATTGTATTTTTCAGCGTTTGCTACCATTTTGGGCGCAGTTCCGTTTTTAGGCACATATTGGGCTTGTGTGCCGGGGATATTAGACTTATGGTTGTCTCAAGACAGATGGTTGGCTGCCGTCATATTCGCTGGCTTCCAGTTTTTACCCACTTCCATTGTAGATACCACAATTTATAAGGAAATTAAAGGGTAACTATATTTTTTAAATCAATTTTAAAACCGAACGCATCTAAAGAAACATGAACGTCCATAATTACCACCCGAAAACTGTTTTGATGTTCAAAATCTTGTATTGAGCCGTCGCTGTTTAAATCTTGCAGGGGGATGTTTCTATGGACGCCCCTGCGAAAAATAAACACCTATAATCTATTTTTTTTTATTTCAGTGGGCATCCGTATCTAACTGGTTTAGCCATCGCCGGAGGTATATTTTGTATGGGAGTTGAAGGTGCCATAATAGGACCTCTGTTGCTTTGCGGTCTTTATGTAGCAATAGACCTCTCTTCCAATTTGTTTAAAGAATCACCAACAGATGACTCAATAAATTTGGAATTGCGACAGCTCCACCAAAATCATTAAAACCGTTTGTTGTTTTCGAGGTTGTATTCTGTGATTTCTTAGTGCGATGTGTCAAACATGCGTGACATATTATGCCTCGTACTCACTTATAACAGAACCTCTTGATGTCGGATGTTTTCGGACTTTCCTTACCTAACATAGCTTTACACGAGTGTGCCGATGTGTCCCGGTTTTTCTGTAGATCTGCTGGAAACTCAAAGGACTGAGTGAAAGCTGTCCCTATAGAAAGGGTTCAGATTCTCTGAAAGCGAAGATTTCTATCGTTATTTCGGTTTTCTATTCTGATTGTCTGTCTAGTTCTACAACAAAATAGCAAACGTAATAGCCTTTGGTGGCAGAAAAAAGGAGAAAACTGGCGAAACTTGACAAAAATAGTTAAGCGCGTGACTCCACTAGTACACCCCAGGAAAACAGTGGAAGCCATATATTTTGGATAGGGATTTGAGCGTGACAGCATCCAAGTACTCCCGATTTTTAGATTTATTACGCGGTTACAAGGATAGCGAGCAATGGGGACAATTTTAGGAATTTCGCATTTAACCTGTACAGGTAATTTCGCAGAAAATGGTAAATAGTGATGCGCTAGGTTCGAAAATTACTTTCACGACTCTGAGGTAATATATAAGAATAAAAACAATATTCGTAGCTTCTTCACTGAAAAAGATAAGCTATCTGCATTGTGCAAATGATTCCTTATTAGTGGCAAACTTAACTTTGCTTATGAAAGATTCAGGTTTATGCTCTCATGTCAACAAAGTGCTAACAAACACGTGATTTTATTAAATTAAAGATTAAAGCTAGTATATATAGGCTAGAAGCCTTACATTATAGCCTCATAATCGCAGTGATTATTTGTGTAGTTAAAGATACAGTTCTTGAAAAACTGTCAGAAGAAAATAATCTTGCCTTTGAAAGAGCTGTTGAACTTGTATTATTGAAGAATCTAAATTTTTATCACTGGCTATAGGCAATATAGAAGCTGAATATGAAGGATTCAAGTGGAAAATAAATTATCAATAAAGATATTAAGAAGATAGAAGATATTAAAGACTGTTAAAAACGTTGATTTATTCACTCTGTCACTAATTATCCTGCATTCGGTGAAGTATATAAAATTTTGATTTTTTTTTCTGTTTGTGATATACCAGAAAGAGATGAACATGAGATTTGTGAACCTATAGAGGTAGATATCAAAAATAATGACATTTGTGTACCTATAGAGGTAGATATCAAAAATAATGATATTTGTGTTTAACAGTCATGGATGTACCCATTGTTCATCACCTAGAGGCTAAACTCCTGGGCCGAATTTCAAGAGTGACACAGCAGAAAATTCGTCTGTATCCCACGAGTTTTCTTAGCTAGGTTTTCCAGCCTAGGGTGTCCCAAGGCCGAATTTTAACACATTTTTGAACGGTTTTTTGTCTGGCTTGGAGCCTTCATAAAGGCGTATCGGTACCTCCCAGTTTATGTTTATGTTTTTTTAAGGTGAGCCTTGGCCGCACGACGTCAGGACAACCATTTTGTCAATACGGACATTTAATCAATCCAAAAACTTGAAAATCCTTAAGTGCTTTGAGGGCTGTAGAAATAGATATGAATCGAAATATAGAATACATTTCACGAACCAAATTTTGTAAAGTTCTAGCAAGTAAAAGTTTTTGCTAGAACGTTACAAAATGTGGGCGTAATTTTACATGCCAAATGAACGTAATTATAGTTATCATTAATAAATGAGTCGTGTCAAACATGATATTGGAGTAGAAAATTTCTTTGGTATTTTGGAGATTCAGAAGTAGTTTCATTTTTTACTTTATATGGGATTGCGGGTACCTTATGTAATGTAATGTCGCTTATTTTTGATAATAACCGAATGATAAGCAAAAGAGGGCATTTTTTGCGTATTTTCCTTATTCAGTTCTAAGCAATCGTTTTTTTTTTTTTTATTTTTTTGATAAGTTATACTTGTTAGAGGCATTGTTACTGAAACATATTTCAGTGATGCTGCTAGAACTGTAGTGTACAGAACTAGAAACTAATAACACTAAACGCTAAACTAGCAAAAATCAACTGATATATCAGTTTTTACTGATATATGGAATCCTACCCACTATTGATGAATGACAACGTGGAGAAAACCATGCACCGTTGTGTTACGGATTGCTAACAATAGACGATACAATAAGAACCAGGGTAATACTATCCCGTTTTGTATAACCATACCTGGAAGTACGAATGCACGTTTCGGTATTTGGAGAACACCGATGGAAACCCAGACTCCGCGTCCTGTAGTAAGGATGGAATCACTAAGGCAGCCCTGGTATAATGTAACGGTACTTTATACTTAAGCCACTAAAGACTGTCTAAACATAAAAACGTTAACTAAACTGATCAACATTCGAAGCGTCTACCCAAGGTTTTTACCCCATTTTCAAAGCTGTCTATCTTGAAAAGTAACATGCGGATCTTGATGAATGTGAACTTTTTAGAATGATTGGTTAACTTGGCATTCACTTGACATATCAATTTAATGTATAGTGACCGCTGATATGAATATACAGGGCACAAACTAAAGTGATGTAAAATGACCTAAAATGTTTGATGATCCCATTTTAACTAAAATAATACAGTATGATTCTTTATTCGGCTTTTACGATCTAGAATGAAACGGCAAAAAAGTAATTTCACCGTTTTTGAAATTTCCGTTTTTTCAAGAGATGCGATTTTTTTTTCTGAAAATTGATTTTTTTTTAACAAACTAATTGTCCTAACAATCTTTACATCAACACAAATGTCCTCACGAAATGTATATGTTTGAGTTGTATAGGATGTTCCCAAAAATTGAGAACAGCCATTGAAAGCAAAACTGCCGTTTTTGTACATAATTTTACCTAGAAATATATAATGGGGAGTGGTCCAAAACCCCGATTGACTACCAAGGATCCTAGTCATCTGGGCATGCTCTCAATTAGACGATGGATGAATTCCAAGGGAATAACTTCCCATATATTCCTGTTGGCATTCACTAAATCTTTCACATTCACGCTGCTTTCGTAGCATTTGCACTCTAATTCAGACTTGATCAATTTGATTCAGATCTGGACAACTGGCCGATCATTAATTCTCTAAATGTTGTTCTTCCCTAAGAACTCCTTGACAATGGGCGTCCTGTCGGACCATCTCCAGAGTTTTCTACCAATAGGAAACTCCATGTACCTTTCTAAATAATTCACAGCTGTAACAGTCTCGCGCAACAACTTCTTTACCATGAAGTCTGTAAATGATGTTTATTTGACCCACAATATTTTATTTTGGGCCAAAAAATAACTCGCTTTTTTGAAAAAGTTTAGACATTGTTAAATTGGGAAAGTTGTATCGATTGTCATGTACTTTTAGCCAATTTGTTTTATGCATACAGGGTGTCTAAAAAAGCTTGGTGTGTAATAAGTTTTTTTTCAGAACTATATTCTAAACAACATAACTTGAGAGAAAAGAGTTTGCACATTTCTTAGTTTTTAATATTCTCCCCCTATCTCATCAAATTGGTGTAAAACCAGAATTTTTTGTTAAAATTATAATATAGAATAGAATATTAAAAACTTATATACAAACCACTGAATTTATTATGAACAATTAAGTTGACTACAACCCAGTTTTTTTTAGACATCATATATGTATGCATAAAGGTAAATTTTCTAGAACTCCATGACAATTCCTAACGCTTCTTGAAATTAACCTTTTTGCTAGCTCTCCAAATCTAGGGGTTATCTTTTGGTCCAAAGTGTAATACCATGGGTACAATTCATTTCGTTTAAAGGCTTCATGAAGAAGTAACTAACATAAGTTATAGACAAGTATACCGGCGTGCGTTGGCAAAGCACCTAATCACAGAAGCAGTGGCATATACGGCAAGCAGATGTAGCTACTTAAGAACTATCGCATCGCGGGAAGACAACCATATTTTCAACTTGGAGTAGTAACTGATGTGCAGGCATCATCTCCGTGTTTATAAAAAAAAATCTATTTTAAGAAAAAAAAATCGTATCTTGAAAAAACAAAAATTTTCGAAAATCAGTGAATTTATTTTTTTTACATGTTCATCGTAGATCGTAAAATCCGAAGAAAGAAATATGTTAGGTCATTTTACATCACTTCTTTTTGTGCCCTGTATCATCGGTCACTACACATTAAACTGATAAGTACATTGAAAGCCAGTTAACCGATCGTGGGATAAAAATCTGTTAGGGTGGACGGTTTAAGTGTTGACCAGTTTACCTCCATGTAGATTTCTTTTGCAACAGCAATATACAATAACAGGTTTCGTCAAAAGTGAGTAGGCGGCTTTATATAAAATTAGAAATATTCAATTGTGATGGGTCTCACATCAAAATAATAGATATATATATATATATATATATATATATATATATATATATATATATATATATATATAAGTTAAAGGATGTAATAAAATAAGATAAGAGTTTTATAGTATAAAATAGGACATGAAGCTTTAATGATTTTTGAATATTACTTCTTAAAACTAGTTTTAAGTGCAACTAGTTTATTCAAATTAATAGCTTCTCTAAAAAGTGTTAATAACTATTTAATTAGAAAACCCTGCATATGTAATCTTGAATACTTTTAAAAAATCTACAACTCCTTTCAAAAAAATACTTTGTTCCAGTTTTTTTTATAAAATCGATGGAAGTTTATTAAAACTGTCGTTTTTTGAGATGACAAACAATTTGTAAATTTTAGCAGGAAACTTCCATCATCTTTTTAAACACTTTTTGTGTTTATTAAGGTATTTTTTATACTAGCTATATAGCCACCGCCGGGATTACGTATTTAATGCTAGAATTCCCACGTCCGACAGGATTTATTCGATTATAATAGTACTTCCGCCTTTAAACCGAATTAAATTGCGTGGCGGAAAGCACTAGGTTCGGCCTTAAAGAAGCGTTTTTGGGTAGCCCAGGTTATGTTGGCTTTTTTTGTGTTGATGTGGATAAGTGTAATTGTAATAAAACATTTTTTTTTATTAAAATTTGTATTTAGTATGAAATTGCGTTTTAAATATCAGACTGCCTTTTTGTTTATCCCAGGTTAGGTTGGCTTTTTGGGTTGATGTATATTTATAATAAAATAATAAATATAAATCAGAATATTCCATAGTAAAAGTTTCTAAGGAAGGTATTATTTTCTGCGAATTTATCATTCTTACAGAGACAATCCGCAGTCCGTCAGAAGTCTATTAAAAAATAGGTGCATTTCTCCGCATCTGGAAAATTAATTCGATATAACGCCGGAACTATTATATTAGTTTAAATTTTATCTTAAATACGCAATTCCGCTGGCAGATATATAGCCATAGAGTTTTTTTATTTAAATACATCTTGTGCTTAATGACGTAATTTAAACCTTTTTAGGACAAAAAATCTGACCGGTTTAAACGCACTCAGGATTTGAATTTTAGAACGAACTATAATTTTTTAAGTAGAATTCGTTATTATAGTTAGGATTTTTTATTAAATATCCATGTGTTACAAACTATTAAAAAGGTACAAAGTGCTAAGAACAAAACAAATGTTTTTTAACTTATGAATATTTTTCTATCTTTGATAGAAACAAATGATTATACTTTTATTCATTAAATTTCTATTTTTCCATTGTTATAAAGTACTATCAACAGTGAAGTTACTATTTACCATTAAATTAATAAATTAAAAATTACTGAAACTGAATAAGGCTAAATATATTCTATGATCGTTTGAAGAGCACATTATACACTTGAGCTTTCTCTGTAAACTAGCGGGTATTTTAAATTTTGAGTTAGAATGTTACCATTTACCAAATAATTATAGTTCATAGCTTTATACGATTTTAAGCTTTGTTGTTCTGTCTCTATGACAAAGTTGCGATTCTTGAAGATTTTGCTTTTAAAATAAAGGACCTCTCATACTTATAGAAAATGGCTTTAGACGAGTTTTCAAATTTTTTGATAAATTGCTGCACAATTTGATCCTATAACCAGATTTTGAGATATAAAATAATAGAATAAAAAATATATAAATTCTGCTTACTACTAAACAAAAGCGAGTTTTTTTTAATTTTGGATATGTTAGTAGTCTCTATATGCTAGCGACTAGTTTGTTTAAAAAAATGTAGTTTGTAAAAAAAAACATGGTAATGGGCCAAACGGTCGATTCAATATAACTGCTTATTCCAGAACGCTTTTTAGTAAGGAAGTCGTTTTCATAAATACAAATCGCTATTTCTCTTTTTGTTTGATAATATGTCAATTGATGTTTAAGAGTAAAATACAATATAATAATAACAAAGTAGTCTCTTTCAATAAATATTTACTGTACAAAAGATGCAATGTTTAATTTCCATTGGACTTTAAGACTTTTATTTGCAGCTCTTTTGGTAATAAAGAACCCTTAAAAGTTCTTATTGAAATGACAATTACTGTTAACATATAATGTATAAAGAACAGCATCTGCATTTTTAACTGTATTTGCTATACATAAAAAAACATTTGTTAAATAAGAGGTAAAAAAACTGTGTAACTGGGGCTGACAAATCCTCGTAAAGAGCTCTATTTCATAAAAAATGCAATTTTTGAACTTGTTTTGTTTAGTAAGTAAAGTTTCTGTACAATGTGGTAATTTGAAATTTAACATAGCTTGCTTATTAATTACATATTTAATACGTATTGCATTTTAGTATTATCTAATAATATGTATTAAAATAAGTTTCTTTTAAAATGATGGCTAGCATATGTAATTTTAAAATAAGTTGCTGTCTACTCAACAGCATTCTAGAATAATCAGATGTGCTGGAATATACGAGACCACTACTGTTGTTCATTACCATTTTTTTTACTCACTACACCTGCCTTAGTCTCCAACATATACAAGCTTTAGAAAAATTTCGCTGTTTGTTTAGTAAATATGCAGAATTTAAAGATTTTTGATTTTTTAATTTTCAGCATTTTTGTATTCACATAAAATATTGCTCTTCCGCTGCTCTAACAAACCAGTATTGTAAAGCTTTGTTATATCAAACAAAAGATTAACTAAAAACCTAAAACCTAGCATATTTCATTTTGCTAAAAGTGGTTAATTGGTAAAAAAAAAGTAGCACAACCTTCTGGCTCGATGGCTAAAGTAGAAATAAAAATAAAATTTTAAATTTTGTTGTAGCAATGACACATTTTGATCAGGCAGTCGAAAACTGGATTATATAAAAATGTACTGAAAGTTATTTCCCATGCACGTGAGAGGTGCTTTCTTGTTAATGATATAGAACCATAACGTGATATTTATTGTTTATTTGCTTTAGATTTTATATTTTTGTACTTTGCATGGTAGAAATAAACTTTATTTCAATGTATGCTCTTAGTTGATTCAATTTTAATCCCCCATTTAGAATGTACACGAAAATATATTTATTTGTTTTATTTAAACAATATATGGGAAACCCCATTTACAGTTTTACAAACATACAAATAATAACTTATAGGTAAACTAAGCCAGTAACATTACTTCAATACCTCAATATTCACAATAAAGAATGGTTAAACTGGTTCGGAAAGACATTGGGTGAGCTTCCGAAAGGATGGATATCTGGGTGGCCATTTAGATATACTAATGACCGAGCCAATGGAGAGTTGATTCCATAGTTTGTTTGATGAAATTGGACATGAAAAATTTCATTCATTCTAAGCGCCCTTGCAGGTATTTTAATTAAGATAAAGGCAATATACATATCCATTGATTAATCCATGTACAAAGTGCACTTCATTAAACTCTCTCCTCTCTAACAAGTGAGCAATACAAAAGCTTTAAAGTATCAACAGAGAAATCAGCACAAGCTCTTATAATAAAACCCAACATTTGTAGAGCTCTCCCTAAAATGTATTCATAATGATCATGAAAGGTTAACTGGGAATCTACTATTACACCCAAATCTTTAATGGCATTAACTGTATTCACGATTTTATCATCGATCAGATACTCAAATTCTATGTCTCTTGTGCCTAAAAAAACGAATGGAGTAGCATTTAGACGCATTTAAAGAAAGACAGTTCTTGACTGACCATTCAGAAAATTTTGTCAAATCATGTTGTAAAATTTCACAATCAGTTCTACTCTTTATCACTCGATATAACTTCAAGTCATCAGCATAAAGTAAGAAATGGCAATCAGTCAGAAAAAGATCAAGACCTACAAGAAACAAATTAAATAGAAAAGGGGCACAGTGCCCCCCCCCTGTGGAACTCCTAACGTTACATCTATCCACTGAGGCTCAAAACTACCTACCTTGACTTTCTGCCTTCGACCCACCAACATATTTCCAAACCACCTAAGGGAAAGGTCAGCAAATCCCAGAGCTTGCAGTTTAGCTATAAGTAAGTTATGATTCACTCTGTCAAATGCTTTTGAGAAGTCGGTATAGATAGAATCTACTTGACAGCCTTGTTCCAAAGCATTCAACAGAGTGGTCTCGTAGGACACCAAATTGGAAGTAGTTGATCAGTCACTGATGAAACCGTGCTGAAACTCACTAACCAAGCCTTTGCACTCGCAAGTCAACTGATCACAGACGAAGCAATCAAAAAGTTTAGGAATTGCCGACTGTTTTGAGATACTTCTATAGTTATTTACACATTCCCTATCCCCCGATTTAAAAATAGGTATACAAAGCACTCTTTCCACACTCCAGGAAGCTTACCTTCAGCCAGGGATTTGTTAAATAACAGCCATAGGGGCTTAGACATACTAAATTTCAGATTAAACAACAGATACTAGGGCACTTCTTCAGGACCAGATGAAACTTTTAAAGTTAGGTTAGAAAGTTTTTTAAAGACATTGGTTAATCTAATATTAGAGATTCTAAAGTTACTATTCTTTTTAAAATTGTAATCATGTATGACAGCAGCTTCGACATAATATACAGTAGTAAAATAATCTGAAAATAAATCCACTATGCCCTGACCATCACCTGCAATCCTATCATTGTAGAACATGCAATTGGAAAGCTCAAACGATTTCCGATGTAAGTTCACGAAGTTGCAAAATCTCCTTGGGTCTTCAGACAAACTATTCTCGGCCCTAAACATATAGTTATTGTAGTCGTAAAATAATTAGGAAAATTTGAGCTTCTGTAATACTTTATAGGAACAAATTCAGAAATACTATGATACAGAATATTGTAAAACAATGAAGTACAATCATCAATATTTTTGTTATGAAACATGAACGGTAGAGTTGGGGGGCGCTTTAATTTTGTACAAAAACTAACTATATACGTCGCAATTACTTTCTTTATTTAAAAAAACGATTTTACCCTGGTCAATCTAAAAATGTTGGTGGAGCGCACCATATAAGAGGCGCGCGGCGCGATCTATCGACTGCCGATAATTTGTTATGGTAAAACTTGGACTGACTATGTTTTTTTTTCAATAATAGTAATAATAATATTCGCCACTTCTATACCGAATTTCATATTTTAGAAAGTACTTTCACGATGTATAGATTTTTTACGAGTTAACGCGCTGCTGACGTGCCTGCTTTTAAAATTTTTAAGACTGACCATGGTAAGAAATGAGCCTTTGGAAGATGGTTGCATTTTTTATCGCTGACCTCTCAGACAGATGAAGTTCTAAACAATGACTCCCATCTGATCAGGACAATAATATCCTATCGCGTTGTTACTGAACAGGGAGAAAACTCTTCGTGCAAGCACAAAATTTACTGGCTTGGAGTTAGAGCAACACTTAGACTGGGTAGCACAGCTGGTGGAGTTTGCAAAAAACTGGGCACAGCTCGTTTTTTTTTTTTTAAGTTTTTCTGTAATGGTCATGGCAGTTGTATTCTGAGTGGAAGTATGGAAGCACAAAGCACTGTTCAAAAAGGGCCACTCCAAAATTTTTGGGCCTAAAACAAAGATCTTTTGTAAGGGAAAGTTCGGAGTGTAGCGAATTTAACTCTTACAGGCTTGTACGTGTATGAATGTTTGATTATTATCTTTAATAATTATCAACAGTATTTGCCCTTTTGACGCCAACGTGTTTTAACACTAGATCAATTGGTCCCATGCACGGCCCCACTGCAGCAGAGCTGTGTCCTGCATATTCATGTTTAAAACTTTATAACAAGGCGTGTTGATGTGCAGTCACAATTTCAATTTATTTCAAAAGATTTACAAGTTCTTTTTATAATTTACTCTTCAAGACATACACTGTTTCGGAATTTTTAGAGCATAATTTTTAACTGTGTATAGTTTGTTAAGATATTTATTTTTTTCTTTTTTAAAGGACTTTTTACATTATTCTGTGAATTTTTATAACACGAATTACTCCCACTCATTCAATGCATTTAAAGATTCATTACTTTGACTTATATTGGTGTTATATCAACTTGTTTTTGAGGTGTAAGTTTCTTGTCGCTTATGACAAGCCATATAAGCATGTCAAAATATCACACAACTCTCTCCCACATTTGTGAGCCTGTAGATAGCAATAATAGTAAGTCTGGTTGTCTTGTTTTTAAACACATGATAAAATTTAAAAAAATAAGGGTTAACTTTCGTTCACCTGAAATCAGTTATAATGCAACCAACTAGTTTTGTGTCTTCTAGAAGCTTCTCTTAGTAGCGCATCCAACACATCCAAAAATTTTCCTGTTAATGCCACTCCAAACATTTTTCTGAACAAAAAAAATGCCAAAATATTACTGACGAAATTTTTTTATTTCCATATTCTTTTTTCTTTACACTTTAGAATACCTGAAATCAGTTACATAAAAAAATTGCTTTGATTTGCATTTTGAACATTTTTCTTTTCTGCGGAAATGTGTTATTTCCATTTTCCGAGGAAATGTCTATACTTTGGAATCAAATTCAATTATATGCATGTGGATCTTGCTTTGTTTGTCATTCCAAACACTTTTCTGAACATAAAAATGCAAAAATGTTTTTGCGAAAATTCCACACTATATTGATTTTTTCTAGGAAATCAGATTCTGAATATAAAAATGAAAATTTTAAAACTAGGATTTTTTTAACAAAACATGTACTGTTAGGTGGGTCTATTTCGTCAGGTATTGGGTTAGCTGAGGTTTGTCGATAAAACCATCATTAAAGCCATAAACTATTATTTAAGTTATAAAATCACATTAATTTTGTAAGTCCTACATTCAGAAGGCTTTATAGAAGTAAATTATAATAAAAATGCGAACTAGGTTAGGTTAGGATCGCTTAGCTTTGCTGTAAAGAACAGAATTCCGAGCATATATTAAAATAATAATTTTTTTTAAGAAAACCTATTCTGTTAGGTGGATCTATCCCGTTAGGTGTTAGGTTAGCCCAGGTTCGTCGAAACCATCTTTAAAACCAAAAACCATCATTTAAGTTATAAAATCACATTATTTTTTACATTCAGAAGGATTTAGCGAAGTTAAAAAAAATGTGCTGGGAATGTACCACATTTCAGTGAAGGAAAAGGTTAAAAAAAAATAAATAAATGGATAAAATAAAAGTTTATAGAGTTTACGTAGAGAAATGTTTTAATTTACGGCATTCAGGAGGCTTATATTTGGTGGGATATATGACATTTCAGCTAAAGTTTACAAAATGTACTCAGAAAATGGAAACGACCTATTTCCGCAGAAACATTTTTTTATTTTTATATTTAGAGAAATGTGCAGAATGCTAAGCAAAACGAAGTTTCCATGCAACAGGTTTCAGCTATTCTAAAGTCTGAAAAAAGGAAATGAAATTTTTTCAGAATGAAAATGGCGTATTTCCGCAAAATTGTTTTCACGTTTTTGTGTTCAGAAAAATGTTTAGGATGTAAAGTAAAGCAAGGTTTTCATGTAAGTGGTTTCAGGTATCCTAAAGTGCGGAAAATGAAAATGATGCATTTCCGCAGTAAAATTTTTATTTCCTGTTGTTAAGGAGGGCTTCTAGAAGGCACTAAAAGTAGATTTTTTTATTCGGGTATTCTAAAATGTATAAAATTACCACGTAAAATACAAAGGACAAATTTCCGCTGGAATATTTTATTATTTTAGTGTTTGAAATGAAATGCAAAGCAACATATCCATGTAACTGATTTCAGTGAGGAAAATGGAAATTATGTATTTTGGAAGAATTTTTTTTCAAATAACCCATTTCAGGTGAACGAAAGTTGCCCCAAAAATAAATATGAATAAAAACACCGTTTTAAAAAAGAAAAATAAGTTCAGCTTGTTTATTATAAAATATAATATAAAAAGATGCTTCATTTTTGCCTAACAGGATACAAACTTAAGTTGGTGGACTTGTCAACAGTATAACTACATAAAATTTCCTGATTATAATAAAATTACTTTTCAAAATGTTGCCATTTTTCTATAAAATAATTTAAACATCAAAATATTCAAGCACAATTCTGAGTATAATTAACACAAATTCATCATAAGTGGCTGTTGTTTAGATACCTCCATAGATAAAAAAAGCAAGTCTGAATGTCAATTTAATTTCATGTCCATCTATAAACATACATAGTAATATAAGACAATATTTAAAATAATAAATGTTTCTATAAAATGAGATATTATTTAAGTTAGGCTAGAGATATAGATATCTAGCATGATACTGCACATTTTAAACCCTGCACCTAAGATACAGAGCTTTCCCCTATATTTTATAATAACACTATACTACAGTATTTCATGCAATCAAAAATAATATATAAAAATTAAAAAGTTCTTATCTAAACATTTACAAACTCTCTCAGTAGTTAAATGGATATTGAAACATTTAAAGAGAAGACAAATATAAAGCTTTCTGAGAGACAAAGAACTTAATATTAGGTTATATCTTAAAAACCGTTCATCTTTTACATTAATCATGTAACTTTTTTGTTTTTATTTAAAAAAAGCCAGTAGCAAAGAGAATATTTTATTAACATATTGGGTGGCACAGGACTTACCCCCCAATTTTTTTCGTAAACTTCAACGTAAGATTTTGATCATTTCATGATGTAATAAGATAGTGGGAGAAAATAAAACGGTCTAAATTTATTAAATTTTAAGGTTTGTGGTCTGTTCCCTGGCTAACTCCTCGTCTGAATATCCCAAACTGCATCCGAAATTGATGTGGTGGGATTCCTCTAAAATTATTTAAAATCGCCTTGTCTGGATTTCTTTGACTCCTCGTGAATTTCTTTTTATATCATGTAAAGAATTAGTTTCTTCAAATCGGTTTTTTTTACCCTTAAAATTGTTTTCTTGACTTTTGTAATACAAAGTAAGCAGCAATCTGTAATCTCTCTTCTAATAAATACTTCATGGCGACAAAATACGTCAAATTTTTAAAACAAAACAAACACTTTGTGGACTTTAAAGGGATATAAAGGTGATAATACCTTTATCACCTATGACACCTATTAAACAGGTTACGCTAAAATCATTATGGATAAAGGAATAAACTATAATAAAATCTTTTCCAAAAACTATATAAAAAACCCATGGCGTAAGTCTTTTGTTGTTGGTTCAAATATTGTTTGCTACAATTCTTGAATCCTATAGGAAAAAATACGTCGAATGGCTATTTTGGATTTTTTTTTAAATACAGATCAGATCAAAAAGAACCTCTGTTCAGTCCTTGTTGGAACGCCCTATACTTTTTTTTTAAATCCATAGCACAGTTTCCTTACTAATTTCCAATTCCATTTCTCTAAAAGATCCACGTGAATTCACTTCTGTATATGCCAATACATTCATTTCAGTGCCTTCATCAATTATAACTTTTTCTTTTGGGATTTTCTTGGTCTTGGTCTTGACTTCAACTATCTTAAAATACTATCTGCAGGGATGACGGCCTACGCGTTCAGGATATCGTTCAACGTATAAGCGCTCAAGGCATGTGTATTTTTCCTAGATTATCCAGAATTGGATGCTGTGTATAAGGTAGAAAAATCTAAGCATACAAGTTTAATAAACCAATGTAAAAGAAATTATTACCAACAAAAAATTATATGCTCTGATAACCCTTCTAGGTGTATGTGGTCCGTTGTATCGGAACGAAACCATACGCGCCCTCTAAAAAACTGCAAATTATGGTCAAGGTGAGTTGCTTGATCAGCCCAAGGCTATTGCAAATTATTTTAACAAATATTTTGTAGATACTCCAAAAAATATTCTAAGAAATATTGATAAAAATATTAATAATTGTAATTTTAACTATAAGCCTATGTTCTCTTGCAGCATGGGTGTCTTGCCTTTTTCTGAAAAAGAAATTCTAGATATAGTTAATAATAAAATAAAAAATAAGCAGTTTGGAGAACCTGATGAAATTCCTCGAGATATATTTAAAAAATCTGCTAGGTCTTGCGTTAAACCGGTAACATATCTCAGGAACCTATCTATAGAAACTGGAATTTTTCCAAGGGATCTAAAATTGTGTAAAATGATCCCTGTTTTTAAAAAAGGAGACCTTATGTCGCCTGGGGATTACCGCCCAATTGCTTTAACATCTTGTTTCTCAAAGGTCTTTAAGTAGGCGATGCTAGACAGACTTCTGTCACATTTACACGTTCGACTGTGTTGAGCATGATGCTCTTCTCCGCAGGATGGAGATGTATGGCATTAGAGGCCTAATATTAAATTGGTTTTCATATTTTTTAAAAGAACGCATGCAGTATGTGGAATATGTCACCTAAAGGCTCTGGCAGCGCGTGCTCGGGGAACTTGAGTGTCGATGTCGGTGTGCCGCAGGGCTCTATCCTCGGCCCAATACTATTTTTGCTCTTTATACCCTGTCTATGGAATTGGCTCACAGCAATGTTACTATGTATGCGGATGACACTTTGGCTATAGTTAAAAGAGTTAATTGTGAAAGTATTGATAGTGCTTCTAGTGGGTCTTTGGATGAACTTTATAAGTGGTTTACCCTCAATGGACTACTCTTAAATGCCAAAAACACTAATTATATGGTGTTTCATACTTTTCAAAATCGTAGGAATTTTAAATTAAGAATTAAGTTTAAATGAAAACACACTTCAGCGAAAAAAATCTAATAAATTCCTTGGTGTTACCCTGGATGATAATTTATCTTGGAAGTGTCAATGTTCGTATGTTGCCTCAAAACTCAATAGCCTTTGTTATGTGGTTTACCCTCAATGGACTACTCTTAAATGCCAAAAACACTAATTATATGGTGTTTCATACTTTTCAAAATCGTAGGAATCTTAAATTAAGAATTAAGTTTAAATAAAAACACACTTCAGCGAAAAAAATCTAATAAATTCCTTGGTGTTACCCTGGATGATAATTTATCTTGGAAGTGTCAATGTTCATATGTTGCCTCAAAACTCAATAGCCTTTGTTATGTTATATGTAACCTTAAGTTGGTCATGGATTTGTCACAAATCATTAGTGGGTATTATGCTGTTGTACACTCACGGATATTATACGGTATCCAGTTCTGGGGAGATTCACGTCATACCGGGAAAGTGTTTAAGAGCCAAAAACGTATAGTGAGATGTATTGCGGGAGTATCCCGTACTACTTCCTGCAAACCATATTGTAAGGAGTTCAAAATTTTACTAGTACCATATGTTTGTTCGTTTTTAAAAATTGTGACAAGTTTTAGAAGAATAACTATTTTCATAATTACACCACTAGGTATAACCAGTTTTCAATGCCTTATAACAGATTGAATATATCAAAAAATGTTATACTTAAATTAGGACCAAAACTGTTTAATAAGTTACCTACTGTAATTGAACAAAGCACTAGTATTAATATGTTTAAAAATAGGCTCAAAATGTTTTTACTTGATAAATGTTTTTATGATATAGATGAGTTTCTTTCTCAATAATTGTTTCTTCTAAATTTACTCATTGTAAAAATTATAACTGTATATATGACGAATTCCATACACTAAAGTATCATTTTGGAAATAAAAATGATTTGATTTGATTTGATTAGTTTCGATTCTATAAGCCAAAATGAAAGAAAACACGATTTTTTGCATTCAATTGTTTATGACAAATATAAACAAATTATAGTTGCGAGTGGAAAACATAATGGAATATTATTATGGACTATCTTAAGTTTGATGCACTCAGTTTCTGGTTATTGTTTTTGTCTCAAAAAAATCTCTATTTATTTGCCTATTTAGGAATAAACAATATTCATGTCTGAATTTAAGAAAACATTCATCACCAACATCAAAATCATTCAAACCAAATAAAAATTATTTTGTTTTTTCATGGCACACTTTGTTTTAGCACCTACTTAATGAATAGGATTATTAGAACCTTACGCAATTTATACCCATTTCTTGTCATTTATTTTAAATAAATCAAATATCGAATTGTTATACATCATTGGAAAATAATAGTTATATAAATTTATATACTGAAAGAAATAACTGATGTTATAATTGATTTTTCCTTACCAATTACCCTAAAAATTAAAAAAGAGACACTGGCTTCCATTTTGAAAGGAGAAGTCATGGTGTGTGTGATACGTCATTCGCAAGGAAGATTGATATATATATATATATATATATATATATATATATATATATATATATATATATATATATATATATATATATATATATATATATATATATATATATATATATATATATATATATATATATATATATATATATATATATATATATATATATATATATATATATATATATATATATATATATATATATATATATATATATATATATATATATATATATATATATATATGTTTACATTGAAAATAAGAGTTAATGGTACTTCCTGTTAAAATGATTTCAAAATCTTTTTGTAGAGTTTAAGAAAAAATTGGCAGGTAACAACATTCTGTGGCACCTGGTATACAGGGATTCCAGTCAGAGTTAATGTCTTCCTTAAATACTAATCCTTACCCTTATGAGGGCTAGATCTAAAGTATATTACAAAATTACCTAGAAAAATTATAATATAAAAAATATTCAAATATTCATTATTTAAACTTTAAAGGAATATTGTGTGTGACTACCACAATTCACAAACCGAAACCTTATCAACAAAGCAGTCTTTAAATCCTTTTAACAATCCTTTGGAACGACACCAAACTATTTCCACTTCTTTAATATCAGGAGAGATTTGATAATTGATTTCTTCTCTGTGCGTATCAGCCTCATCAAAAATTAACAAATTTTTACAACAATTTGTCCTTTCACTTGGTTTATAAGTAATGTGTAACTTGGAATGTTTTACACCTGTAGAAATCTGAAGTGGTTGACATGTTTCGAATGCTTCATTTATAAATTCAGGATTCACTTTAACTTCTTTCTTCATATATATGTATATATTGGTGCATGCAATAGAGGCATCTATAGAATCCATCCATGTCTGTGATAAAAAGAAGGTCCTAAAAATACAAATTAAAAATAAAATAGTGCAGCAGAAAATTTACATTTTTAAAAATTTTCTTATTTAATGTTGGCAAGAAAATTTTCTTGGTATATTACCCAACAATTCCCCCAGACATTTTTTTTTTAAATAATGCAAGTTTAGTGACATATAACAGTATTTTGGTTTTTTTAGATTTAGTTATTTAGTTTAATTCCTTAACTTCTAAACTTCCAGTTCAAGAGAAAATACTCAAATCAAAAGAAACAAGCATATTAATTAAAATTAGTTGTTGTTTTATTTATATATATATATATATATATATATATATATATATATATATATATATTATATATATATATATATATACATTTACAAATGGATTTTAACTTGATTTTTTGAGAACTCTCTTTGAGATAGAGAAACGAAAATTTCACTTCCCATTTTCAATTCAATTCTTCTTTTTTACTAACTTTCTATTTTTATACAAATTAGCTCTCAAAAGTTTGTATTTTCAAAAATCACCTATGGAACTTTTTGATTTTTGCATTAATAACACGCACGCCTTCCGCCGCTGCAATATTATGTTAAAGCTGTAAGAGATATTTATTAGCTTCAAGGTGATTTAATTAGGGAAATATGTATAGTTGGGCGCTAAATACGATTTTTTATGAAATAATTAAAACTAGAATTATAAAACAGAAGTCGATTTGTCCATTTTTGACCATTTTTTGAGGCAAATGCCATCGCATATAATTTTTTTATCCACAAAATGGCTCTTTACCGCCTTGCATTGATCCTTTGTCTACGTAACTGCAAAATTTGAAATGGTAAATCGTACTCATGTCTTTGTATTTCTGCGGCGCGTGAACACTTTTGAACCCATTTTTAACCGAAATGTAATTTAAATTGCCTATACATAACACATTTTTTTTTGAAGTCGGACGCGCAGGAAGTTTTTTCTAATACATAGGTACCATTTCATCTTACTTTGAACTTCACTAGACCTTGTCGCTGATTTTTCACTTTTTGCGTGCAGTTCTCCCTCAAGCAGGTGCACCTGAAGGTTTGTATTAAACACCATGTTAATTTTATTTGAGTGTACATACTATTTACCTCTCTTGCCAAAACTGTGGTATAAGGTGCTAAATCAGTCTGGTTCCCTGATGAGCTCTGCCCCACCCTACTGGCTTTTCCAACGAACCACAAGTCTGAGCACTTGGCCACTAGAGAAGTCTGTACCTCAGAGTCAGTATTTGAAGTATTCTGGGCTTAGGTCTTAGAAGTACAAGATGAGCCCTTCTCAAAGTCTGTTTGTGCTGCACAAGACCTCTCAAACATAGATGTTTGTATTTGTTTAGCAGCACTAATCTCAAAAATGTTTGTCTCCGATTCCGTAGTATGAAATTATAAAATAAATTTAAAAGTTTTGCTTGTTCATTTAGTCTTTCCTGAAGTTGTTTATTATTTTATTCTTGCAGCACTTAAAAAACTCTGCCATCCTATTGGCTCAATTGTACAAATATTAGTACAATTTTTAACCATTAATAAACATTGTTTACAAATATAAAAATTCAAAGAACTCCATGAGTTTATAAAGGGTAAACCCCTTATAAAAGATTTGCTTCTGGTTACAACAATTGAACCATTCATAAATACCTTCTCACAAAAAAGCTTCCATTATCAGTTCATTCAGTACACAAATTGTTAGAAAAAAGGGGTGATTTAAAACACAGTAAAGAAATATTTTAAACCATTCCACAGTTATGAATTAGTGTATGAAAATGTCTACATGTCAAATTTGAAATTAATATCTTATGTGGAAGTGGTGAAAAATCCATTACAAGATTTGAACCAGACATACAGACAAACAATCAGACGAGTAGTAAAGCCAATAAAACCGTGGTGAAAAGAATTTAAACTGGTGCTTAACCCTGTTAAAACTAATAATTAATCAAAGCAACAGGCATCACCTTAAAACATTGATTACTAAATGAAGACAAATTGAATCCAAACTTCCATGAAAATATAATTTATTTTGAATAAATTTTACCTTTAGACTGCTTAAAAACAAAGATAATAGGTGAAAAAAATGTATGCAATTGATATTTGTATATAATGAGGTTTTTTGTTTAAAACTCTAAGCATAATACATAAATAAATAATTTTCTTTTGAACTTACCCAACTTAATCCCTTGATTTTAGATAGTAAGGTGGGGAAAGAAATTCTTTCTTCAAATTTTGTAGGTAATTAACTCAAGAAGTGAGAAAGAATTTCTTTATTTCAGATGCAATTTCATGATTTCCAATGTGATTTCTAAACCTTAGTATAATTCACAATTTAATTTATATAAATATTAGAAGTTTACTATTCCACAAATCTTATTATTGGCATTAAAAAAATCAGCACACATTTGTGAAAACACTGAAAATGGTGCCTAAAATTTTATTTTTGTATTAGACTTAATTTTTGCACAAAAATAAAGATAATCATGTAGGTAGCTTTTATAGTTATGCTGCGAACAAACTGATTGACCAACGGCGCAAAAACATGTTTGCTGGAATTTAGGCACCCTAAACATGGAAATCTATAAATATCTGGAGCAGTGAATTTTTTAAGATTAAAGGTATTTCCTTATGCTGAAGTAAATAGTCACGCCTTATGTTTTTTCATAAACATTGGTTGAGAATGTGAAACGTTGGGAACCATGTTGGCTATTCTACCCCTACAGTAATCTATATTTATATATATATATATATATATATATATATATATATATATATATATACAACATAAGGTTTTATCATTTTTGTTTTTTACTTTCCTCAAGTATTCTAAACACGATAAAACCACTCTCCTCTTTAGATCACTCTGTCTGTCTGTACTTATAGCTCTAAAATACTTATCCGATTGACTTAAAATTTTGGTCAAAAATCAATGGTCATATGGGAATGATATAGTGGAACAAAATGAAGGTTCCAAAATGTAAAAACAAATAATTATTAAAAAACTTCTTATCGAATAGACCTCAAATTTTACATAAAAATCAAATGTGATATAAGGATAAACAAGTAAAATTTTGATGTTTTTGCACCTGGGCAGATATTTGGTCGTCTAAATCACGTAGCTTTTTAGGGGTGACATGTCACTGGATTGGGATAGATTTGGAACGCAAATCGGGAACCTTAGCGTGTCGAACGGTGCGCATACATTCGATAAAGTTACTGAAAAGATTGAAAATATACACATGACATATGGACCTGACGAGAGAAAACTTGTCGCAACAGTGACAGACAACAGTTCAAATTTTATCAAGGCATTTAAGACATTTGGATTAAAAATTGACTCGCATCACAATATAACAGCCGCAGGAACACAATTTTTGGATGAAAATCAAGTGCTAACTATGAAGTGATTGAAGATGACGACATATTTGCACCTCAGCCAATCGGTCCAATTCAAGATATTGCAGTATCTATCACATTGCCTTGTCACCTTCATTGCATCTCTCATACTGGGTTGCCACAACGGACATCATGAAAACCATAAACAAAAATCATACTTTGCGGTCCTTTCATAGCTCCATTATGGCAAAGTGCAATATTCTATAGAATAAGGCAGGACATCTAAAATCCATTGAAATTATTAAAAACACACTCGAACATACTTTAAGCTACTCTGGAGCCACACAGTGGAATTCCCTATATGATGCCATGTCCCAAATACTTAAAATAAAGAGTAGCTTACCAGATTTATATAATGCGTTGGAAATTAAAACCCTAACTCAAATACTCAAAGAAATTGATATAGAGTATCTTAGAGAGTACTGTGATGTATTAGAGCCTTTAGCCCGATCTTTATATATTTTGTAGGGTGAAAATAACATATAAGGATAAACAGGTAAAATTTTGGTGTAAAGCACCATAATGGCAGAATAAAATACCTATTTAAAGAAATGTTTAAAAATTCAATACTAAAAACCTACTTATCTGGTTGACTTGAAATTTTGCAAAAAAAATTAATGGCAAAAGAAAATGCCGACCTAATAAAATGTTTAAATATTTGATAAAAATCCATTTCCTGGAATAAAACTTTTTTATAGAAGAAAATAATAAATGACACAATTTATTTTCGATGGAATTGTGAGTAACTTAATGAAAAAGATACTTTTCGGTATTTTTTTTTTAACTAAGTTGGGAAAAAAGTAACTATAATATAGATACTTTTGTAAACTAACTTGTAACTTTTACTTTTGAAAGTAACTTTTTGCTTCAAAAGTATCTCTAGATAGATGGAGTTTAGCGTTTATTTTTTAGTTTGCAGCATAGTGTGACAGGCGATAATATTTGCATAAATCAAGTAAACTGATTAAAATGGCAAAAATTATAAACAATAATTTTTTGTCCAATAATTCCACTTAAGAATATTGTGAAGTGGTATGTGTGTGTGTAAGTAATAAATATAAACAAGCAAATCTCATACTGAGATTTATTATCAGCAGGTTATATAGGAGTCATATTGCATGAGTTTGGGTTAGGACCTTTCATTTTTCCAATTGAGAGAATAAGTCATTGTAAAAATTTTTCAAGGTTGTTGGTAGGTCAATATGAGCTTTATTTTGAACGAAATTACACTAACAATCAAATTAAGCCAAACCAATTTAAATTGCCGAAAAAGAGAATTATACAAAATAAAATGTAATTTAGTTTGTTAGTAACAAGAGTCTTTTCTAGTTTTCAAACTCAAATAGTTACTCTCTTAAATGCTTTTAATCATGTACAAGAGCTTATAATAGAGATTAAATGCTTAATAACTATTTCTTCATACAGGGTATCGAGCTATATTTTGAACATGATTATCTCGGAACTGAGAATTGATACTGAGGTGCGCTTTCAATGCAATTTTTTTTCTTCGAGTATGTGGGAAATGGCTCTTCCCACACTATTCTCAGAGCGAGAAGACATTTTTCCCGCACTAGTGGAGGTCTCTCACTCTGGGCAATAAGTGTACCTTTTCCGGGAAATAAACGGCAATAATGGGGGCGCCATAATGGCGGAAATTTTTTTCTTATTTTTCAATGTTTTTCATTTTTCTAAAAATATAAATGAAAATTAATAAAGTATCAGTTGTTTAAAAGTAGCTTTTTATATTGTACTGTGTCCTGCGTCTAAGCAGAAGTCTAGGCCAAATACTAAATACCATTTTAATGCAATCTGGTCTTCTGAATACACAAATTGATTAATTTCTAAACACATAATAATCATGTTATGAAAAATCGTAGCAAAATATCAATATAATTCTAACGTAGTGTTCCATTTTAAAAAGATAAAGTTACCCTTTACCCAAAAAACGGGCATTATGTTTTTGGTACTTCCTGTTGTTAAAAGAAAACGACATTACATTAAATTGCCCCATTTCTCGGATAGGGATAGTCATACTTCACATGTTCTATTTTCAGATAGATTTATCAGATGAATCCAGATCCTTACGAGCCAACAGGTAACGAAGACGACCCAAAATATGATCCCACAAAATCCCTTGCAAATCTGAGAAAAGAAAGACTCTGACTGACTTTTTGTCTAAAAAAAAGTATGGGGACCGAAATAGAAGCAGCTGGAGCTAGTGCGTCCAACATATCATCCAGTATATCAAGCAGTAGCAGCACAGACACATTAGAAGCACCCCAACATAATGTACCTATATTTTTCGATTGAAAGTTTTTTCGATGTAGAATCAAGTACCAGCAAAGTAAAAGCTCAATGCTAAGTATGTTTGCCAGCACAGAAATATTTACAAGGTGCATCAAGTATCACGGCAAATTTTTTGAAACACTTGAAAACTAAACATGAGGTGTCATATATTGTAAATAGTATGTCGGCTGTGTCAATAGTAGAGAATCAAAGCTTCAAAGACCTCTTTGTCAGAATTAATGTCACTGTAATGAGCAGGTATACTGCAATGAAGAAAGTTACAAATTTATGGCTGGAGACGCAAATATCATTGAAAAACCAATTTCAAAATATTGACTACTTTTGCATCACGGTAGATATTTGGTTGTCTAAATCACGTAGCTTTTTAGGGGTGACATGTCTCTGGATTGGGGAAGATTTGGAACGCAAATCGGTAGCCTTAGCGTGGTGCACATACATTCGATAAAGTTGCTAAAAAGATTGAAAATATACACATGACATATGGACTCTATAAGAGAAAACTTGTTGCAACAGTGACAGACAACCGTTCAAATTTCATCAAAGCATTTAAGACATATTTCGATTAAACACTGACTCGTATCACAATATAACAGTCGCGGGAACGCAATTTCTGGATGAAAATGACGCTTATTGAAGATACATCAAGTGCTAACAACGAAGTGACTGAAGATGAAGATGACGACTTATTTGCACCTCAGCCAATCGGTCCAATTCAAGATGTTGAAGTATCTATCACATTGCCTTGTCACCGCAGTTGAGCTTGGTTACCACAACTGACATCATGAAAACCATAAACAAAAGTCATACTTTGTGGTTACATCATAGCTTTATTATAGCAAAATGCAATATTCTAAGGAATAAGGCAGGAAGGTTAAAATCTGCTGAAATTATTAAAAACACACTCGGCCATACTTTAAGCTACATGGGAACTACACGGTGGAATTCCCTATAAGATGCCATGTCCTAAATACTTAAAATAAAATACATACAAATGTTAGTCGGGTCGGGTAAAGCAGCGTTATTATTTTGGTCCGACAAAATCTTAATTTTAACGTGAAAGTAGTGCGAATTAAATGGCGATTTTTGTCATAGACATTGTTAAGAAAATGACAAAATAGTTAGTGCATGAATTAATGTGTTTCACTGGAACATAATATCAAAAAACAATAGTTAAAAGTAAAATAATATGTATTGTTAGCATCGAAATTACCTACAAAAAATCACAGTTCGGCGATAAACATTCCTGTGTTCATTCTAAAGCTAACAAAAAATGGTGAACAATGAAACCTGTATAAATTGTACAAAAACTGTGGACAATGAACAAATATATATCTGCGATTTATGTGCTTCAAAACTGCACAAAAACTGTGTTGGGTTATCATCTTCTGAAATAAGATGCATGCCCCTTCAAAAGAGAGTTTTAGTATTGCTGTGTGTTAAATGTAAGGAGTTTTTGATTAGGACACCAGATATGGTGAATAAAATGCAGCAAATGTTGGATGAAATCAACAACTTGAAGCAAGAAATAGCAGGACTTAAAACTGAAGTGAAATCAACTCAGGGTGTACCCAATATTTCTTATGCAGAAATAGCAGGCAAAGAAAATAAAATTTTGCATAACAAACCTACTCAGCTATCAACTTTGATAGTTAAACCAACCAATGGCCAAGATTCGGAGCAAACTAAAAAGCTTGTTAGACCAATCAGTCTCATTACATGCTTTACAAAAATTGTTGAGATAAGCTTTAAAGGCAAACTTATGGATTTTTTCAATAAAAATGACATTTTATCACCAAACCAATATGGATTCTTGCAGGGAAGTTGCACCACTGACGCCTTGTACAGGTTCACATCAGAGGTAACCAGTCACCTAAATAATGGCAGAAAATGTATTGGGATTTTCCTCGACTTAGCAAAGGCTTTTGATACCGTGCCTCACTATAAGCTTCTGGAAGTGCTTCAACATTATGGAATAAGGGGAACTGTATGGAACTTAATGAAAAGCTATCTTGAAAACAGACAACAAATATTAAAAATAAATGGTACACTAAGCACAAAGAGAAGCATTAAAATTGGAATCCCACAAGGTACAGTACTGGGTCCAATACTGTTTATAATCTACCTAAATTCATTGTTAAAACTGGAGATTGACGGTTCAATTGTCTCCTTTGCTGATGACACTGCACTTATATTTAGCAGCGAGAGATGGAAAAAAGTACTTGAAAAGTCTAAGGAGGGTTTGGATATAATAATAAATTGGTTAAAAACATACAAATTAACTCTGAATATGAGCAAAACTAATTATATAGCATTTTCATTAATGGCAGCCAATAGACCTAACTTCTCTCAAATAGTACTAGGAAATAATATAATAAAAGAAGTGTCACAAACCAAATATTTAGGACTTGTTATAGATCAGCATCTGAAATGGCATGCACATATAGACTATTTGGCTAATAGAGTTAGAAAGTTAGTATATAAGTTTTTTTTAATACACACATTTTTGAATTCTAAAGAATTAGTTATAATGTATAAATCCTTTATAGAAACACTAATAAGATATGGTATATTAGTATGGGGTGGTCTATACAACACTGCTTTATGCAAGCTTAATATAGTACAGAAATACATTTTAAAAGTGATTTACAAGAAACCTAGACTATACCCATCTGAACTTCCATTTACAGAACAAACGTGCAATATAATAACAATATACATTAAAACAATTTGCATATACATACAATTTCATGAATCTTTAAAGAATAATCTAGATCATATGTATAACACTAGAAGTAAAACAAACAAAAAGCTTTCAATTCCATTAAATTTTAAAAATATTAACATAAAATATTTCTCCTATCTGGCTCCCAAAACGTACAACTTACTTCCAACTACGATTAGGGAAATTAAAAATAAAGCAAAATTTAAGCAGGCATGTGCCACATATATTTATGAACATTATGAAATATTTGCACCTTTGTTTACATAATTGGAACTACTGTAAACTAAAGAATTAGCTTATTTAAGCAATACCCATTGTTATGTTGCTGCTTGACTAAAATTATTTATTGTCAACTTAATTAAAAAACTAAGAATAGGAAAATTAAAAAACAGGCATATGATGCACACAGATGTTTTCTCATCTAGGCATTATTTTGTAGAATATACATATATTTAGGATGTAATTAGAAATAAGCAATTATTGTATTCTGATATATTAATTATGTAATATATATATATATATATATATATATATATATATATTGTATTTTGTATTTAAAAAGTAGCTTACCAGATTTATATGATGGGTTAGAAATTAAAACCCCAATTCAAATGCTCAAAGAAAGTGATATAGAGTATCTGACTATATAGACTACTGTGATGTATTAGAGCCTTTAGCCCGATCTTTAGATATTTTGCAGGACGAAAATAATATTTATTATGGATATCTGCTTCCAACCCTTATAACATTACACCTAAAACCAATATTAGATGATTGTATTAAGTCGATTAAAGGTTGATTTTCTGATTATTTAGAACTGAAGGAGAAGGCTTATAAAGCAATAATCACTGCTGCAACAAATCCACTGTTTAAACTCAGATGGGTTGAATCTGTTAGAGTTAGGAAGCGAATTCACCCTAGACATAAAACAGGTGATGAAATTAAATATACCTTTACCTTCATCTGCTCCTGCAGAGGGATTATTTTCATACACTGCACCATGAAGACACTCGCTCTCCAATAAACATTTTGTTGTTGGATCTTTTGAAAGGGAACAGTGCCTTTTAATTTTTTCTTTAAACTTTTTTGTTTTCAGAATCAGAAGTTTATTTCATTATTTGTCCTATGTTTTGAATCTAGATTCTTTTTTAAAATACAACATTTTATTTTTGGTATCTATTTAAAACTGACGATTTTGTACAGGAAGTTTGACTTTGAAGCTCATCAGTAATGGATAGTTCGGTATTGAACGTAAAGTGATCTCAACTTCTCAGATAATTTCTGATAGTCTATTACAGTCACCAGGATCACTTCAAGCTAATCATGAAATTGGCTGTAATTTTATAACTTTTGAAATTAGTATGAATAGGATGTTCCAGACAATACACAGACATCAGAATATCTGAAAGATATACTTTCTTAATTGTTAAATTACAAAAAAGCTGGATATTTGTGTTCTTAACATAATAATGCCCTTTAAAAAATTAGAATATTCACAGAATTTGTAAATGTATCTGACAAAAAATAAATAGAAAAAATTGAAAACTCCAGATTTTTTTAGATATCGCTGTTTATATAATTGATAAGTTTTCCAAATAATATAAACATTCATTTAATGATTATCTCATTCAACACAAATATGCATAACTTTTTCATATATTGTGCTTGACGTTACTGTTTGTAATAATTCTGGAATGTGTCTTCTGTCGAGCTATATATATGACCGAAGCAACCATTTATTCCTACAACAGAGGTAAAACGAAAAACTAGTTGCTTCAAATTAAATCAAATCGTTTATTGCCATTTTTGTTAAAAAAAAAACATTGGGTCGTCAAGTATTACAAAAATAGATGAAAAAATTCATTGAATAACATTGAATACTTAAACTGACAAAGAACAGTAAATAACACAAGGAGAAAAATAAATTTTAAAATAACTACAGAACTGCCGTGCTTACAACACAATACAAACTATAGCCAAGATCACACCTAACATTCTAATGTGCGAAGTATTCCTGTACAGAATAAAATTGATGTTAATTAAAAAGTGTTTCACTTCCTTCCTTCCCAACCTTAGCAATATGTACAATCCTCTTGTTTGAGAGAGGTAATCGCATTTAAATTTACAAACACAAATATAGGGTCGTTAAAAATTCCACCTAGGAAAATAAGACGAGCAACAACATAAGGAAAAGATTAAAGAAGGAAAAAAAATAAAATACAGACTACAATTAAGATTAGTCCAAAGGCCAGCCCAGATGCAAAAAAAAAGAGAACTTTGAGTATCCCTCATCGCACCGGTACTGCTCTGGGCACCTTTGGTGCACACACCAAGGATCAACAATACAACATAGACTAACAGTATACACAATGGTAGCCAAGGATGTCACTCCTGCCATTCTGGTGGGTAAAATAATCATCTATACAGTAAAAACGGCGAGAGCTAAACAATGTTTTAATTTTTAATCTAACTCTATTAAAGATGGTTTCTTTTCTAATTAACACAGGCAGAGCGTTAAAAACCTTTATCCCTGAAGTAAGGGAATCATTCTAAAACAACTTGTTACTCTTAAAATATAACTAGTTACTTATATAGTTACTAGTAACTAGTTATTTTTCAAAGGTTATTAGTGACTTTTCAAGTAACTAGTTACTTTTAAAGTAACCAGTTACTTTCAAAGTAACTTAGTTGAAATATCTAGTTACTTTTAGAATGTAGGAAAGAACTAAGATACTTTTTTTCATAAAATGACTAGTATCTTCGTGTATACATTTTTCAGAAAGTAATTTTAAAAGTAACTAGATACTTTTTTGAAGTAACTTTCAACGCTCTGATTTTCAATAACTTCCCTCATACAGAATTCCACTACTAGGGTATAATACATTTTATGAATTCAGGATAGTTATTTGGTAATTACTAAAAAAAAAATTAGTTATTACCAAATAATTGTACATTAAGAGAAGATCAACTGGGACAGCAATTGAAAATTGGTTAGATTTCATTTATAGAGCTCTAGATGGAATGGAAAAGAAAACGTATTGGGTCTTTTTTATGACCTAGTCAGGCTTTTGACACTGTCAGTCACAAAATATTGCTAAATAAATTATATGCCATTGGTGTTAGTGGCAAAGCACATTCTTGGATAGTCTGATAGTAGTTTAAAAAGGTTGGAGGACCGCAAAGCTCAATACTGGGACCCCCATTGTTTAACATATATGTTAATGATATGGAACAGTTGTGCACAATACCAGATCGCATGGTTCTATATGCGGATGATACTAATATGTTGATTAACCATGAAAACCTACAACTCTTTTCCGAAAAGGGCAACAAAACTTCTAAAGAATTTTGTACATATTGTTCAATGAATCACCTACAGCTCAATATGAAGAAAACATGTTTTATGGAATTTCTTCCAAGAAATTTAACAACCAATTACAATTTATTAATAAGAGTGGCAGGGAAGTCAAGAGAGAGCTAAGTCCTTAAAACTTCTTGGTTTGCATGTTGATCAAAAGCTCAGTTGGCAGTGTCATGCTGATCACCTTTGTAAGAAATTAACATTCACTAAAAAGGTTTAAGAGTTAGACCAAGTCTAGTTGCCATAGTACTTAAAACTCTTAGTTTGCCAGTT
Organism: Kuschelorhynchus macadamiae; assembly: GCA_030620095.1. Taxonomy (NCBI): domain Eukaryota; kingdom Metazoa; phylum Arthropoda; class Insecta; order Coleoptera; family Curculionidae; genus Kuschelorhynchus; species Kuschelorhynchus macadamiae. Next base: position 783,744 of record JAUTXW010003750.1, read on the forward strand.
ATGTTTCGCTTGTCACTGTCGTTTTGTAATTGTGACATTTAGAAAAATGATTTGTTCAATTGTTGAAAATGTCATCTTAAACCTACAACTGTCAAGTTAGACCTGGTCTAAATTTAAACCTCTTTAGTGAATACAGGTGTAAGTGTATCCTGTTATGATGTAAGATCTGTTGTAAGTACTGTCTCTGTGGCTGTTTTGAAGGTGTTATATTATGGATTGATTTACTCTCACCTTCAGTATGGTCTAATTTTTTGGGGGAACTCGGCCCACATACAAAAGGTTTTTATATGTCAGGAAAAAATAGTAAGATGTATAAGCCAAGCAAGAAAAAGAACATCTTGTAAACCGTTAAAAACTTGGATTACTTACATTACCCTCAATTTATATTTATGCAATTATCATGTACATCTTAAGGAATATTAGCAGATATGAAAAGAAAAGTGATATTCACCAGTATAACACTAGACATAAAAATGACTTACATTTACCCTTTTGTCTCAGAAATCTCCAGAGTATATGGGTATCAAGTGTCTTAATAAGTTTAAGATGCTCATGCGAGATCAAAGTAATAACAAGACCCTGAAAAATCAACTAAAAGACTTCTTAATTGAGAATGTATTTTATTCAGTGGATGAATTTTGAGTGCATCAAGGGAAACTTATTTATAAAAGCTTGTTATGACTTTGTGTAATGTAAATTATACTTATTGTATTATATTTGACATTTTGTGGTATTTGTTCAAGATAATTGTTTTTTGAGTTGTTTTGTCTAGCCTAATAGCTTCTAATGGTGAATGTAATCTACTTGTTTTTAAATTTTAAATCTATTAAAGCTCTCATGATGTGTTTTCGAATATGCGCTTCTTGTTTGTATATTTTTGTGCCTGCTTCTTTGCCTATTTTTACAGTCAGGACATCAATACAATTTTTTTGCAATGTATTAGTTTTAAGTTATCCTAAAGACTTGACTGCAACTGTTAGCTATAACTATTTTAATGTTTCTTTTCAATTCACTTGCCTAATAAGTTTGTACTTATTGTAAAAGCTTCTATGGTGAATAAAATATATTTGAATTTAAATTTTTGGTACAATTATTTTTTGATTTTTTCTGAGTATTTGTTATTTTTATTTATTTCTAATTATTTGTTATTTCTCAAAATTAAAAAAAAATACTTGGTAAAGAAAATCTGAGAATAAATCTGATTTAAACATTTCAATTTGAAATTTTGCAAATTTCCTTGTGTTTCCAGGAGTCTTCATCAATTGGGAATTTTCGATAAAATAAAGGAAATATAAGATATATGAAGTATTAAAAGCTATACAGATATTTAATCAATTTATGCTTAATTGGTAATTAGAAAAAGTAAATTGTTCTTGGGCAAAAAACTAGACCTAGTTTACTTTATGTTTTGCCATTAGACAGGTGACGCTAAAAAAAAACAGTTTAGCTTATCAGTATCTGGTGTTGAGATGGACCCAATTATTTGTCCTAGGTACATTCTAATATATTTTTTTTATCTTAGCTACTGCAGGGATAATGGGGTTGCCCCACATCTATTATCCATCTCAGTTTTTGACTGATAGTAATTGAAACCATACCTTTTCTTTACAAAAGGAATAGCATGAGTGACCAACCAATAATTACAGAAATATCAATGGGAAAAAAATAACAATATTTGCAGTTTTGGAGAAAGATTGATGGCTGGAAGTCTGTTAACAACTGTGTTGTCATCAGAATTCAGACTTCGAATGTATCAATACAAACACTCTAAAAACTATTTCTTTACCTTAATACTTTTTGTAGATTTTTATTGAGTTGTCCTATATGATTTCTTTCAATATGACCTCCTGCAATAGAAGGTATCACTACAGTAAAAGCTTCCTTAGGACAATTTGGACTTGGACCAAACAAAATTAAAATTTCTTTAATTGTATTATTGCTCTCACAAAATTCTCTTGTTATGCCTTTCATTATAAGGTTTAAACTATCATATGCTTTGGAGACTATGCGATAATGGTTCTCGTGTTTAAAGTTAGTTTTTTTGGAGACAATTTCGTCTGTATTTGCATTTTTTCTTCGTTTTTCAACCACTTGTTTGAGCCAGCCGTATGGGAATGGAATTTGGCATTTTTGATACAACAACCCCATCAATATTTCTTTTACTAAAGCGGCCACATTGAATGGGGTTAATGTTAATTCATCAGATATATTTACACTTATCTCCCTTGTGGTTTGAGACATTTTAAGCACAATACAAAGCAGTCAAAATCCAAAAGCAAATATTTAAGGTTAAGAGTCAGATTTGGACCTTAGACAAGGAAAGAGAGTTTGAACTTCTTTCTTTCTTCTGTTTTACGGCCTTGAGCTGCTAGGACTATATGGCCGCTGTGGTGGCGGTAGGATCTCCGGATGGCGAGCTCTAAACTCCCGGAATTCCTGAATCTTTCCAATATTAATTATATTATATATAATTCCAATTTTTCCTCTTTTTCGATTATAATATGCTCTTGGCTTCCACTAGGAGCCCCTTGAGAGTACTACTGTATCACGAGATAACCCTTTTTTTCAAGCTATCCCCTTACTCCTCCCACTCCCGCCACGTAGCGGCCGTTACGCTAGTATTCTATGTAGAACTGCGGCAGACGAACGGGATAGAATGCAGGAACAACTAGGCCTCACACGTTCACAGCGTATGCTCCCTTTCTAGCGGGGTCGTTAGTTTCCACCCTGAGCGGTTAAGTCTCCCGTTTCCCCCCGAAATAAAGCAGCAAAACCGAACACGTGGCACCACTTATGTTAACAACACAGAGGTCTGCATTCGACGAGACGAACCGGAAGACTCCCCCAAGTTTGGACAATCACAAAAGATCTCTTCCAATCATAACACAGTTATATTACTATTAGCTATCAGTGTTGCCAGAGGCTTTCAAAAATGTTTACCAAATCTTTAGACTATAGAAGTCTAAGACCGAATCCGTCTTAAAAGTGTCCCAGATTTTAATGGATTGTACAGAAACGAAATATATAAAATATTTCTTCAAGGTTTATTTCGTTGTTACATGAACGAATTGATGAAATTATAATTTTTCTTCTTTCGTTGCAACAACGAATGCTTATTCCGCCTAAAAATTTTGAACCATTCGGCGGGAACCGGAGAGCTTATCAATTTGTACGTTTCAATGCCAAACAAACTCTGATAAGTAATTCCAATTTAACAAAGTCTTCTTTAAAGAACCACGACTGCTAATATATATATATATATATATATATATATATATATATATATATATATATATATATATATATATATATATATGGGGTGTTAATAAATAAGTGCGACAAACTTCAGAGGGTGATTCTGCACGAAAAAATAATGACAGTTTGCTATATAAACGTATGTCCGAAAATGATTCGTTTTCCGAGATACGGGGTATTAAAGTTTTTGTTAAAATCTGACGATTTAATTTTTGCCCTAAAACCGGTCGAGTTATGCCAATGAAATTTGATGGGTTTTAAGAAGTAGTTATTGCGCATTTTTTGACATGCAATTAAGAATTTTATATTCTTCATTGGCGCGCATAGGGGTAATGATCTCAATTTTTTTAAAGAAATAATGGTACGCCACTGAGACATTTCGAATTAAAAATGTTTAATACATTATCAGGAACTATCTAATACAATAATATTAAACCAAAACAATAACAAAAAATAACACTAATAAAATTTTAAATAGGCGTGACACAAGATTCAACTATTCGCCTCATTGATTGTCGTATTCGCGCCAATAACCCTGGAGTGTTTGTTATTGTCTCGCAGCCGGCTATAATGCGGTTCATCAGGTCATCAACATTTTCGGCGTGAGGGGAATAAACCAATGACTTAAGAGAACCCCAAACGCAAAAATCTAGAGAATATAAATCCGGAGAACGAGCAGGCCAATTTTCCATACCCCCCTTTCCTATCCAACGATTTGGATATACTGTATCTAATGTATATTTTTGTACAGTGATTTTTTTTTCTTCGTTGTATATTTTGTTTCTTACTTTATAAGTAAATTATATGTATTTTACCTGTTTGATTGATTGGGCATGTCCCGTAATAAATAAACGATTACGTACATTAATGCTAAAATGAACTGGTGCACCATCATGCATAAACCATAAGTGTTGTCTCAGCTGTAGAGCAATTTCTTGAAGAAGAACGTTTAAATCTTCTTGTTGAAAATTAAGGTAAGATTCGCCTGTTAGCCGTTGTGGAAGAAAATATGGATCGATTAAATGATCATCAATTACCCCAAGCCCACATTTGTTGAATATTGATGCTGAAAATGAGCTTCGAAGGTTTCATGTGAATTTTCCTCAGCCCATAAGTGATTGTTATAGAAATTTCGTATACACTATCGTAAAAGAAAACGCCATTTAAAAATTTGGAAGTTGAGCGGTTTGATGAAGAATCCACTGGCAAAAAAATAGGCGCGAAAAAAGTCTCTAGGTAGTAGAGCTTGCACACGTTGAATATAAAACGGATACAATTGCTGTTCTTTAAGAATTTAAATTACAGTGAAGTTACTTACATTAAATATGTTGGCAATTTTTCGAGTATTTGTTTCAGGTGACTAATCAATTAACTCGTGAACTGCCTCTTCTAGTTGCACAGTTCGTAATACAGTGACTTTATAAGTCACCGGGAAGGTTAAGGGTGAAGAAAACTCTATTTTTTTATCCTTTATTTTATTGCGATTTTGTTTAGAAGTTATTAAATTTCAGACTTTTCTACGTAAAAAAAGTACCCCTAGTTGAATTCGCTAGAGCGTACCGTTTACGAGAGATTTGACTCTAAAAATTATCTGATTCTTCTATGTTTATTCATTAAAATTCTGCATCTAACATTTAATACCGAGTAAGTACCTTCTATAGATAGAACACACTTTTTTATTACCATAAATACAAGTCGTCTGATAACGAAGGTAAGTTTTTTATGCTTTCAGAAATGTTTTGACTGACAAACATGTGGTTAACTGTGACACAGTGACAGTGTATGTTAAATTTTTTACAATTTTTCAATAATAAGGCTTTGTTGAATTTGTACTAATTACCTATACCTAAAGAATTACGTACAGAGGTTCTGAAAACAAAAATGGAATTTACCTATCAAGAGCAAGCTAATATTCATATTTTGTTTGCGAGGGCTTTCGGGGATTGCAATGAAGCAAGGCGGTTGTACGAAGAGGCATTTCCTAATCGGCGTGTACCCCACCGTTCTGTGTTCGCAAGAGTGGGTCATAACTTAAGGGAAACAGGTTAATTCAAAAAATTAACTACAATGGTGTCCCGTAATAATGTAATTACGTTTTTCCTTAGGAAGTTTTCATAGACAGGAAGTTGTTGGGCGACCGAGGAATGCTAGAATACTAGCATTAGAGGAACGAGTGAAGAAGATCCCTCTCTAAGTACGCGCATCATTGCAAGTGAAGAGGGCTCCTCTCAGACAACTATATGGATAATTTTGCACGAGATGTTGCTTTACCCATACCATATTCAACGGGTTCAGGCATTGGAAGCACGAGATTTTGAGAGACAACAACGAGTTGCTGCCGCCTACGATTTCGAAAAGAGAATTTTATTTACCGGCGAGGCCGGTTTTACAAGAAATGGAATATTCAATTTTCATAACAACCACGATTGTGCTTACCTACCATTGTAGGTAAGTACAATCGTACTTACCTACAATGGTAGGTAAGTACGATTAATTAAATGTTAGATGCAGAATTTTAATGAATAAACATAGAAGAATCAGATAATTTTTAGAGTCAATTCTCTCGTAAACGGTACGCTCTAGCGAATTCAACTAAGGGTACCTTTTTTATGTAGAAAAGTCTGAAATTTAATAATTTCTAAACAAAATCGCAATAAAATAAAGGATAAAAAATAGGGTTATCTTCACCCTTAACCTTTGAAAATCTGTATTCAGAATAAGTTTCAGCATCACATGTTTATATAGCACACCGATTTTCAAAATTTAACTATAACCGGTTTTAAAAATATAGCGAAAAAGTCGTTTTTAGGGTGCCCCTTAAAAACGGGCGTAGTTCCTCTAGGAATCATTTCCGGACCCATGTTAAAAGGAACTTTCTGTCTTATTTTTACGCAAGGATTATACCCACAAACGGATAACGCTTATATATATATATATATATATATATATATATATATATATATATATATATATATATATATATATATATATATATATATATATATATATATATATATATATATATATATATATATATATATATATATATATATATATATATATATATATATATATATATATATATATATATATATATATATATATATATATATATATATATATATATATATATATATATATATATATATATATATATATATATATATATATATATATATATATATCTCCTTTTTCGACAGTCCTTTCTTTATAATATACAAGAATGGGTATTATTCTTTGGTTAGGATTTAATTTTTTTTGAAAGCTTTACATCGAATGTTAAATTAGGTGTTTTTATGGAAAAAATTAAAAAAAAAACAAAAAAAAGTGAGATAGTTATGAGCAAAGGAGATTTGCACCACATTCGTATCGGCGACAGCCCTTGAGGTAAGTCGCCCTACCGTCTGTGTTTCCCAAAAATGTCACCACGAAATTAAGGTAAATGTTATTAGTGAATATAGTTCGTAAATAAACTGGAGATAACCGGTGTGAATAATACTACGAGTACATCCGGGTGATTTGTCACAGACGAGCAAACGACCTGTTCAACGGCGTTACCAAACGATGCGTCGTTTATTCGAGAAGTTGCCTGCCACCGGTGTACCCATAGAACTAGGTTACTTTACATGGCCGCACTAAAGTTATTCACTCAGAATTTGACTAAAATTCGAGAAACTGACGTAGAGTCACGCTGAATCCCTACATTTCGTGTGGGTAAGTACTTGTGGAGAAACGTGTTCGGGGGTTCCAGTTGAACAAACTCCGCAAAAACTTGAAGTGTTTGCCTCCGCGAAACCCACTACTTCAATGAGCTCCCATGTCTCTCGCGGACGCCTTCTGTGGACGCGGGAGGGGAGGATGTTCAAGAGGATCCCCCCTGATATAACTAGCCCGAGAAATCTACCCGCGGAGCAAACGGTGGAACTCTCGCAGCCGTCTAAAGATTGAAGCCGGGAAATCTCGCAAGACGGCTATTTTCCTTTTTTTGAGACGCTTTTTACTACGAATCTCGGCCAAAATACGCCTTATGACGATTCTGACCAACGTTACAGGAAAATGAGCCGTCTTTAGATCAAATCGACACACATGTTTTTCATGAACGATCCTGAGATTTTTAACGAACAAACGGGCTTCTTTCAGGAAGGTCGTGCCTGGAAGGAGACATGCTCCAGCCAGGCTTTTTCCATTGTATTGACCTGGTGCCCTAATTTGTCTAGAAGAAGGCATTTTAGGCAGGGTAAAGGAAATGTTTCACATGTGTAACCTAGGAACGTTTATTCTTTGATATTGTATAGTTTTAACATATTTTAATTTAGTATTTGGCTTATTTTACGACAACTTAACTCTAACGGAATAGATCCACCTAATAGCATAAGTTAAGTTAAAAAGCCTTGTTTTAATATAGACTCGGAATTTTGTCGGCGCGCTTTCTTTATAGCAAACCTGATCCGAGTTCATATCCAACGCATCCAAAACCGAGTATTCTACCCATGGGCTAGGAATCCGTGCTGAATAATAAAACTTGTTTATACTCCGCCTCTCGCTAATAGCAACCAATCACTTTACATGATTTACAGCTGAAATCTAGTATCGTAAGCGCCTGTCCGTCTGTCAAAGAGCAGCTGTTTTTCCTATTCCTAGTGCCAACTGTCAAGTTACAAACAAAAAAAATATAAAATAGAAAATGATAAAACAGCAACACAAAGTAGATAAATGACACCTTTATAATAATTATTATTCCAACATTTACACTTTTTTCTTTGCATACTGCGCTGAGTTAAGAAGATAGACTCTTTTTAAATGCCTGTGGTTAAGAAGCACATAAAATGAATTCAGATCTAATGGATTCGTGGGTGTCTTGGGTGGGAATGTTCGATATCTGCGATGTTAGTAAACATAAAGATGGGTTTACCATATATAAAGTTATTTCTTTTGTAAGTATTTGTTAATATTAGATTTTATTTTTATTTATTTACTTAGTATTTTAGTGTTGAAAATGTTCATTAAATTATATTTCTTGATTTTTTTTATTTAGAAATATCCCGTTTTTGTTGCATATAAAATTAGATATTTGTTTTTTTTTTATATTAAGTGCATCCTAAATTAATCATGTCTTTTTAGTTGTATCCAGAATCATGCCCAGATGCAGTGACAAAATTAATTGTTTGGAAAAGATATAATGATTTTAAGAAGTTACACAAGGAAATCAAATTGTTGCACAAGAAATTAAATCTAAAAGATGACATACCAATTTTACCAAAATCAGTGCTATTTAAGAGGTAAAATCAAGAGTAAAAAACACAGTTTTGATCAGTCAATACATTTGTCATCAGCATTTGTGTGGTTCTATATATTTTTGTTATACCAGTAGATTATAAGGTGCTATTCAAAAATCTAAAGTAAAGTATTTTTCTCTTTTAACATATTTCAACAAATTTTATAGAAAAAAAAATTAGTAAAATTAGAATTTACCCAGTATAATAATTAAAATTATTTGAAATTAGGGAAAACTGCATTTTATTAAATTCATACTTTTGGGGTGCATTCAAGACAATGTAAGTCAGCATTACCTATGTCAGATCTATTGCTAAAGTGGAATTTGTACCGTTTTGAGGTATCATCTACCACTCTCAATCATTTGGATTAAGCAATATGGCCTGACAAGCTGTAGTAAGCCATTTCAAAAGTTCAAAATACAGGAAAAAAACTTGATGCTCAGTGCAAAGAGAATAAACTACCAAATCTGTTTGAATTGTTGTTGAAGTTGAAGATGAGGAAATATCGTCAATGCAAATAATGCAAACATCATCTTTGGGATTTATGGATGAATATGTATTAAAAGAAAGTGTGTTAGAAATATTGTGGTGCTTAAATGTTGTGTCAAAATACAAATCATTAAATTCAATTCAGAATGATATATGTTTGATGAAAATAATGTTTTCTGATAGCAAAATAGTTGCTACGTCATATGTTTTGGACTGGCTCCATATCTTAAAGAAAATGAAACTTTTTTGGAATTGTGACTATTAAGTTATTTGTTTTGATGAAGCTTTGAATACTGTTTCCCAAAAAGAGCAAATAGATTTGGTTGTCAGATTTTTCAATGATTCTGCCAATCAAGTTGAAACATTATTTGGGCTCTGTTTTTATACAGCATGCCTTTGCATATGACATTCTCAATAAATTTCTAGGAGTACAAGAGCTAAAATTAGAAAAAATATTGCAGGTAATAATTTTGTAATTTATTAAGCGAGTTTGAGAATGTTTTTACCTTTTAAAATGTTCTATATACCGGGTCTGCCAATGATAGGGGCCTCTATTGCAAATGTATTCAAAAAATTTGAAATGGGATGTTTGGATTGTTTGGAACTAAAAAGAGCATAAACATATTTTAATTTATACAGGGTGGCTCAAAAGCTTAATTTTTTAAATGGAATGCCCTGTATATTATTCAATTACTTGAATTTACTTTAAATTCTGTGAAAAAACTGTATAATACTGTCTGGAAACTAACTTATATCAGCGCATCCGCTTTTTCAATTTTGACAATCTGTGGTATCTGAACAGAGAACCAATTGATTTAGAACAAAATGGCTTACATATTCCTATTTTACTTTTGAATGGACTATTTATTAGGGGCAGTTTTTTGTTGCTCAGGAAAAATAAAAATTTATTTATTTAGTTTTTAAAATCTTTTTAAAATTTAGAAGATTTAAAATATCTTAATCGATGAGACATTTCCATCAAGAGTAGAATAGAAGTATGTAAGCCATTTTGTCCTAAGTCAATTGGTTTAGGTAACAGAGACTGTCAAAATGGAAAACTTTCATTTTTGATGGGCTGATATCTTGAATAAGAGTTGATTTTGGGACCTACTCTGTTATACATTTTTTTATAGAATTTAAAGTAAATTAAATTAATTGAATAATATACAGGACATTCCATTTAAAAAATATAACTTTTGCTGCTGAAATGTTTCGAAAAGAATGTGAACTATATGCATTTTTTGAACTCAGACTAATTGCACTCTACAGAGCTGTGGAACATAATGAAGATTGTTTTAAATTTCTCACATGGAAATGGTAGCGCAGGGTTGGAATTTTCTGTTAATAAAGATATATTAGTAGAAAATCTTAAAGCAGAATCTTTCATTGCTCAAAGAAGAGGGTATGATGCTGTACTTAATTCTATTATGTTTATAATTCCAAGAATATATCACGAGTATTTAGAAAAATATAAGAAGAAAGCAGACAAAAAGAGTCAGTCACTAGTAGTAAAGAGGAAAATTGAAAGCAAAATTTATAACTTAGAATTGAAAAAGAAAAAAGCCTAATAATAATGTATCTTTAATTGACATATTGAAGATAACTGAACCATGAAATTCTCTACCTGTGAATACCCTCAACTAAAATTATGTGGCAATATGGAGAATAACATTATCGTACATGGTAACCAAAATCTATTTTTATTTTTCTTATTTGATAGAATTGTTTTCTTATCAATATGTTTTTAGTTCCATATGAAGTACCTGTATGTTAAATATAGATATTTTATGTGATATGATCCCCAGCTATCTTTTCCTTATGTCAGTGTCAAATTTGTTGTTGTGTCATCTACTAAACTGATTATTTTGTTTTAGTGTTGATTTTGTTATTTTAAATCTCTTAAGTGTCAGATTAGTAAAGTTATAACTCTTTTATTGAATCTGTATGTGATTTATTTTTCGTGACTCTAGGTTTCTCTATTTAAGACCAAGTTATATCATCTATGACTGGAATTTGATTTTTCGAAATCAGTATTAACTCTGTAATATGATTGGGCTCCACAATTTGGTAGCTACCAGGTTTTTGGAAAAAAAATTATATTTTTATTCCAAATGCATTTGTTACAACTTTTATGCACCTCAAATGCGTGTGGTAAACTCCCTAATTTTGTTGAAACTGTTACAAGGGATATTTATAATTACTTTAGTTCAAGTCCTAATAAAGTGTCTCAGTTTTAGGCACTTCAAGAGTTTTGTAAAATAATAGTTCATAGAATATTGTATCGTGTTAAACTCACACATTTAATAATAAAGACGATATTCAAGCTGATAAAATTTTAGAACTAAAAAATTCACTTTATAAATTGTACCTGCAATTTTTACAATTTAGTTTGATTATTTATTAATTTGAGCAATCAATCTTTATTAACAAACTTTACAGTTATCATAACATGGTTCCTAAGTATACTTACAATTATTATGGTAATGTATAACAATTTTGAAAAAGCACCTATACAACTGAATGTCCGTATATGCTTGAATATCTACTACTATCCTTATATATACAGATATATTTAGTTAAGTAGGTACTTATTTTTAATTCCTAGTAATTAAGGATGTATACAATTATAAATAAAAAAATAAATAAATATAAATATACACTGCAAGAGTTCAATCAAAACAGACGAATGAACACTGCTATATTCTCCATTATGTAAGTCTTGCAGCAGTTATTACATTTCTTTAGACTGTTACAAGATCTAAAATTTAATGAAATAAGATTATATATCTTGGGAACACGATAGGTCACAAAACTTAAATTAATAGAGTTACTAATTGGAATTCTTAAGTGTCTATCCACATTCTCCTTTCATAACTGTGATTAACCTGCTCTCTGAAGGAAACTCTTTGATATATAATTGAACAGATACACAATATATACAAGGAACGGACACAAAGAATATCATTATTATAAAGCAATTGTGTTGGATATCTTCTATCTTTTTTAAAAATTATTTTTTGTGTATAATTTTGAACTGTTTTTAGTTGCATGAGGCAATTCTTGCCTTCACCCCAAGCAAATATACTATATCTAATTAGTGACTCCACAAGTGTTCTATACACACAATAAACGCTTCGTAGATAGTATTTCCCTCAAAATATTAAATTTGCGAATTAACTTTCTAATATTGTTAGTAAGTTTACACACATGCTCTTTCCATTTTAGGTTACAATTAATAATTACTCCCAAATACTTTATTGAGGATACCTCCTTTATTTCATGCTCGAAACCATCTATTTTAATATTAGTAAAACGAGGTCAATTTACGGCAGTCAATGAAAAGGCTATATAATTGGTTTTGTTTAAGCTTAATTTAAAGGAATCTAGCCAATTTTTTATTTTGGTTATACCAGCCTTTGTTGAGTCCTTAATCTCCTCCCATGTTTCACCCCTAAAAATCACAACAGTATCGTGTGAGTATGAGATTACATGGCCCTTCTCAACAGAAGTATTTGTTAAGGAGTTTATGTATGTAATAAACAGCAGGTTTATGATAAAATAACATATTACCACAGTTCAGCACTTAAGAATCCCAATAATTTGGGTCAAAGCTGCTATAATTTACAATTTTGTAAGCACTGTATTTCTGTAAATGCAAATTAGTAATGTATATTTATCAGTTACAACAGTTGTCAAAACTTTCTTTCGAAAAGAATTGTAATTTTTATAGTAATACTGGTAGAAAGAAGGATGGCTGTCTTAGTTTGGCTTAAAGGGTGCTTCTTAATGTCTTTTATACTCCATAAAAATATGAACTAGATAGTATGCACAGTTTTTAAAAATTTCAACAAAATTGTAATTTTTGTAGTATTACTAGTTAAAGGATGGTTGTCTGAGTAGATGTTATTGGCTTAAAGGGTGTATTTTGGCATTTTTTATACTTCCTAAAAGTATTAACTAGATTGTAAGCACAGTTTTTCAAAATTTTGACAAAACTGCTCGCAAAAATATCATTCCATATTCTAATACAGACACAAAATTTACATAAGATATAATTCTTAGACTTTGATTAATATAATTTGCAGTTTTATTCCTTAGCAGACTGAATTTATTTTTTTGCATTATTTGAATATGTAGTGTTACCAGTATAAAAATTCATATAATTGGAGAGCAAGCTTGCTTGCTTAACAGTATCCTCTAATTATCCGAAAGGCAGCATTGGCAACCTGTCAACACTGAACTGTTTTGTTCTAAAAATTAAAATATTCGTTGGGTTTCTGTTAAGTTTGTTTCTTAAAAACCAATTGTTAGCTTTGATGAACAAAGACTCACCCACTACTTTGAGGCCAAAAATGCTTCCTTCATCCACCAGAGGTTGTTGTTGGCATAACAAGTAACATATTCCCTTGGTGAATCCACAATTGGACCTAAATCATTCAGGAAAATAATAAACAATACTTCCGTGAGCACCTTACATCCTTGCCCATTCCTTGTCACCTTGACTTTTTGCTGTCTATTTGTTATCTAATATGATTTAAATAGTTTTAAGACATTTCCTCTTAAACTATATAATTCTGTTATGCTGTGAACAGACCTAGACAGGTCCCAGTTGCCAGGATACCCCTTTCTAGCAATTTTATAATGTTTTTAGAAAACTGAAAAATTGCTGTCTATTTAGATCTGCCCGGTACATGTAAAAAAGTTGCATTTTCTCATAAAATCTACGACTCAAATAATTGGTGTATAATTGTCCATTAATTGGGAATAACTTTTTTTAAGTAATGGTTTAATCAATGCAATTTTGAATTGCTCTTGAAAAATGTCAGATTTGAAGGAATTGGTTATTAGTTAAGAAAGAACTTCTTTAACTGTAGGAATAGCTGTTTTGAAAATACTTGTAGGTATTTTCTCCATACCACTACTATGTTTATTTGTGATATTTTTAGAGATTTCGCATATTTCAAGTGTGTTTTTCTCATACACATAGACTGATTATTTCCTCTTATATTGATATATATATATATATATATATATATATATATATATATATATATATATATATATATATATATATATATGGGTCTTTCAACAGTTCTGGTGTCATAGATAACAAAAAGCTGTTATAATTATCTTTAATACCAATATTAGGATGTTTGTTAGTCTGTCCAGTTATTTCCTTATAAATAGTCCACATACATTTAGTTTTGTTATCTGAGATTCTAAGTCTACTTTCATTTTTTTCTGACCATACTGCCTACAAGTTATCATATTATCTTTGGTTTTTTTGCTTGACTCATTTAAGGCATTGTTTATTCTAGATTGTGTTACTAAAATGTCTAACCTATTTTTGCATTCCTTAACTCTAGAGTCCTGAAATTGTGTCTTACATTTATGATTGATATTAATAAATTTTTGTAGAACAATGATTAAAATGCCATGTAAAGGTATTCATAAACATATTCCATTGCCTATTTACATCAGTTTTGTCAACTTCATAATGTTGGGACCCATCTTGTTCCTTTATGTGCTTTAAAAACAACACCTTACTGTGATCAGAAAACATTGTATAATGTAAACTGTTGTTAATAGGTTGGCCCCCTTGCATAATTACTTTTTGTTCCATATGTATTTAAGACTGTGGTTTATGTGATCTGAGTTCCAAAAAATATTATCCATACATAAGACTGCAGTACAACCAATTCCACTGTTATATTTATTTTCACATATACTACTGAGAAGTACTGATTCAAACTGGGTTAAAAAGTCTATAAACTTACATAATTGTAGTTGAAGTGCCTTATTGTTTGTTATGACAAAGCTGTTTATGTTACATTTCATAATATAATAAGAGCATGGTAAAATGTAAAGTGGCACACAACCATAAGGATTTTTAGTTCCCCAAGCCCCAAATCGGTTTCAACATGAATATTGTACAAATCAATTAATTTGTGGAAACCATAAATCAGTACAGAGAACCTGCAAAAAATTTAAAAAATGGGTTAGGTTTGTGCATTTGTCATCTTAAAAATATCAAATTTTAGCTTTTATGGGTAACATTATGTTATTAAATTTTCATATAAACAGTTTTTCTATGTTCATTTACAATTGTTGCTCCATCTCTAGATAAGTCTCTATTTATTGTTGCCTCCATTATTTTTAGGTTAGTTCCCTTTCCTGTCTCAGAGACAATACCTCCAAGCATATAAAAAAATTGTTGACAGACTTCCAATTTGTCATACTGCCACTTGGTTTTATTCTATTCATATATTTCATTCTAATTCTGATTTTAGATTTGATGAAGAAACTATTAGCCAAAGAAAAAGGGGGATTTTAAATTTTTTAGAATATGTAGGGAAACATACATTGCTGTTTACTTCGCCTGTTTTTGTTAAGTTCTTTGAGGTAAGTACAATAAGTATTTGTACAACATATAAAAGTTTTTAAATTTACCCTTAAACAGAGATCTCAGACAAATTTCTTCTGTTTTTTTCTCCCAAAAAAATATATGTAAGTAAATCAATTCAATTTTTAAGAGTACTAACTTGAAGAAAAGTTTAAAAAATATGGATCACATAGTTGCTTTGTCACTCATATCCAGTGCCTTATATTCTAATGTATTCGCTAGATTCCTTAAAAGAGATTGTTCATAAATAGTTGAAGGACTCACAAATACAGTGTTTCAATTATTTTTTTCTTAATGTAAATTTATATTGAATGAAAAAGCCTTACATCTAGGACAACATTGCCCTATTTGGAATTGGAAAAATATAATTTGTTTTGCCATGATTTAATTTTTGAAATGGGGTTTTCATTTCATTTGAAATTAATAGCATTAGTGATTTTTAAAAAATTATTTCTAATATCTGCCAGAATTGGGGGATATTGCTTTAGTGTTTGTGGTTTATCTGGCAGCTGACAGATGTCAAGATGTTATAGTAACTGCCAATAAATACCACATAATGTGCAATTGTGAAGGACTTGCTCACAATCAATGGGTTTTTGGTCATCTTACATAATTCACCAAATTTTAGTGTAGTGTGCATTTCCTACTCTAATCAAACTTGTCCCTAGGTCATAAAAGGGTAAGGTATAAAGAAGTAAATTGATTTATGATATGAAATCACAGTTAGAAAATATTTCTGAAAATAAGGCCAAATAGATTTTTATAATATTTCAAAACTTAGGTGTAAATTTTTCTGACTTTTGGCATACAAAAAGTACTAAAATTGTTTTTATTTATTTCAATATAACCACATACAGTATCAGGTAAAATATAGACTATAAAAGAGCAGTCAGTATTGCTGCTGGTATCGGTCTACAATCTTATAAATATATTAATTGCAAAATGATTAACACATAATGTGATAAAAATTAAAAACAATTTAAAGGAATTTATTACAAAACCACAAGTAAATTTATGCAAATTGCACAAAAACAGGAAAATTAAACATAGGTTTTTAGATTTAGATATGTCTTTAAACTTCTAACAAACAGATCAATATCAAAAATAAACTGAAAATGTTATATATACATAGGTCCACAACAGCCTCATTTTCAAGATACAGAATTTAATAATGGTCGGCATTATTTAAAATTAAAATATTTCAGACCCAGTTAAATGTATCAACTTATACAAAGAGTAACTTTTTATGTAAAATTAGTCATGAATAAGTTTTATATATCAATTAAATGAATCACCCCATATATTTTTCATTTTTATGAAAGGTCTTTTTTCCCAATTTCAAAAATATATAATTTGACTATATTTATGCAAACTGTTTATTAATTATGTTGGTTTTAACTGTAATAAAATTTACATTATCATTATAACCTTGATCCTTCAGATAGCCCCATAGAAATACATCACGTGGAGTGAGGCCTGGGCTGTTTGCAAGTCATCGAATGGGGCCACTCCTTCTGATCCACAACTCATACTGGCAATTAAGAAAATTGGCACAAGCATAACATTATGATCCAGTCCGCCATCTTGCTGCCATATTAGGTTGTTATATGCGTAGAGAGGAAGTTCCTCTAAAATTTGTTAAATTTCATGCTCCAGTAGGTGAAGGTATCTTTCACCAGTCAGTGCAGATTGGATGAATAATTCTGTCGGTAAACACTCTGCACCAAATATTATCTTCGTTCTTGAATTCTTACTGCCTGTATTTCTGGTCGATAAAAACTTTTTGTTTTTTCATTTGACCACTCTGCCTGTTGTGAATGTTGCTTCATCTATATTAATTATTTTATTTAGAATATACCCATCTTCGTGATTGCTCATTGTGATATCTCACCAGCCTTTGCTGCATGTGGTTATTGGTTAGCCCTTAAACAGGCACACACTTCTAAGGGTGTTTTTTGAACTGAGTAGTTGCATCTGAAATATTTTGTTCTCGCATTCCTATAAAAAGAACAGCATTGCGATTTTATAGTTACAAAAAGACTTTTTTACCTTCAAAAAAGAGTAAGATGTCTAAATGTTTTCGAAAATTCTTGTAAATGTTTTTTTTTACGTTCGACACTTTGTCTTGCCCCAAAATGCTTCACCACATATCTTATGGTACCATTTGGTGTTGTATGGTAATTATGGTATGGCTGATATTGGCGTCGTGTTCTTGGCGTGTTATTTCCATTGGAATAGTAGAATTTGATAATACTTGATTTCTCTTCAGGTGGATAACCCTTTTTTGAAATAATAATGGTGACTTTGACGTACACTGTTCCTATGTCAGCTAATTGGTCTCAAAGAAATGTAACTTATTTATTGTGCAAATCTTGTTACAGTTAAACCAAAATAATTAATAAACAGTTTGCGAAAGTATAGTCAAACCATATATTTTTGGAACCAGGTAACAATATACATGATGTTTCATTTAAAAATCCGTGGTTGTCAATTTTTTTCTACTCTCGTATTATCATTCATTTATTTTTTTTTTCACATTTTCTGACAGTTCAGGAGAAACCCTAAAACTTCTATATTTGAAGTTTTTTGTATCTTTTTAGGGAATCCTGTAGTATGGCACTAAATATCTTTGAATACACTGTACATGTTCTTAATATACTGAGTTTCGTTCTGTCAAATCAAAACTTTATAAAAAAAAATTCTTTAACACTTAAAAATATAACCGTTTTAGACCTATATTTATATAACATTTTTGTCTTATTTCCTGCCACAGAATCACCCATTATGCGATGGTCCCTGTTTTTTGAAACACTCTGTATATCTTTATATCATTATTTTTTGTATTTTTAAGTCTCTTTATAATCTACTCGTACACTGTGCAATTTGTTGTTTATACTTAAATTCATTTTGCTTGTTAATGTAAAGAATGCGGAAATTTTACCTAAATTTCTAAGCAAACTGAAACTACACCTTAATTTCAGTTTTATTTGTATAGAAATGTATTTCTCACAACATGATAGCCTTTTCTTGCATTCACATTGGTCATTGTTTAATTTTAAGCTTAAAAAGTAAACCTTTTAAACTCTGTTAAAAAGTTGTATGGTGCCTGTAAAAAGTGATTCCCTTTGTAACAATGCACACACACTGTTCAGCCGACCCTGTAATGTATTAATGCAATACTTTCAGATCAAGTTGGAATCTATGACTACCCCAAAAATTTAGTGTTATCTACTATTGCTTTAGACTTGCCCTTTAGTTGTACATAAAGGGAATAAGTCTTGTTTAGCGTTTTTTTCAAATATGATTGGACCTGTCTTACTTAAGATTTAACTGGTTGGTTTGGCACCATTTGTGCATTTGCTCTTCTACACATACAACATTTCCATGTATCGAAGACTTTTGAAAGATCAAAATAGCGTGTTGTCACCTCTTCCTCATCTACTTCCTCCATTATATAAAAAGTAGTTTTGAAAATTGCCAGTTTTGTGGACATGTTTGGCCTGAAACCAAACTAGTATTTTTGATATTATTATCCACATACTATGATATATTTGTTTAGAGCATATACTTTGTCCCATATGTAAATATGGACATGCAAATATTTTCATTTTGTTCCGGTTCTCACATAGTTTGGCAGTGTAATAAAGAAAATCCTTCCTGTATAAACTGTAAAAATTTGAATTCAAAATTTAATAGAAACATAAATATCAAACATTCCGCACATAGTAACGAATCTCAAATTCACAAAGACAAAATAAAAGAAGCTCAACAAAAAATAATCTACAATTAAAAAAAAGTCAATGAATTTTCTCAAAATTTTATATTTAAATTCAAGATCAGTATAAAACAAATTAGATGATATCGAAATTCTAGCTGATGGAGAAAATGTCCAAGTAATTGTATTAACCGAAACTTTGGTTAAAAAAGACGAAGAAAAGTATTATAATTTTAAAAATTTTAAATCAATATATGCCACAAGAAACAAAAGAGGCGGAGGATAGGGAATTTTTGTCAAAAACAATATAAACATTGAGGTTCTAGAAAAAATTGAATGTGATATCACATACATTGCATTAGTATTTAAATCACCTAAATTACTCTTGTGCAGAATATACAAACCACCTTCGACAAAAAATGAGATATTTTTTAAATTATTAGATGAAAAAATGGAAAAGTTAAATAAATTAAAAACAGAGTGTATTTTATCGGCGACATGAACATTAATCTTCGTCAAAATAAGAACAATTAAACAAAAACCTTATTAGATATATATTCCTCCAATGGTTATCGAATATATGCAACACAAACATCCCTACCCGAGAAACTAATCAAACAGCTCAACACTAATAGATCATGTTTTGATTAATTCTGATAAAACAATAAACCTACAAGTAAAAACAAGTGCTCTTAGTGACCATCAAATACTGATTATTGCCCTTCCAATAAAATTGAAAGCAACTGATCAAAATTCCAGGAACAAAATTTTAATTAGAAAATTTTATACGGGTTACATAAAAAAGGAATTTACAGTATTAAATGAAAACAAATATTTTTTCAAAGACCCAAATGAATTATATAATGCTATTTTACAAATTTTTGAAAAAAGTTCTTACAGTACATTGGCAAAAATTAAAGAAAATTCCAAACCATGGTTCAGTCTTGAATTAGCAAAGTTAATTAAATATAGAGATAGGCTTTATGCAAATAAGAAAAATAACAAATATTTTGAAGAAATCTATAACGGCTATAATAAATTTATCAAAAAAGAAACAAAAAAAGCCAAACAAAATTATTTTAAAGAAAAGTAAAAGTAAAAACCAAAAAATTATTCGGGATAATTTTATTTTAACAAATCAAACGAGAAAAACAAAAACAAATATTGAATAACTATTGGTTATTGATAGGAAAATTGAAGATACCCAAATTATATGTGAAGAATTGAACAATCACTTTGTAAATATAAGAGAACAACTTGCAAATAAAATTCAACCAATGAGTGACTATATTGAATCCACAGAAGAGAAGACTTTTATTGATCCGGAAGATATCTCAAATGATAAAATGGAAGAAATTATTGATGGTTTAGATGCTAAAAAATCTGCTGGTTTTGACAATATTCATATTAAAATTATTAAATATGTAAAAAAAGTATTAATTCCTATATTATTTTTTTAACAAAAATTTCTATTCATAAAGGGTTTTCTCCAGAAAAAAATGAAAATTGCTAAGATGTAATAATTATCGACCAATATCTATATTACCAGTGTTTTCTAAAATAACAGAAAAAATTATTAATAATAGATTAAATCAATATTTGGAAAATGAAAATTTACTGTTTAATAAACAATATGGCTTTCGCAGATAGATTCAGGTATACGGAAACAGCTGTTATGGATGTCATAACAGATATTCATATTAAAGTTGATGACAATAAAAAATGCTGTTTACTATCCTTGGATATCTGTAAGGCATTTGATACAGTAAATCATCATATTCTTATATGAAAATTATATAATATTGGAATAAGGGGCAATATGTATAATTTACTTAAAAATTACCTAAGTAAGCGCAGACAGTTTATACAAATAAATAATGCAATAGGTAATCAAAAAGAAATAGTTTGTGGAGTACCATAGGGATCAATATGTTAATGGTAAATTCTGGTATTTCCCAATAGTAATAAACAATAGCAAAATTAAATGGAAAAATCGTACCATTAAAATTCTTAAAAAACATATATTATTCTTTAATATATTCTAAATTCCAATATTTAAATTCAATTTGGGTATCTGCTTGTTCGTCACATATTAAACCTTTAAAAAAATTGCAAAATAAAACTCTAAAATGTATTTATAAACTACCATATCTATATAAACCTAACGGATTTTTAAACTTACAAAATATTTATAATTTCAAAATTTGCATTTTAATACACTCTATAATTAATAATGGAAAAAAATCAAATATTATATTTAAAAAAATCTAATACTTTACATAATCACAATACAAGACATTGCTTACAATTACCGATCATTACAATAAAAAGTAACTTTGAGAAAAAATCATTTCTGCACGATGGTTTAAAAATATATAATAACTTACCACAGACTATAAGACATAAAACAAAATTATCAATATTTAAAAAACAATTAAAAATGCATTTTTTACGAAAATAAAAATGAATAGATTTTTTAAAAATATGTATGTCATCTTAGTTTTTATATTATATTGAATTATCACATAGGAGTTTTTTCATTTATTATAACTTTATTATTATTATTTTCTATTGTTATATGTTACATTCCATGTAATAAACTTGTAAAGTTGGTTTGGAATAAAACAGTTGAAAGTAAAATCAATTTGCCTATTTACATCATATGGAATACTTTTAATTAACAGTTGGAAACTAGTAATAGGATTGTTTTGTGCCTATGAACAACTTTGATCAGGAGACCAAAATACATAGTAGGCAGCAATATGTCCAAACTGGAAATAATATTAGTTCTAGGAAAGAAATATCATGTGGTGTACCTCAGGGTTCAATATTAGGACCTATTTTATTTTTAATATACACAAATTCAATTTCAAAATTAAAACTTAATGGAACTATAAAACTATTTGCGGATGATACAACTATTTTTTATTTTGGAAATAATTTTTCAGAAATTAGATACTACGTTGCAGAAGATTTAACAGTTATATCCAATTGGCTACAATCTCATAAACTAACTTTAAATTTTGAAAAATCTTTTATGTTTATAAGCAAAAATCATATAGGTAATCAAATGGAACCAATTAAATTCAACCAACAAAATATTAATTATAGTAAATGCATTCAATTTTTGGGACTATACATGGATGATAATTTAAGTTGGCGGATTCATATAGAATACCTTAGAAAAAGTATATCTCCGATAGGAGGATTTCTATATAAAATTCGTTGTAATATACCATTAAAATTTATGAAAAATATTTATTTTGCATTAATATATTCAAAATTGCAATATTTGATTTCAGTTTGGGGATCTGCTAATTTAAAAACATGGAAACTTTTATGTTGTTTACAAAATAAAATTATTAAATGTATACATAAACTTCCTTTCCTAGAACCAACAATAAATTTACATACAAAATTTGGCTATTTAGATACTAACCGTATTTATAAGTTAAAAACATGCATTTTCATTCATTCAATACTTACAAAAGATAAATTATCCAATATAGATTTAGAAAAAAGACATACTATAATCATGAGCCATGACAAACAGATTTATTAAATACAATTGATATTCGAAGCAATTTTGCAAAAAAATCTTTATTATGTGGTGGTATATTAATATATAATCAATTATCAACACATTTATGCAGAATAAAAACTTTAATAAAATTTAAAAAGGAAGTAAAAAACATTTTTTATCGAAACGTGATTTATAGAAAAAATCATTTTGACTATGTTAATATTATTTATTTTGTTTTTTAATTATTATTTATTTTGTCATTTAATATTTTTCTTAATTGTTAGTTTGTTATGATATTAGTATTGTTAGAATTCCCTGTAATGAACTTATACAGTTGGTTGGGAATGTTGAAAATAAATAAATAAATAAACATGATATACTAAAATTTGGTGAAAGTTGGTAGACAGCCAAAATCAAATAAGAATAACTGGAGCTCATTTTACTTATTTTTATGCAAAACCTTTTGAGTAGTGCTGCTATTGTTTGACATTAAAAACCTTTATAGAATATAATCACCTGTATATGATACATATAAAAATAATATCTGATAAAGTTTAACATGTCACCAAGTGTACTCTATTTAGAGACATAACTTCAGAGGGGTTTTAAGTGGTCAAAAATAAAAGGCCAAAATCCTTTAATATTGCAAAAACAAATGTTCAAAGTATTTTTTCATACTTAATTGTATCCTTAGTTTATTACTAAAATATTAACGTATGTATTTTCAGACAAGCCATACTCCAGCTGAGTTGCTTAAAAGCAATATAAATGCAATTCGAGCAAATTTAAATTTGCCAGAAGAGGCAGATCTCTGCAACAATTCTGATGATGATAGGACAATTAGTGATACAGACTCATTTACGAGCAGCAATTTGGGTTCAACTGCACAGGTATTTAGATAATTGATTCTTACTTTTATTGTTAAAATAGTCTTGTTAACATATTTAAATGTAAATTTTATGACACTAGACAAATGACTATTATATTAATATCTATTAGCAGAGACCGTTTATACGAATAGATGGCTTATCAGATCCAAATAAATAAATCATATCAACTATTTATGTTGCAGTTTATTAAGAACGCGCGTAACAATATGTGGTTCGTTGTTGTCAGTGTCTACTTATTTTGAAATGCAATACAAAAATTATGCTTATTTATAAATGAACTTAACAGTAACAGCTGATCGGATGCCGATTGTCGAACCCAATCGTTGAACGCGGAAAACTTTCGATGGATCCCTAAAAGAGAGACAACAATACAGGGTTGGAATCCATTGAAGGACAATTTATTTAACATTAGATGGATCGTCTATTCAAAGTATTATCTGCTGTTGCTATTACCCATTATCACTTTATTGAAATGTGTTTTGTAAAATGAACATTTGTGATTATAACACAAAGAAGGGTATGTACCTGGATCTAAAATATCTTCTGTATCTTTATATTAAGAACATTTGGTAAGAATGCCTCTGCCCATAATTTGATTTGAGCTCTCCAAAGCTTAACCCATGTTCACCACTTCTATGGCGTCGCACATACGGGTATTTGAACGATCTGAGCGGCCATAATTATTGTTTGGTTCAAATCGTAGCTAAACGTTATGAAAAGTAATATTATGATCGTGAAAGTGTTAAAATATGTGTTTACCTGTGTTTTTTGCCTGTTAGGCTTATTATCTAATCCAGGGTGTGCCAGATTCAATGTTACAGAAAATATCTCCGTTATTAAAAGAGTTTCAAAAAAACTTTAAATACAAAAAATATAGAGGATTAGTACACTTTTTCAAAATATCTTGAAATATACAGTGTGCTTCAAAAACCAAGCTTATTTGCTTAAAGCTAAGACCCTGTATATAATTGTAATTTTTGATTCTACAAAGAATTCCAATTAGGTACATTCTATGTATCAGATCCTATATCTAAATTCAATTGTTTTCAAAATTTTGACGTGTAAAAGTTGACAATTTGAACACTAACTAGCTGTAAAATCTAAACGGTTTGTAAGTATTAATTTTTTTTGTGACTGAAAAAAAATGCCAGTTCATAGAGAACCTATTCAATTTGTCTTAATAAAAATTAGCAGGGACATCATGGGGAACAAAGCAGAAAACAACAGGCCATGCAAAAAACATATTTTTTAATCTATTAGTTATATAATTATTATAAAATATGAAATACACAGCAGACAACAAGTAAAACATTTAATTATCTTCTTCCGATACGTATTCACTATCGCTATCTGAAATTTCATTTGGCTTAGCTGGCTTTAAAAGTTCAATGGTTTCTGGTAAAAAAGAATTGAGTGTTCTTCTTTTTATCTCCCTCATGCTACTTAAAAGTGGGTCTGAACTTAAAAGAAGACGATTAAAAATATCTCTGTTGCAGTTTTCTCTGGAGAATTTCCGTGCGAAGTTTTGGCGATATAATCTAAAATGTTTATTGCGTGCCTCTGCGGCCTCTTCAGAAAGATGCCCAATAAGCAATAATGCATTTTTTATAATAGTTCCAACATGGATAAGAACT
Source organism: Kuschelorhynchus macadamiae (assembly GCA_030620095.1). Taxonomy (NCBI): domain Eukaryota; kingdom Metazoa; phylum Arthropoda; class Insecta; order Coleoptera; family Curculionidae; genus Kuschelorhynchus; species Kuschelorhynchus macadamiae. Next base: position 808,929 of record JAUTXW010003750.1, read on the forward strand.
TTGTGCATTGTCGGGGTCATTGGGTGCCAGGGATAAAGTTCTACATACAAGCGTGCAGTATCTAGAGCGTACTTGTCAAATTTATCTTCGTCAATTAAATGACAACTCAAAATAGATTCAAGGATGACCTTTAATCTATATATTAGATCGTAACTAATTCCTGTTATTTCGGAAGCCAATTTAGGGGTCTTCGAAAAATCTTCTGCTCGTATTTCCGTCATTGGTGTTGCGCCGAAATTTGCTTTCGGTATGTCAATCAAAAGACCAGTTTCTTTTCTAAATCTCACTTGAATCTCTAGTTTTCTTTCCTTTTCAAGGTTTTTTTCAGTTTCAGTTTTTCTCTCCCTATATTTTTTCACAGGCAGTTTATATGCCAAGTGAAGAATACTCTCAAATATACGGATGCGTGCATGTAAGACGGAAAGTCCAAATTCTGTGGTTTTATGATTAACATCTCTATTGAAATCCAACTGATTAAAATCCTTGGAACTTGCACCACATACAAAGCATCAACTTGTTGATTTTGTTCCAGTGGCAGCATTGCATACCTTCCCGTCAATCATGGCCATAATAAATACATAATTTATTTTAAACGTGGTTTGATTTAAAACAACCTCTGTGGCATTTAGCGAGTCAACTGATTTCCTGACATAATCAATTTCTTCCTCTGTCACATCAGTGCTTTCTTTCACAAAGCGAAACCTAATAGGGCGACAATATCGCGGAGAAGAGGGGATAGGGTTTTCCCAAACAACCTTTTCATGTTTTTTACCGCAAACTAATCTCAAAGGAACGAAACAGCTTTGAAATATATTGGCATCAGAGTCTGTGTTATTCTCGAATTTTTGCTTAAGCTGGGTTTGCTGGGAGCCGTCACAACCCCATTTACAAATAATTCTAAGACTTTCTCGTTCTAGCTGTTTTAAAGTCATCAGAACCTCTTCTAGAAATGTTGATAAACGCCTTACTGTAAGATCAAACAAAGGTTGCAAATTGCTTTCAGCGGAAGTGCTTGTTATTTTGCATTCCTCGTTAGGTGGGTAACATTCTCGTTTTGCCTTTTGTATAAAGTTATAACATGGAAAGTATTTTTTATTAGTATTCCTTATAATTTCATATTGTCGCGTAGTTAGGTCAGCTTCTACAAACATAGCTAGTGCTTGTAAAGGTATAAGAGACACAGATTCTCTGTTCTTTGATTGCAATAAGGCCTTTTTATATTTGGTTGCCCGTGTCGGAGTAGTATTAACCATATCTTTGAGTATCGCTGAAACATCTCGTCCAGTTTTATGTAATTCAACATGAGCGGCATGAACAAGGACATCTTTGCCTACAAAAGACCGAACATCCTCAGTTTTTCTTCTCTTGATTCGTTCACTAGACTCAGAAAATAGGTTATGTGGGCGGCCCAGGCGATTTCGAGCGACAACCGGTATTTCGAAAGTTCCTTCTAGCCATGAAACATTATATTTTTGAAACACGTCTACTTTATTGTGAGCTTTTGACCACCTTTTCTTCAACTGGGACTTAAAGCGTGAAAAATTTTGTTTTAAAATCTCGATTTGATCATCTGTATATTCTTCGCATGACAAAAATTCCTCTTTCAAGAAATTTAATTTTTTTTCCAAATTTGGCATATCTTGGGTCTGCATATGATCAAACAAGTATTTACGTGTCACAACCCTAGCTCCAGATGAACCTAAAACAAAAAAAACCCTAATTTAGAGTTAAATAAAATTTTAATCACGAATTTAGGTTATGTCATGCAAAAAGTTAAAGTATCATTATAGTTCTTTTCCTGGACTATCCGGGAATATTTTTTTGCCTATATCCTGCCCAAACATTTAAGGTTTCGAATAAACTAAGTTGAATAGCTGGATCTAACTAGGAAGTATAAAAAATATTTTCAACAAAATGAAAATTATCGAATAAAATACTCTATAGAACATGTTAATTTCAAACCAGTAAAACTATAACTCTGTCTAACGCTATATATCAACATTACATATTAAATAAAGGAATATTACCTGATGTACCACAATCCATCACTTTTTCTTGTAGTACGAACGTATAGTCAATAAAGTTCACTCTCGAAGTTTACTATTTCGTAAGAACGCCGAAAACAGAAATACACAGCCGATATAACAGTTGAATCATGACTGGCCATGTGCGGGCTGCGTGCGCGGGGGTAAGGTTGGTTGGGTGGGGTATTATTCTCAGATCTGTCCGCTAGCCCCAGGTAGCCATAGTTTTAAATATTTCGCATTTTGAAAATTTGTATTATGACCGCCTAGATCGTTCAAATACCCGTATGTGCGTCGTCGTGTTGCCCACGCAAATGGAACTTATGAAAAGCTATTTAGTTCATCTTAATATTTTTGACTTAGAGTTAAATGCAGGAATAGGGAACTTGCATATATTATCTTTAGTCTATAATTATGTTTAGTTATATCTAAAAATTAGATTTCCACTATATGACCCCCCAAAAATAAATAATAACTTTATAATAATGGTTCAAAGTTTCATGCACTCTCAAAGAATTTCACGACCACTTGCTGTAGGCATCCAGATGAAAATTAAATTTTATTTGCCTAAGATGCAACTTGTAGCGTCATGCGTTCTGTGTCAACAGGCCGAGGCGTCTAAAACTAGCCGAGGTCTTTTTTATTCGGTTTTACCCCATAAACATCGAGATTTAGTCTATACTGATCTAATCGGTCACTTGCCAGCATCTCGAGGAGGGACTAAACAGCTGTGTTAATACTGGGCACACACTTTTTCAATATTTGTTAAATTATACTCGTTAAAGAGAACTACAGCTAAGGCAATTGTCCATAAAGTCGTTAAATATTGTATTCCGAATATTCAGAAACCTGTATGTATTCTCAGTGATAACGGAATGCGGTTCACGAGTAAAACATTGAACCAGTAAAATATAACCACCATATAATTTTCCAGAAGGTAATATGACCGAACGATACAATAAATAAATCCGACGATTGTTCTAAGGCAATTGTCAATAAAGTAGTTGAATATAATGATATAAAAGATGGCGGCCGAAGACGGATCGCCGTCTGAGGCGGAGGAAAGAAATACGTGTTTTCACTGTAAAAAAGTTGTTATTGATTTAGTAAAATGTGTTAAATGTAAAAACGTTTTTCATCCTGCTTGTATGAACCAAGCCGCGCAAAAGAAAAACGCAGTTTGTCGCCATGAAGCGGAAAATAAAGATGTCGAAAATGTAACCTCAAAAAGTGTTGATGTTTTGATTGCAGAAAATATTCTGCTAAGAAATTTTGTGAAGGAATTACAGTCAAAGGAAGTGGTAATCAATGAAAATTGTTCACTATTAAAAGAAAAAATAGTTTATTTGGAGAGGAAAATAGAAGACTTGGAGAATATTGTGAAACTACCATTGGAAAAAAGAATGGGATACCAAGACGTATTTTCGAATGTAAGTTCAAATATATTCGAAAAACCTCTAAATATAGAAGCAGGTGACACTGCTTCTACATGTAATACTAGAATATCTGTTGAAAAAGATGCAGTTGCAACACAACCTACAAAACCATACAGCCAAATTCTGACAAATGTTCAAGAGTTAGGTAAAAATGACAGGAATGTAATGACTGCAAATAGACCTGTTTTTGATAACAAACAGGTTGGAGCAGCAATTCACCAAGCCCAAGCAGTGAATAAAATGGTTGAGTTACAACAACTAACTGAACAGAATGTTGATTCGGGAGAATGGCAGTTCCCAAAAAAACGGCGGAATAAACGTTTTATGGTTGGTGGAAACAACGAGTGCAATAATGAGATTCAAGCTGTTCCAAAGTTTGTTACACTCCATGTAACTCGCTTGAACCCAAATACAAAACCAGAATCATTGCAAAACATGCTGTCAAAGCACTTTCCTGAGGTGGTTTGTGAGCCACATAACTCAAAACACCCGGATTTATACGCATCATTTAAGGTAACAATACAACAAGAACACTTTAAGCAGGCATGGAGAAGAGAAATTTGGCCACAAGGAGCTCTGGTTTCTCGGTTTTTACAGAAGAGAAGGACGCCACTCCAGAGAGAAGAGATAGTGGGCCCTGCAGCACAAGATACACAAGATATTCAAGTAAGAATAATGTAGAATCTACAATGGATTTTTGTGAAACAGGCAACCTAAAGGTATTAAATATGAATGTAGCTGGTATATTTGGAAAGTCACAGTCAATATCAATAACGTTGGCTGAAAATAAGGTTGACATAGTTTTAATTGTAGAGCATTGGTGTAAAAGTGATGAACTATCTTTAGTGAACTTAAAAGATTTTAGTTTGTGTACAATGTTCTGTCGTAAATCAAGTAATCGAGGAGGTGTTAGTATTTTTGCACGTACTGGTATGACTATCACTCCACTCTCATATAACAAATGCATCGAAAAGGAGTTTGAGGTGTGTGTAGCTTTTTTGAATAATACAGTAATGAATAACAGACTGTATATTGTCTCTGTATATAGGACACCTGATAGTTGTGTTAAGGAATTTCTAACGCAGTTTGGAATATTTTTATTTAAATATTATAATAACAAGGATAGTTATGTAATTTGTGGTGATATTAACATAAATCTCTTGGCAAATAGTGAGAGTAAGACTGACCTTTTAAATTTACTCTTAGAAAATGACATTCATCCGCATATTTTGGAACCAACACAAGTAAGTAGTACTAGTTCAACATGCATTGACAATATATTTTCTAACCTATCTGACTGTGAGGACGTGCAAGTGCAACCTATTTTTTATTCTGATCATATGTATCAAACATGTAATTTTAAATTTACTTATTGGTGTAGCCCTGTAAAAGATTATATAAACTGTAGAAATTTTAATAATATAAATATGGAAAATTTTTATAAAGCTATATTTTATGAACAATGGTATGAAATGTATAACGCCAACAATTTTAAGGACATGTTTTCTGCATTCTATGACACATTATTATTTCATCACTGCCTAATTTTAACTCTGTTAGCTGTTTTTCTCTCTGTCATTTTTGTAGTGTTAATGTGCGTCTACTTTAGTTCATAGTTATGACAATGTATACCATTTAGAATCATTATTGTATTCTGTAGTGTATTTGGTAAATAAATAAATAAATAAATAAATTACAATTGCAATTTTCCAGTTAAAAGGAAAAATATAAAAAAAAGGGAGACTCAATGGTTTTCACCGCAAATAAAGGCAATACATGGCTTTCTCTGTGAAATGAAATCAGTAGAGAGACATCTCAATGATCCTAATTATACACAAAAATATAAAGAACTCTTAAAATTATATAAAGAACTTGTTCAAAATTTAAAAAAACAGAGAAACTGTCAAAGATTGTCAAATCCGGAAAATCTGTCACGAGAAAGCTGGAAAATAATTAATGAAAGTAGAAACAGAAATTGTCATGGTATACCTGGATGTGTAAATGATGACAAGGGAGGTGTGATTGCGGATCCATTACATGTTTGTGACACATTTAATAAATATTTCTTGAATGTCGCACAAAGTTGCCCTGTACCAAATTCTCATAACATCAAATTTACTAATTTTGGCCCTACCAGTTTTTTTCTGCGACCTGTCATTCCATGGGAAGTCAGGGATTTGCTTAGCAAAACAACTCGCAAGTCAGGCGCAGGTTTGGATGAATTACATGGTAAAGCCCTAAGAGTCATTCAAGATTTAGTATGTTACCCTCTTTCATACCTGATCAATGAATCTTTTAACTCTGGTGAATTTCCAGAACCCCTTAAGAAATCTAAATGTGTTCCAATATATAAGCATAAAGGATCAAAGTATGATGTTTCAAACTATAGGTCTGTTTGTGTACAAAGCCAAATATCAAAAATATTTGAACTTTGTTTCTCTGAACGATTGTTAAGTTTTTTAGAGACTAATAACATTATAAATAATTCTCAACATGGATTTCGTCATAACAAGTCAACTGGCACGGCCATTTCTGACTGTCTTGAATTTGTCTATGCTGCTCTTAATGGCAAAGAATCTGTTATTGGGCTATTTTATGATCTTAGTCGAGCATTCGATACTATAAGTCACGAACTTCTTTTAATGAAATTATATGCAAATGGTGTGCGTGGAGTGGCATATAACTGGGTGGCTTCCTACCTTTGTAAACGTGAACAAACAGTTTCAATCAATGGAGTTAAGTCCTATGCAGGCCTGAATGATCTGGGAGTGCCGCAAGGCTCTATACTTGGGCCACTATTTTTCATCATTTTTATTAATGATGTGGAAGGCTCTTGTGGTGACCTAGGTCAGGCTGTTCTGTATGCAGATGACACAAATATACTGCTGAGCAACTCAAGCCCAAACCAGCTGGTAGACAATTGTAATCAAGTGTCCAAAAATTTTTCTGAATATTGTTGTAACAATGGTCTTGTTCTTAATGCTGGAAAAACTGTTCTTATGCAGTTCCTTCCGAAAAATATTAGTGTCAATAATGAACTACTTATAACAATTAATGGACAATCTATAAATAGTGAAACGGTGATCAAGTTTTTGGGAATTTATATTGATCATAAATTAACTTGGGAAACACATATAGACAATATTTGTGTAAAGCTTAGCTCACTATGTTTTTTGATTAGGCAGTTAAGGGACATCTATAGATGTTAGAACTTTGAAATGTAGTTACTTTGGCTTGGTTCAGTCAGTACTGCAGTACGGCCTAATTTTTGGGGCTCCTCAGCTCACTGTTCTAAAGTCTTTGTGTTGCAAAAAAAAATATTGCGATGTATGGAAAATGCACCACCCTACTCTTCTTGCAAAAATAGGTTTAAAATGCTTAACATTTTAACATTGCCATGCTTGTATATATTGCAGCTGGTAACCAATGTCAACAATGATCATACATCATTGTTGCAAAATTGTCACGTTCACAATCATGAAACAAGGCAGGCCCAGAACTTCAGAATGCCATTCTCTAGGCTTACAGTAGGAAAAAACTCGCCTTCATATATTGGAGTAAAATGTTTGAATAAATTAAAATCCGTATTGGGAAATGAGGAGAAACCAGAAAGGGTTTTTAAAAGAAAAGTACACATATTTCTGTCTCAACATGCCTTTTATTCAGTTAGGGAATTTTTAGATTACAAATAAGTATTTTAATTGTGTGATATTAACAAGTCGTGCTTATGTGCTCTTATGTAGTGTAGTGTTTGCTTCTTAGTTTTATTTTATTTGTTTATTTCTTTATTTATTTTAGCATTTGTGTTCTCTTGTAATTTCTTTCTTCCTATCTGATCTCTGACTAGACCTATAAGTTGCTGTAACAGTAATTTCTGTGTTGAATAAATGAATTTTTTTTTTTTTTTTTAATATTATATTATATTCCGAATATTCAGAACCTGTTTGTATTCTTAATGATAACGAAACGTGGTTTACGGGAAAACATTGGATCAGTAGCGTGGCTCAGGAAGGAATTTCTTTAAAATATAACTATTTATTTTCTAGAAGGTAATATCACCGAACGATTCAATAAATAAACTGTTGCGGTCTTATTGTACGGATAAACACGGATGGGTTCTGTTACTAGGTTTTATTGACACTTGTCTTAACAATGCAATTCATTAAACAACGGGGTTCTCTCCTACATATTTACTGTTTGGAAAGATGATACCTCTACCTATCGAAACGTTTATAAGATTTCCTCCCAAAAATTAGGCGAGTCCAAGTTTTGAAACGGAACTTTATCTAGCACGAAATACTTAAAAAATGGATATGGTTTCCTTCCAAAAAGATCATAAGGTTCTCGTTAAGTGTCATCCCCAATCCCCAGCTGATGATAAAACAATTAAGAAGTTTTTCCTTTTATACACTTGTACCTTTTATGTTGTTAGGAAGGCTGATCCATATTCTTACATTATTAAAGACTTTGAAGGAAAAGTGACTTCTAAACAGAATATTATTAATCTTAACTGGTATAAGGAATATCGTAGTGTTTTATATTATAATAACATTACAATAATTGTTATAACAGTGTTATTAAATAGTTTTTTACTTGTTCTGTTCTTAACTCCAATAATTAAAATTAGTAGATTTAATGGGGGGAGGGTCATGTGATAGCCCACTACATTATTTCTATTCTAGGAAATAAGTATCTAAGGGTGAAAAACTAAATTACTGAAACGCTTAATCAAAGGGTACAGCAAAAATGACGCGCCAAGTTTGGGCTCGTTAAGTCGAGCAGAGAGTTGTTGTCGAACCTTTAGTAAAAAATTTGCTTTTCCAGCTTTTGACCACGCTGTACCAGGAAACCTCAAAACCTCAAATTTTCTTAACGTACCTGAGCAGAAATTTTCTGAATTTGGTTATAACTTGCGATATTTGACTGGATGACTGTCGAAACATAAAATTTAGAATTTTTTACAAATTCTATTAGTTTTTAACCAAGATTTATGCTTTCTATATGAAATCTCCTTATAAATAGGTTTCAACAATTTACATTCCTTATATGGAGTAGGACGATCGCGAACCATTAATATCGAATTTGGTTTTATTTTCAATGTTCTTTTTTTCACAATACAGGGAAAAATAAAAAGCTTAAGTTTGCTTTTGCTACTCGTTAGTGAAAGCAAGTGAAACTGCTTTATAAGTTTATATGGATAATTTACTCAGTTTTAACGGAAAACGCCAAAAATGTATTCATATATATTGTTGGATACTGGTAATGTATATATGTCGTAAAACAGTAATGGAAAATAATATTAAGACAAATAAATTAAGATTTATTATTAAGACGTAAAATAAAGCCAAAACTTTTCATTATTCCCAAAAATATTTGTTGTTTTTTATTTTAATTTTATGCTATTCAATTGAATTTTATTAGACATTGGTAAAAAAAATAAATTTAACCAAAAAAAGGTTGCACAATTGTGTTTAGATAGGTAATAATTTGTCCTTTTTGTATAACTACCTACAGGGTCTCTTGGTTACAGCTTTAAAACAAGCGAGCAGCCTTACTTTTGCGGATCTGGTAGTAAAGGGTTCAAATTCTACACAGGGGCTACTTTTTTTTCACGTTTTATATATATCATAGGTTTTTAATTTTTTAAGTTCAGGTCTTTTATAGTACAATATAAGAAAGGACGGAAGAAATAAATTGAGAAATTGGAAGTCGGGGATCTTTCTATAATTACTCCGAGTCTATTATAATCAAAGTACAGCCGTTAAGGACTTGCTACATAAACTAACATGCAAAAACTTTTTATTTAAAAAAAAGTGTTAAACTTGCCGCCCTCAAAGACCTTGCTTTGCGACTTATAACACCTCCGGTCTATTATAATCAAGGGCAACCATTAAGGTTATGCTACATAAAAAATAATGTGTAAATCTTCAAATTTAAAAATTAACTTAAGAAAATCCTTCTTAGAGGCATATAAAAAAGCGGACATACTTAACGGACCTCAAGGACCTTTCTTTGCTGCTCTACTTATTTGACATCATAGCCAATTGGAGAATGTTTTTGGTTGCTAGATAAAATTTATATATGGTTGTTTTAATACTGTCTGCACGGGACAAAATAATACTATTTTTTATTCTCCCTTGTATTCTATAGAATTTTTTATATTTAAATGTTTTTGCAAGTTCCCTATTATTTTGCACATTCAAGAAACATGATAGTTATTTACATGTACATTTAGAGTATATTTTTTTTGAATAATTATATTATATATAGGATTATATTATAAATAATGAAATACGTCATGATTTGAGGCAATCTTAGGTTACATTTTTTGAACTAGCATATTAATCTAATCAATGCTGATTTATATTTGCAATCCGATTGTATAAAGATAATTTTATTTGAAAAGAATAAGAGTTTTTCATAATTATTTTTTTGTAAATTGAGATTGTTAATTAAAAGTATAAACACATCTGATTACTCAAAATAATAAAAGGATGTAACTGAAAATATAAAAGAAAGAGATATTTATAAATACAATTTATTTACATATTTGTTTATTTTTATATGATTTTTTTCTCTAATTTGAAAAAATAAACTAAAATATTTAACATTTGATTGACATATAGGCCATAGATCTCTTGTCTGACTCCATTTCCAAAGCCAGCTCCACAAACTTGAGGAAGCTTAATTCCATGACATCGATTGATTCTCAATCCTCGAAGGCGTCAGAGTCTTATAGCATTTCGAACATAGACAGTAGTTTGTTGCTTCTCGATGGCCAGTATTCGGTCTCCCCCACCACATCTGGATCGTCGACAAACGTTCCCGATGTCACTCAGTATTTACTGAATGCTTCAGTTCACGTCAATATGGCTATTGAATTGGAAAATGACAAACAATACGAGGAGGCTTTTTCCGCTTACAAGACAGCTGTGGATATTTTAATTAGTGGTGGTAAAGGTAGGTAGAAATGAAAGTAATTTTTTTTTTATTTTTCTGTCTGGAAGTCTTTCCCAATAAATTAATGAAGCCAAACGTGCGTTTTGTCACTCTTTACTGTAATTAAGCATATTATTCAAGTGTTGTATACACTTTTTAAGAAACAAAATCTATTTTTTTAACAAATTTTGATAATATTTTTTGCCCGTGGTTTTATTAGACTCTTATTTTATAAGACTTGTTCTTAAATTGGTCTACTTTTACATGCTAAACTTCTTGTAGTCGTTTTCCTTTCACTCCGTATATTTGAAATCATCTTAACAATGTTTTTAAATTGATACTTTGCATGGTGAAGTTGGAAAAAATAATTTCTCATGCTGCACAAAATTTCTGTTCAATCTGCAGATTTTTTTAGGACTTTTATTATTTTTTAGGCGATTCAGATTATGATAGAAAACAATTAGTAAGATATAAGACTGAAAAATACCTGATCAGGGCTGAAAAGATTTATAATATGTACTTGGCTCCTGAAGTTAAAGATTTATATTTACAGGTAAGTTATTTATAAATTTTGTTAATTAATCATTTTGAGATATGCTGTACACATACATAATAAGTTTCTATAAACCACATAATAAACCCTATAACTTTTATATTTTTTTTTCTATTTTTTAAAATTAAATCCAAAGTGAGGGTGGCGAATTATAAGGAAAGACCCTGTACAGGGTGTCCGGATTTGGTTGCAAAAGCAGGGTATCTCGCTTATTTTTAAAGATAGAACCTTGCGGTTTTCACGAACCTGAGCTAATTTTTTGTGAAACTCATGAAGCCGTAAAGAAAATTTTCATAGCCTTCTTCGTTTATGAGATACAGGGCGAAATAGAAAATTTTGCATTTTGGGACCCCCCTCGTATCTCGGTTATCCTTTAACTTAACGCAAAGTGAAAAATTGCTGCTTATGCAGTTTTTTACGCTGGATCCAGTGGCGTAGTCATATTTTTCATTTGAGTTGTTATTTTTTAGATATGACCCAAAGTTGTGTTTTTTTAAATGGGACACCCTGTATATTTGTCCAGAAATTGATTTGTCCTTTTAACTTCTCAAAAATATATAATAGTATGGGTCTATTTTAATAAACAACAACAAAAATAATAATAATCTAGTTTTTTGTATTTATTTATTGTGTAAAAATATATTTGTATTATTATGGAAGAAAACGAAACTTTCGAACATTATGAAAGGTACGATATGTCAGTTTGTTTTATATTAAGTAATGAAAATGTTGAAGCGGCTTCTGAGATGCATTTTAACAGGTAAATAGTTAATTTTTAGGTATGTTGAAATACTATTGCTTAATTTTTATTTAGATATCCAGAAAAGAGGCAATCTAATATATCCACTTTTTATCGGATAAAAAAGAATTTACTTAATCACGGATCGTTTATCAAACCTCTTACGAAAACAGATAATAAAGAAAATCGGGAGGCTGAGGAAATTACGGTTTTGGCTAATGCAGAAGCTTACCCTACAAACTCTTGTAGGGCCAGTGAAAAGAGCATAGGGATTCCAAAAACTAGAGTTCAAGAAATTCTAAAAAAGCACAAATAACACCCATACAAATTTAGGCTCGTGCAGCACGTACGGCCAGGGGATGCAGAGCGTCGGGTAGTCTTCTGCAATTGGTTTCGAGAAAGATGCGATATGGTTAGAGATTTTGAAAGGAAGGTTATATGGTCAGACGAAGCACATTTCAGTAATTCTGGTATGCTCAATAGGCACAATAGTAGATTCTGGTCCCAGGAAAATCAACACCAAATATTTCCCAGAAGACAGCAGGGCAGGTTTGGTCTAAATGTGTCCTGCTTCATATTAGGAACACATATAAAATTTTATATATTTGAGGGAAATCTAACAGCCAATCGCTATATAGAAATTTTAGAGGCAGCTATACCTGAATTACTTGACGATGTTCCTCTAGCGCAAATTAACGAAATTTATTTTCAACAGGACGGTGTTCCTGCACACAATTCTGGAATGACGAGATTATTTCTGGACAATAATTTTACCAATCAATGGATCGGAACAAATGGACCTATAAGATGGCCCCCTAGGTCCCCAGATTTGTCGATTTTAGATTTCTTTCTATGGGGATATCTGGAAAATAGAATTTACAAAGACCACTATGATAATGTCCAAGATTTAGAAAATGCAATAAGAGAAAATTTTCGCTATTTACAAAATCATCCCGTTATTTTGTTTAATTCCTTAAAACGAATACGAAAATTGTGCGAAGCATGCATAGAACAAAATGGAAATCAGTTTGAACAGTTCTTTTGATTTCCTTGGTTACTGTAGTTCTTATACGACAGTTGATTTTTGCTGAAAGGCTTGTTACATAATAATTTATTACTGTTTTGTTCTTGTGTTACATAAATCTAGGTAAGTGGTACTTTTTTGGTGCGAAATTATCAATACATATTTTGATAAATAGATTTAATTACATATTTATTTTCATTTATTGTTAGGATGTAGATATTGTTAACGACTTTAAATAAAAGGCAGCATTGTTTTGCATGGCCTACTGCAAAATTTGGGATGATAATTATAAAAATTAGGATTTTTGTTGTTGTTTATTAAAATAGACCCATACTATTATATATTTTTGAGAAGCTTTTAAAAGGACAAATCAATTTCTGAACAAATATACAGGGTGTCCCATTTAAAAAAACACAACTTTGGGTCATATCTAAAAAATAACAACTCAAATGAAAAATATGACTACGCCACTGGATCCAGCGTAAAAAACTGCATAAGCAGCAATTTTTCCCTTTGCGTTAAGTTAAAGGATAACCGAGATACGAGGGGGGTCCCAAAATGCAAAATTTTCTATTTCGCCCTGTATCTCATAAACGAAAAAGGCTATAAAAAATTTGTTTACGGCTTCATGAGTTTCACAAAAAATTAGCTCAAGTTCATGAAAACCGCAAGGTTCTATCTTTAAAAATAAGCGAGATACCCTGCTTTTGCAACCAAATACGGACACCCTGTACATCGGTTACTCCGAGATGGTTTGACCAATTTGTATGAAATTATTTTCAGGAGGGGTTCAGGATAGTACTGGGGTGATCTTGTAGCGGGGAAATTAAAAAAAAATTGAATAAACAGCGAAATGGCGCCATTTAAAAAAAACAGGGTATGATACAGAAATATCGTGTTTCATATGTTTTTCGGGGTTTTTAGAGATACGTTCAATTTTGCTAATAGTCGTATAAATAATATAAAATGGTGAAATAAAGTTTTTTATAAAAAATTAAACTAACTTAAAAAAAACACTGAGAAGTGAAAAAATATCATTTTATTCCATCTTAAAATTTTGACTTTTTGAAGCGGCACAGCTATAAAAACTCTAAATAGATATTACTTGAGCACAGATAAACGCCTATCAGATGCAAATGTTCCCGATACGGCGCGGGTCCGGTTTTCATCGTTTCTATCGCAAGCCACCGCCTCATAGATTAGTACGTTGGCACATGTTTGAAGTGGTCGTCGCGCGTATTGAAAATAAGTTTAGCACGCGGTGTGATGTAAAAAAAGAAGCGGTACTCGGTAGTAGTTTAGATAACTTCGTGAACAAATTAAAAAGCCTGAATTTCAGGGTGTTTGTTGTCCGCAAGAACGGGAAGGAGGATTGCTTTTTTTCGTTTTCCTAGTAACCTCTCGAGGTATTTAAGTTTTGTGGACTGTTTTGCCATTAGAAACAAATAATACTATTAAGATTTTGCACAGTCATGAAAATCAAAAAGTGATCTGTGTTGCAAAATTTAAAATTAATTTTTCAATATTAAGAATTGCATTGTTATACTTCTCTCTCTCTTCCTATTTAATTGTGTCTTTGAACGTATATTCTTTTTACGTTTACACCACAATAGTTAATAAAAGTTTTGCCTTAATATACAATTACTAAAAAACAGGATTCGAAATGATTTTGTCATTAGAAAATATCCTTTCTTCTCAGTACATATTTATGTTTTAATAAATATAATTTCTTTGATAAGAAAACTACTACCACATGACATTTAATTATTTACTTATTTATGTGGTTAAAACTATATTTTACCAGTTGCTATAAACAATAAAAAACACGAATTATCATATATTATACTTTTACATACAATAACGTTAAATACAAAAACTTGTAAAAATGTACGTCTTAACTTCAACAAGTAAAATTTCCAAGACACACAGTATTTTTTTTGAAGTTGGTTTAATTTTTTACAATTTTTTTAAAAAGTTAATTGCTTTTAGAAACGAGAGCTGGTAGACAAACCAAATATTGTCAAGGGACCACTTTATAACTTGTATAAATATAAAGTCATTAAAATTATCTCACCTTCTGGGATGCTAGTTTTACATTCCGAACAGCAGCAGCTTTATTACATCAAGGTAAGATTAAAACATTTTGTAGTTAAAATAGGTTGGGTAAATTTAGTATAATATATTCCCCAAGTATACATCTCTAAAGTCAAAGTCAAAAATCGCTTTTATTGTATAAAGAGTACACTCTTGTAAACAAGCTTCCATAAACTTAGAAAAAAGTCATACAAAATAGCTTAAACTAGTCATACATTAAATAGGACTTTAAATTGACAGCACAAGAATTACATAATGTTAAAAACCTATTACATAGATGGCTAGAGTTACAGTAATGTAATAACAAATTGGGCTTCACAAAATGAAACAGCTAAAATTAGAGTAATGTAACAATAAATTGGACAATCACGAGTGGTTGTCATAAAATTCCTGTAAACTGTAAAATGATTTTTCTATTAAAATAGCTTTTAAAGAACACTACAATAATTACATAATGTTAAAAACATATTACATAAACAGCAAGAATTACAGTAATATAGTAAAGGGTTAAAGGTATCCAAAAACACTACCATAATCAGGCTTTTTTGGAAGGTGTGCATCACTTAAAAACGTACTTTGTTTTTAATTTGTTTATATCGTTAATTTTCTACCTAAGAATACTGTCTGCCATGTTCGAGTTTAAAACAGGCTATGCTCATTCTTTTATTTTTCAATTGTCCTTCCACCTTCAACATTTTCTTCTATCAGGAAAATTAAACTGTGTGTAAGTGGGTGCCAAAATATACCAGAACATCCTGTACAACCCCTGTCTAAAACAAAATCAGGCTCACATTCCAAAAAAATTAACATTTTTTCTATGAAAATAATATTTAATCAATCCTGGTGGGCAATGTGTTAGAAGGACAAAGAACACACATTTAAGTAAACTTAATAGAAAGGAATACACGGCCTCTCATGGTAGCATTCTTGTCAGTTTTTTCGGTTGTCTTTAAAGATAAAGATATTAAAACTGGTATTTTTATAATCAGGAAATCTTGAATATTAAACTATTTAAGATATACTTAAACACCCTGTACAAATAGTTTGAATAAAGAGATATTTATGAATAGCGGCCTTTATACGGAGGGTTTTAATTGCACGAATTTAAGATTGTACGTTTATTTACATGAATAAAACTAAACAATTAGAATTGTTGGCAAGTTTAGACTGTTCATCCCGTATTAACTAAAAAGGTTTAAGAGTTAGACCAAGTCTAGTTGCCACGGTACTTAAAACTCTTAGTTCGCCAGTTATGTTTCGTTTATGTCACTGTCATTTTGTAAATGTGCCATTTAGAAAAATTATTTGTTTAATTGTTTAACATGTCATATGTCATCTTAAACCTATAAAGTTATAAAATTATAAACCTCTTTAGTGAATACAGGGGTTCATGTTTTTTCATTCGTTGCAAAAAAAAATCAGAATTTAAGGGATTCTTTTAGGAAAGAATTAAAAAAGTGAAGGACACTAAAATCTGGTGTGTCACAGGAGATTTTGTACACTCCAGTTTCTCAATTATACGTAGAGTTTAGCACGCGCGATACGTTCTAAAACTGTTGTTGAACGCAAGAGTATGTATGTAAAATTTAGATTTTTTGATGCAACGGTTTCGGGCGTCCAAATGTACAGGGTGATCAGTTAAGGGTAGCGAACGGCCATATCTCATAAGATATTGGTCGTATAGATTTGAGAAAAAGAAATCGTAATAAAAGTCGCCAAGAGAAATTGCTGAAAATTATTTTCGAGTTTGTCAAACGTCCGC
Organism: Kuschelorhynchus macadamiae; assembly: GCA_030620095.1. Classification (NCBI taxonomy): domain Eukaryota; kingdom Metazoa; phylum Arthropoda; class Insecta; order Coleoptera; family Curculionidae; genus Kuschelorhynchus; species Kuschelorhynchus macadamiae. Next base: position 825,500 of record JAUTXW010003750.1, read on the forward strand.
TAGAGGGCGTAACAACCAACACCAAGTAGAAAAATGGGGTTTTTATAGAATTTTGCCTAATGAAAATATATCGATGATATCATTTTCATATTTAGTGACCATTTCCCTACACTTTTTGTCTAAAATGTTTTGTTCTATATATCAAAATAAAGCGGTGGGGGAAGTTCAATTGTTTTTTCAAACAAACCAAGATGTCTCCCGTTTCTTTTGACCGATTTTAGCAGACTTAGGCTCATATGAAAGAGCATAATTTGCACTACAAAACGCTTATTTGGTTTTGAATTTTTGACTTTTGCTGGCGTCGCTAGATGGCGTTAACTGAATTAGTAGCATATTTTTTAGTTTTTTTCAAAAAAAACAAATGTAATGGTATATTCATTTTTAAATATTTTAAAAGGGGATAAATTTCTCTATAATTTAATGAAAATAATTTATCATCTACCTATTTTTGAACCGTTGATATTGACCAAAATATTATTTTATTTTGTTAAAAAATCGCACGCAACTGCTTTTTGTCAAAATAAATATCATTTTCGTAATCATTTATTAGTTGCTAACAAAAAGAACCTCTTGACTTTTTTTCGTTAGACGAACGGTTTTGGATTGAAAAAATAAGATGTTGTTGGTTGGTTAAACAACGATTTTTCCGAAATATCAAAGTATAATCATTTATTATCTGAAAAAGTATTTGAATTTTCTATCGTTTATCACAATTCTTATGACCTTTATATTATTTGTATTTATAGAACACCTGATGCTGATGTGCAATTATTCTGCCATAACCTTCTAAGTTTGCTCGAGTCCCTTCCTGTAAAAAGCAAATTAATCTTATGTGGCGATTTCAATATTGACTTTTCCAGTGTGTGTGCTGCTCAGGAATGTCTTCAGTCCATCTTTGAGTCATTAGGAATTGCCATGCACGTCAACTCACCAACCAGAATTACTAAGACAAGTGCCAGTACTATAGATTACGTTGTGTCTTCTTTCGATCCTAGCTCCGTCGAATGTAATGTCTTAAGTCCAGGTTTCTCCGATCATGAAGCAATTTTCACAAAATTTTCAATTACATCCAAAGCCAAAAATTCCTCTAGACAAGTAGGCCGTATTTTTTCGGTTAGAAATTTCATTAATTTCAAACACCTATGTCAAATAACTGACTGGGATTCTCACACTTATGATGTCGACACTGAATTTTCTCGTTTTATAAAAACTCTAACTAATATAGCTTCTGAATCTTTTCCTCTTAGGCCTATCAAAAATAAAAGAAGTAAACCCTGGTCCACTAAAGGTTTACGTATATCTTCTAAGAACATGCGGTCACTATCTCATTTAAAGAAATTTTCGGACAGTGTCTTTTTTCATAATTATGTAAAATCATACAGAAAAATTTATCATAAGACTATTAAAGCCGCCAAAGATATTTATTACAATAATAGACTTTCTAACGCCAAAAATGTAGCTAAAGAAACCTGGTCTATCGTAAATGATTTAAGAAACAAAACTCCTTTATCCAACACTATCCTTACCTCTCCTGAGGACCTAAACAATTATTTTGTAAATGTAGCCAAAGATTTGACTAAATCCGTATCTCAATCTAATGACCCAATTTCATATCTCTCTAATCATAGGGTAAACCTGCACAGTTTCTTCTTTTCACCAGTAGTTTTATCAGAACTTCGCAGTACAATTAATGATATCAAAAATAAATCTTCCTCGGGAATTGATGGGCTTACTTTAAAAATGTATTCAAGTCTGCCGGAGTGCACTCTAGAGCATCTGACTGCTTTGATAAATATGTCTTTCCAAAATGGTACTTTTCCAACCTGCCTTAAAACTGCAATAATCATACCTCTTCACAAAGGAGGTGTTTCAGAAGAAGCTTCGAACTATCGCCCAATTGCACTTCTCCCTACGCTATCTAAGATCATCGAAAGACTGGTTAAAAAAAGGCTTTTATCATTTCTGTCTAGATATGAAATACTTACAAAACATCAATTTGGATTTTTAAGTAACAAATGCACAAGCGATGCCATGTTTTCCCTTCTTAATAGTTTTTTCCAGCCTAAACAACCATCACGCTACGGCAACAATTTTCTGTGATTTTTCCAAAGCTTTCGATTGTGTGAATCATAATATATTAACTAACAAGCTGCAGTACTATGGATTTAGAGGGGCTCCTCTCGATTGGTTTAAGTCATATCTTAGCAACAGAAATCAAGTTGTGAAAGTTGACAACAGGATGTCTTCTTGTAGGCCAATGGAATATGGAGTGCCTCAAGGCTCGGTACTAGGCCCTATCTTGTTTCTTCTGTTCATAAACGACATGGCTAATTTAAACATTAGTGGAAAAATATGTCTCTTTGCGGACGATACCAGCTTTACGTGGAGCCACCCAGATGTCACGGACCTACATAGGATTGTATCTAATGACCTAATCACCATTAAATCCTGGTGCGATTCTAATCTCCTATGTTTGAACATCTCTAAAACGAAAGTCTTGTCTTATAAAAACACGCTGCAACCTTTTGACCTTAATGGCACCACTATTGATGTCGTAAACTCTGTGAAATTTCTAGGGCTTCTTGTAGATGATTCTTTAAAATGGGATCCACATATCGACGCTTTATCAAGGAAGTTGGGTTCTGCTTGCTTTGCGTTAAGATCTGTTTCCGAGGAGCTTAGCTTTTCTACCTCTAGAACTGTTTATTTTGCTCTTGTTGAGTCGCACCTCAGATATGCTATTCCATTCTGGGGTACATGTTGTGCGACTCAATTTGATCGAATTTTTATACTACAAAAAAGAGCTGTTCGTTACCTACTGAGACTTAACAGTAGAACTCACTGCCGAGATTTCTTTAAAAGATATAAAATACTAACCCTTCCTTGCTTATTCATTTTGGAATCGGTTTGCTTAATTCGTAAGCATGCACCTGCTCTATTAGAGAGACCTTCTCACAACTACCCTCTCAGAAACACTGAGCACGATCTCTATCTTCCAACCCCACACTCAGAGTTAATTAAAAGATCAGTAATCTACAATGCAAAAAAAATGCATAATCACCTGCCATTTAACATCAAATCCATAATATCTCTGACTTCATTTCGCAAGGCTTTGAAATCATTCTTACTGGAAAGCGCGTTCTACACCGTGAACGAGTTTTACAACACATAAATTTATCCTTATGAACCCCTAGTGTGATAGTTGCCATTACCAACCATTTTTACCGAATTTTGTATATGTATTTTTTTAATTGTTTCGTACTTTTTTATTTTTTATTTTTTACTTTGCTTTTTTATTTTTTTTACATTATATTTATGAAAATGTTTATAACATAGTACGACTGACAAAGTACATTTCTAATGTACTTCTTTTAGGATTCTATTATATTAATATTCTAAATTCTTGATTTAAATATTATTTTTCTATAATATTTATGATGTGTTTTTGTTTTGTTTGCTAATTTTGATGTTTGTAAACTATTTTTTTACAACAGCTTTGTCCACAAAATTGTAAAATTTTTTTGACAATAAAGCATTTATTTATTTATTTATTTATTTGGACAGTTTTATTAAGATTTTTCATTGTTATTCATGTTGTTGTTGGACAGTTTTATTAAGATTTTTCATTGTTAAACATCTTATTTTTTCAATCCAAAACCGTTCGTCTAACGAAAAAAAGTCAAGAGGTTCTTTTTGTTAGCAACTAATAAGTGATTACGAAAATTATTTTTATTTTGACAAAAAGCAGTGGCGTGCCATTTTTTAATAAAATAAAATAATATTTTGGTCAATATCAACGGTTCAAAAAAAGGTAGATGATAAATTATTTTCATTAAATTATAGAGAAATTTATCCCCTTTTAAAATATGTAAAAATGAATATACCATTACATTTGTTTTTTTTTGAAAAAAACTAAAAAATATGCTACTAATTAAGTTAACGCCATCTAGCGACGCCAGCAAAAGTCAAAAATTCAAAACCAAATAAGCGTTTTGTAGTGCAAATTATGCTCTTTCATATGAGCCTAAGTTTGCTAAAATCGGTCAAAAGAAACGGGAGACATCTTGGTTTGTTTGAAAAAACAATTGAACTGCCGCCACCGCTTTATTTTGTTATATAGAACAAAACATTTTAGACAAAAAGTGTAGGGAAATGGTCACTAAATATGAAAATGATATCATGGATATATTTTCATTAGGCAAAATTCTATAAAAACCCCATTTTTCTACTTGGTGTTGATTGTTACGCCCTCTAGCGGACGTTTGACAAACTCGAAAATAATTTTCAGCAATTTTTCTTGGCGACTTTTATTATGATTTTTTTTTCTCAAATCTATACGATCAATATCTTATGAGATATGGTTGCTCGCTACCCTTAACTGATCACCCTGTACATGCGTTCTTTCTTAATAAATAAGTTAATCGTACGTTCCCGTACGTGGTTAATACTCTCTGTGAAAAGACCGCTGTTTTTCGGGAGGCGTGTGTCCCGAACAACTTTTAATTTTAGATTTTAATTTTCCAGATCCAGCTGTCTGTTTAAAAATAAAAATAATCAATAACATATGAAAGTGAACAGGGTCAACCTTTATGAAATAATTAAAACTAAACTTAAAAAGTTAAAAAAAATATAATATATATAAATAATTTTATATGAACCCCTTTAAATTGTTATACCACACCATCAAATTAATTTTGTTACGGTTAAATCAAACCAAAAGTCTTTCTTTTGGCGTTTATTCGGGTGCTACTATACAAAATCATATTCATCGCTTGTCATGTCAAGATGAGTCATCAATAACATTCTACGAAATAAAGGTCAGCAGCCAGTCCATGAGTAATACTGAAAAGTATTATCAGCAAAATATGTATGACATTCGGCCATCCTAACTTAAAAAAACGTTTTTGCTTACTTCCTTTAGAGAGTTCTACCAGCAAATAATAATTGAGGCTGAAGCCCAGACGATAGGCCAAATCGGTCCTTGATTTGCGGTCTTAATTATTCCGAGAATCTGTATGCTCTTTAAAGCTCAATTAAGGTATTTTATCCTCCTTAGAGCTCAGTTAAGGTATTTTACACTTTAGAGTTAAAGTATTTCTTCTTCTGGCGTGTCATAATGACATCATTTTGACGTAATTTTAGGTGTCAAAGTGATACATTTTTTCGGACTGAATACTCTAACTATAGATTTATTATATTCCTAGGGCCGTAATTAAATATATATATATATATATATATATATATATATATATATATATATATATATATATATATATATATATATATATATATATTATATATATATATATATATATATATATATATATATATATATATATATATATATATATATATATATATATATATACACATATATATATATACACATATATATGTTGATTCTTAGTCTTTCACGGAAAAATACGATGTATTTTTTTTCCGGTTGTACATCCGTTCAATACTGTCGTTCTGAAAAGTACAGTTTTGCTGACGTTTCGCCAAAATTACATTTGGCATTTTCGACTCTACTCACACTGTCCACCCAAAAAAAGATTTGCATGAATATTCAAATTGTTCAATATATCGGCACAAAATATACATAACAATAAAATATTTAACTAACTTCACCTAACTGTTACAAAATTTAGAAAACCCAACAATACCCATGGTGTTTATTTCTTCCAACTTTTTATATTTAATTTGTACAATAATACTTGTAACAATAAATTTTAAGATTGTAAAATATATTTTAGGTTATACACAAAACAGTACAATTCCTAAATAATCACCTAATATTACCAGAAAATGTGCCTTACATGGTGAAGCTAGTGAATCATTATAATAGTGACAACGCTTTATTTCTTGTGTTAGATTATTGCAGGTAAATCATTATTATTGTTACTACCATAAGATATATCCGTATTAAAGCAAATGCTTTTGGGTGCGCCCACAAAGACATTTCCACCCAAATTATTATTTTTATGTTTAAAAGTAAATTTGAAAGGGAAAATCCCTGGTTACAATTTGTCATTATTTTTACCCACTCTTTTGTATATTTTACTCTGTCTGTAAGGTATCATATTCCTTAAAGCCATTTTAGTGTCTGTGAGTCTATTGCAGCAAGATGTTTTACAAGCGGTAATTCTGTTCTAATTGCAAGATACAACCAACATTCAACATCTAAAATAAAATTTATTTACAAACTTTTAAATTACTAGTCAGTAAAACAATAATTATTAATTATTTACTTTGCATAGATTTTTAAAAAAAATAAAATACTTACATGGTCCTGGAGGTCACGTCCAAGATTTTGCTTCTGATAAAATAGAACATAGTTATGACATTCTCATCAGGCGGAGTCCAATCGCAGCATGAATAAATCTTGTTTTTAGCCGAAAAATGACTCATCACTGCGCATCTGATATTCGAGAAGTTGGTTAAATAAATAGTAATGACGTGAAAAATATAATGACACGTGGAGCCCAGTCGCTATTTTTATACAGTTTTGCATAATTTTGGGACTAGTCGGACTTATCGCTGCGCATCTGATAATTTAATGAAAGTTGGTTAATTATGAATGGAAGTGAAATATAAAATATCAGACCCAATAGTCAGTGGGTAATTTGTAACAAAGTTTTTAAATTCTAGTCATATGTTGCATACAAAAGTTTAAATAAGCCTGAAAAAAATATATTCCGTAAAAAGAGGAAAATGTATCAATTTTAGATAAGTAAGCGATTGCATGTATGAATGAACTGCACTTTACAGGTTTCAAATATACTGGGTGCCACAAATAAGTGGCTCAACTTTATATATATTTTTTGCCAACATATTGAAATGAAATTTTGGGTAGTTAAATAGGAATGTTACCTAATCTTCTTTTATTTTCGAATTCTTCTACTAACTTTTGATTTTTTAATGACACATCGTATATATGTTTGCATATTTTGTTTCATTATGACATTATAAGCGCAACCATATATCATGTATGCTATTTTGAATTGCAAAGCTATTTTTTATTTTACAATCTAGAGTACTGTGATTTAGCAAAAACGATTAATATACTTCCAAGTAGCCTGAAAAAAGTATTCACTAAATATCTATTACATCCATTTAAATATCACTTAAACACTTTTTTAAGTCATGTTAATTTATATATTAATACTAATAGATATTTTTGTATGAGTAATTTGACAGCACACAGCACTGTTCAGTTAAAAAAAATTAGCAAATAAGGCTAATAAGCTAAATATGCATTTAAGTTCAAATTCTAATTTAAATTTTAAAAACATTTAAATTAGATTTGATTTTTGATACTTTCTTAAAAATTACTCCAGAACCATCAGGTGCATAGGTAATGTAATAAATTTCACCACTTTGTAGTAACTCTTTTTAAAGAAATCACCAAGCTTCAAAATCGGCAAAACATCTCGAGGAATGACCCTAGTGAATAATGAGAGGTACCAAAGAATAAGAAACTGTTGAGTGCTTTTTTAAATACGTGTATCATACATCACTACCTAACAAATGCTGGTTTAAGCATCTGGTTTGTATTACACCTAGTTTGTGCAGAGGCCGCGCTTGCGAGCTATATTTTAAACGAAAAGTATGCATTTTACTTCATTCAGTTACATTTATCTCGAGTACGGGTTGTCCTACGTATCTGGTAAATTAAATGTAGATTCCTGAAGTTCCTGGAAAATTTAAAAGATCTTTCGCGCAAAAATAAGTCATGGGGTCCCATTTTTTACAAGTTCCCTCTATTAAAACTTTGATTACGACTCACCCCCGCGTCCTATATAGGATTTATATTCTCAAAACATTTAAATAAACCAATACCTGGATTATCAGAAACCACATAAAACTCCATTTTTTACGATTTCCCCCTTGCATCACTAAAGCACCGATTGGACAGTGGAGTATAAAAATCTAGGAGAAGTGGAGAAGTATCAGAATATCATAATTGATCATGTGTCAGTTTGTTAGACGTACAGCGATAAATACACATTTTGGTCGTGAGCTCCAGAACTAGCAGACTTTGTAGAATAGTCACTCCAACATTAAACTGAAATGTGACACCTAGGGCCGCTTTACAGCCTGTAAGACCACTTGCCAGTCTATGGCAGCAAGAACTTGCATCAGCAAAAGGTTGCACATGTTGAAATGAAATTAAATTAAAGAACTTTAACCTTATTAGCCACTAAAACAATAAATATTAATTTACATTGTATATATTTTTAAAAATTATCGTTTAGGCTTTATACAAAAAATTGCTCAATGTTTACAATAAACTGAAATATAATACTTATACATTTTACCACATATCATTACTTTCACTCACAACCTGCTTTATTTCATTAAAATTTTTAATGAAATAAATTAGAGAAAATGGCGAAGAAATGCAGCTCACTCACTCACTTCTAAAGCAACTTCTGTTGTCGGTTGTTGATAACAAAAACTAAATTTTACACTAGGCTTGCACTAAACTTGCAATAAAAATCGAGCAGAATCGTATTTGTGCAACGTCCCGAAAGGGAAAAAGATTTGCATGAATGTCCTAAACTGCGCAAAACTTCGATCAAGACTGTTGCAATATGTATAACGAGCTTTTGATAACCTTGAATAACAGTTATGTGGAAATTCTTCTTGCTAATTCTCCAAAGTCGCATGATTAAAACCGGAAAAAAGATGTATTTAAGTGTTTTACTGCCATAAAATTGTGGATATTGTAGAAACTTGGTCTTTTTGGGGGCACACATAAATGTTAGGCCAGCCAACGAAGGACTGAAAAGAATTATACGAAAGTCCTGATGAATCCGACGGGAGCTTTAGCGGCAGTGATCTAAAACATGTTACTGTTTATCCTAGCAAATATGCAGTCATACAGTAAAGAGGTAAAAAGTCCGTCTTTTGAACCACTAGAGACATTCCAACAAAATTTGGAGGAGTTTACCATATACTACTTTTCGATATAAAAATGACAGTCATAGTTTTCAACAGGGCGCCTGAATGCCATCTTGAATATTTTTTTAAATGGAAAGAAGAGTCTAGTGATACATTATTTTACATCTCTTCAACATTTATTTCCATGATTTGAAATTACTAAAATGATCTCAAGATGGCGATCATCAAATATCAGAAATATAACATTTAACCCATGATTGCTGTCAAACTAGATGACATATCTAGACAAAAATTAAAAGAAATAATAGTGGATTAAAATACTATTATTTGTCGAAGAGCGTTTGACCACTTACGCGGCCAATATTGGTAAATTTATATTTCTTTCGTGGCATCATCTGGTTTATACATAATTTAATACAATTTAACTGCTATGGCCTTACTATACGTGACATACGTGAAAATTACCTGATAAAGGTCAATATCTCGAAATCTATTGCTTCTGTGCTTCCAAAAATATGAAAAATGGAGTTAGCTTTAAATTAGGTCCGAGACGGCCAAAATACTCGACCGTTGGAAAAAATCTTTGTTGACTTTTATCTGGCTTCCCTTTGGTTTTAGGAAAAAACTTTACTAAACTTTTTTGTAGATCTCCAGTACCACCTCCACGAGGAAATATAGACAAAAAACTGGAATTTACAAACGGACCACTGTATCCACAATATGTGGCTATATATGCGTCACACCTAGATTTTTAGCGGTATAACTTTCCCCCCTTACTTGCAACAAAAAACACAAAAAAAAAGATTTTTTTGTGTTTTGTAGAAAATTTTATAAGCTTTATTTTAATATATGACTATATTTTTACTAGGACTAACAGTTTCGAAGATAAAAACGAAAATGGCATGTTTAACGTCACTCTTGCTAGAGCTCACTTCTGATTCATAAAAAAAAATCATAATTCATCACCTCTAAATAAGTATGCCAAATTTTAAAATTGTTGAAATTATTTTTAGGTAAAAACCTATATTGACTGGGCTATTGTGTAGGGTAGATAATTGTCTTGGAAACATTGAAGACATTGGCGTATAGTTAGTGATTTATTTAAGTATATAAATTACAAAAAAAAACTATAGGTGGCTAAATACCTCAACAACCAAAACAAATGTTTGATAGTACCTATTTGTAATTAGTAAATGTTTTAGTGGTACAAACCTAACGGACCTTATCCAAAATAAATCCCCAAATTCGGCACTTAATAGAGACGACCATTTACTCAGAAAAATTCAAGATCAGTCCGATAACGAATCGGAATTGAGTTTTTCCGAACTGCTTAGCGATTACGCGTCAAACAGGCAGACGAAATATAGCCCTGGCGGCGTAGACAGAACCGATGTAGATAGTGATGATAGCTACGAAAAGGTGGAGGTCAGCGACACCAGGCCAACCAATGGTTATAAAAATATTCTAGACCAACCGTTAGAAGAAATAGGGGCTTGCGATTTGCTGAGTTCAAACAAAGAAAAACTCGCGTCGAACTGTGGTGACACAGCTTCTTCGAGGAGATATTCCGTTAGTCGGACGTTAAGTGAGGTGTCTAGTTTCGAATCGAGCGACGATTTTGAATGCAGAAGTAATGTGTCCGAAGAGCAAATTGTTAAATGGGGCTCTCAACTGCTTGTAGCTCTGGAAAAGCTTCATTCTTTGGGAGTTGTTTGTAGGTATGAATTTATGGTTTATTATTATTATCATTATTATTATTATTATTATTATTATTGCTATCTATATATTTAAAACACACAGCGATTTTTTCTTGATTTCGCCACATGACGGAATTAGATTTTTTTTCAAATTAAAGCTTTCTATCCATAGACGTGTTATAAATAAGTACTTATTATTTACTTTTATTACAATTTTACACATGAAAACAAAGATTAAAAGTTACTGCCTATGTGATAGAGCATACATATCCCGTACAATGAGGTGACAATTTTCCATTTGCAGTACTACTACCCTCAAAAAGTTCTGAATATCAATTCGTTCTTAAACTGTCTAATAAAATGAATCATGAAATAAGCTTAAAGATCAATAAGGTGGCAACGCTTCGCCGTGTCTCATTCGCTAGCAAAACTCGACGGGTTTCATTCATATCATTCGTTGTTTTGATATAAGTTCTATGTACTGCTAGTGCTTTAAAGGTTCGGTCGGCAACATTGACGCGATGTAAAATTATCCAGGTTGGAGGGTATTATTATATCATCGCTTTGATCATTGTTTCTATTTTTTAGTTAGATTTATCGTGCTTTATGTTAGTCATAAGATTATTGTTAGGAGATGATTATGTGTCGATATTTTTAAAGCTGTCAAAGTTGAACTATATCTTAATATAAATGCTACAAAAATATTTACTAATTAATTAATTATACGCGAGACTTACTAGTGTATGGCGGCCTGATGAGCTCTAAAAAGATGATCATTGTGCCTGCTGAAAAATCTGTTCCAAGTAGGCATCATAGTTATAACAATGTACAATGTTTCAGACAATAAAATAATAATAAACCTAGACTTCTATCAATGGGGGCATGCATGCCATAATTAGTTACATCATATTTTAAATAGAATAAGTTACAGTTGTGTAATGTTTAAAGACAAAACATAGATTATAGAATAAGGGTGTCACTAAGTGTGTTCAGTTTTAATATTTTCAATATATGTGAGTTATAATAGTCTTTCATATTACTTCCATGAACCCTCTCGATGCATGGGCTTGGAAAAAGGGGGGACACAACAGAAGCATACTCAAGATTGGATTTAATTAAAGAAAATTCAGAACAGTGTTTTTAATAAAAAACCAATGATTCCCTTTATGAACACCCTAGTCAACATTATTTATGATATGTTCCTATTATTACCGTTGAAAAAACTAATATAACAGCATTTTTTATTGTTCAAAACCAAATAATTCGCCATTGCCTATTTCCACACAACATTCAGATTATTTTGAAGGATCACTGCATACTTTCCCGATCGATCGACCAGTATAACTTCAAATAATCAGCAAACATGCTTACTTTACAGTTACAAGCTTGGTCAATAATATTGAAGGGGGCATAGTGACAGCTCTGCGCGACTCCAAAGGATACTTAAGTATGGTGGAAATGTGGTTGTTGATTTTGATACAGTGTTCTGCCCGTAAGAAAAATGTCTAGCCACCCAACCAAGTATGAGGAATTATAAATTTAAAATGATTATACTTATTACTTTCATCAAAAATAAAATAATGATTTACAAAAGTTCTTCCCTGGTTCACATCTTATTAAAGATTTTTAAAATAGGTTTTCTTTCTTCGACATAAATGTTTTGAAAATCCATTATTGTTTTACGTTTAGAATCTGGGCCTGCCTCGTGCGTTTTTTTATTTCTTTTCTTCTGTTGTTGACCAAGAGTTTTTTTTGAAACACAGTCACACACTTTTAACTTTTCACACTGACTAATGGTATCTAAAATAAAATAACCAAGTACTTACACACGACCATACGATTTAGTATAAACAGAAGCAAGGAACCAATATCGCTTTTTCTTTCCTCGTTACGACTATTCCGTTACGACAACCGCAATATCTCTTTTTAGAGCTCATCAGGTCGCCATATATTAGCGAGCCCCGTATAGGGCAAAAATAATATGTCGTACTATTAATACTAATCGGCAAAGGATTATATCATAGAAATAAACAGGGGTGAACCTACATTTCATTCATAAAATGGTGTATGTTTTGTTGGAAGTATTAAAATAAATAATAGGGTACTGCAAGTGTAACAAAGAACAAAATATCGTATCCTCCTTGTCAGGCCCAATTATAAACAATGCTGTAAAGTTATAATGACACTTAATTTTTTCTCACCAATCGCCATGAGCGTAATATCAGTAATATTTCTTAACTCATTTATATACCAATCGTTTAACTGTCATTAAAAATTAAAATCTATTATCATAGCATGCATAAAAAAGTGTACCTAAGCTTGTTTATTTTTGTTTACTTTGTTCTGACTGCAAAACAAGGTAAATCTACATCTCAGTATTTTAAAACAATTTATTTTAAGAAATGTATTTTTTTTTTCATGTCAAGTATGTATAAACAGATATGTATACTTGTGTTTTTTTGTATCTACATAAATTGGTTTTGCCTTGAGATTTATGAATACGTAGATTAAGGAAAAAATTACAGATATCTAATTTTGCTTTCTAAAGAACGATAAAAATAGCAATTGCAAGTTCTATTATCCCTCAAAGTAATTAACCGTACTTACAAATTAATAAGGTATTAGAAAGAATCTCGCACGGCCTTCGCCAAAATAACATTTTGACTTACCTCAGAAAAGAGACGTTAGTGCTTAAGTAGTCCAAATGTTTGGATACTTCGCACTATATTGCCCAAGAACTCGCACAAAAATCGGTCACGTTTCCACGAGTCATTTAAACAGTAACCCGAAATCGAGGAGCTTTTACAGATGCTCCTCGATTGGGCACCATCGCTTGTTAAGTTACTTCTTAATCATTTTATAGTCTTTTGTAATATTTTAAGAATAAAAAATAATATGCCATTTTGCCAAACATAAAAATTGCCTTAGGCAGGTAAGAGCTGCATTTTTGCCACAAAACAGATTTACATTTTTTTTCCTTCTTCAAAAAATTTGGTAAAGTCGAGTTTAGAAAAAAATGTACACTTTTTTTGTTTTTAAAGGAAACTGTTACTTTTTCAAGGTGGGCCTTGACGACGCCGACGTCAGGATAAACATTTTAAACACATATATATATATATATATAAAGTGAAGTGTTGCTTATTTTAGTACGTTTTCCTATATTAATATAATAGTTCTGTGAAGTCGGGGTTTTGGTTGATTTCAATCGATGCTATAACCATGTACCGTTGCTAACATGGTACCCATTCACCTATATAACAATACCCAAATAAACTGTATCAAAGCTGATTCCTATTGTATAATAAGAAAATAAATTTGCCCTAAAAAAGTATTTATGATGTAAGCCCTAGGAATCCAAAAATTAAAACGATGACTTAAATAGCACAAGAAAAAAATACGGGAAAGTGCACCCACACGAAGATCGAACCGCATACCTTTACACTGACATACAAATCATCTGTTAGATCTGAGAAAAAAAAATCGGTTTACATTCAATATCTTAACATGCGAAGTGCTCAAACCGAGGAGCATCTGTTAAGCAGTTATGGTACAAAAGTTCTCTTAGATTTACAAATAGCCACCACTTTAAAATCGGTAATTTAAATAACTCCATATTTTGAGGCATCTATCAAAATCAGAATACCCCTGAGACACCCATCACCATTTAACTGTTTTCTTTTACTTTAAAATGTCGCTCATCAAAAAGATATATTTAGTATGCTATTAACGTTTCACAAAATTTAAATTTTTATCGTTAACGGGTTCAAAACAAAAAGAAGAGGAAAACATTAAAGAGCCACACATTTTTTTTTGGTATTAAATGTTTTACATTTTTAGGGACCTGACAATGCAGGACTTATTAATAGATGAAAATGACAATTTAGTGTTAACATATATGTGCAACGTCAAAGAATTATGTGACCTGTATTCCAAAGAAATCGACTTCAATTTAGCTCCTGAGCTGTATAGCTTTGAAGAAATAACTGAGGCTGTAGATTGGTGGAGTTTTGGTGCCATTTTGTATGAGTTATTAGTAGGAATGGTAAGTTTATATGATATAAATTTTTAATTATTTATTTGCTCAATAAACTATGTATTAAATCTTTGAACGTAGGTTGCTGAGGCACTGTAGTCTTAATAGACAACATTTACATTCATTAGGGATAAGTGATATTTCAACCTGTCCTAATTATAGAACAGTGGGGCAAAACCTTCGTATCTGTCACCTTGATTGGGAGCCTTCATAAGAAGAGCAAACCGACTCGAATCGAGGTAGTGTGATAGTACAGGGACAGGGGATGACGATAGGGGCATTTTAGACCTTTCCGCCGGGTTTCGGCTCCCGCACGCATTCCGCTACTAAATTCTCAGGTTAAAAGGTTTTATTTTATTTTACCATCGAGCCTATAAGTTACAAAGTCACTGTCATTCTCTTTTCTCCTTGAAGTTTGATTAAGACGAATTAGGGTCATTGTAGCACACAGCTAAATATATAAATTCATGATACAAGAAACATCAATATTTCATACGAGGTGATTTATTTAATTTTTTTGCACCGGCTTGTGAGTCAGAAAGCCAGTGCCATTATTTTCTCTTATTATAATGCATCCTCTGCACAGCCAGTTGTATGAATTCACGATAGAGCGAACAACAAAGTACATAATAAATCGCATGTTAACCATGTATAATCGGCATACAACTGTTCATCCGTAATTTTGTGACGCTTAAGAAGAGAGACTCAATTTTTCTATTTCATTACCATCATGTACAGGCGTCGAGGTTAAGCAACGTCGAGTATGGTTAAAGCTTCAAAGAGTGAGCGTTTGGGAAAACCGTCGTGGGATGGGCTGCTGAAAATAAGTAATACTTGTGTTGTTTGTGACAAAGCATGCGTGGTTAATTAATTAATTTCAGTCACAAAGCCTTTCCGCGTTGTCTAAAAGGATACCGTGAAATGCGAACGTCAATTAAAGACAACCACGGTTCAACCAGTACAAGGTGGTAAGGAAATAACTACAAATATTTTAACGCCTAAAAAGTAAAATTGATAACCTGGGATGAAAATTTAACCATTTGGTTGTTGGTGTATTGCACTGTCTGCAAATTGCTAAATATTTTATTTATTTTACGGTCCAAGACTCTTAGTTACATCATTATTTAAATAATTAAGGTTTTTGTTTGTTTGCAAAATTTTAATAAAATATAACTATTAAATTAGACCCACCTGTCACCTAACTCTGCAGTAGTTTTTCTTTAAATTGCTACTGTGAACTGATAAGAACTCTCTATTATTAAACCTAAAACTATTTTATTTGTACCTACAATGGTATTCGTGTGGGTTAGGAACAATATACAGTAGTTGAATATACTTATTTATGGAGAAGCGTCACAAAAAAATAGTTTCTTCCATTGTGATATCGAAAAAATAGTGAAATTACCCCGAGAGAGACATTTGAAGAATATAAGGATGGTGTTAAATATAAAGAAAACTTGCATAATTTTATTGATGTTGTATATTATTAAATTTTGCAGGATCCTATAAAACAAGCAGATTCAATTTTTATGCAAATTATTTTTGGTCTTGAATTGATTAATACAGAACTGTGCAACAGAAAAAACAAACTCTTGTATTTTGATCAACATTCGATTTGTTCAATTTGAAACAGGGATATTCAGTTTAAAAAATATGATTATTCTTAGCCTTTGACCAGTATTTTGCTAAAAAACGTTAACTGAATATTTTAGTGAGCATATATTATAGTTTAAATTTTAGTGAGGATATATTAAATCTAGTTTATTATTATAATAAAGTTTTGTTTTTTTCCAGCCCTTAAGTAAAATCCATGTAAATGGTTTAACTAGTTACACACACTTGATAATACCAAAGTACGTATCGATAGAAGGAAAGTCGCTTTTGAAGCAGGTAATTTACATACTTTTGTATTTTTTATGTGATGGTCACTATTATTTTGTCCAAATTATTAAAAAAACTATTTTTTAGCTATTAATTTATGAGCCCCAAGAGAGATTAGGTTCAAGATCTGATGGAATCCAACTTTTAAAATCGCATCCTTTCTTTCGTAGCGTATCTTGGAGCACTCTAGAAGCAAGATCTAGTTGACCACAGCTGCATATATTTATTGTGATATTATTTATTCCTTTAAGATTAAGAAAAAAGTATTGAAATACCCAAAAATAGTTATTGTTAAATCACAAATATTTGTTGTTTAGTTCGTATGCTTTGCATTTGTAACTTAACTAGTACCTTAAGTTATCTAGAAAATATTAAATTTGAAATACATCATTTTATTCTATAATATATCAATTTTTGTAAGAAGGTTTTTAAATATATCTTGTTACCTAAGAAAATTTAATAATAGGATACTCACAGGATTGGCGA